>BSBK01001852.1:2500-602500 GCA_027943335.1 Chamaecyparis obtusa | reverse complement strand
GGCCATATTCCTTTGTTGCCATCAATGACTAAGAGGGAGATTGTTGGCAAGTTTTCTATACTGATGTATATGACTTGATATAGTTTTTTCATTATGGAAACAAAGTCATATAGTAGTTTGGAGTCAGCACACTTGAAGAGAAGATCAGAAATCAGTTAAGTGTTGAAGACTGGACAATGTATAGAGTTCCTGCAGCTCAGAGCATCAGGGCACATGTGTATGGACAAATTATGGTTTGCACCCTAGAAGTTAAGTTGGTTAGACTATATTTATGCTTAGTCTATGAGTGCATGATCAGATGTGCAAGTATGAAAAAGTTATAGTCAGTTGAAGTTGCATAGCTAGTGTGTGCTAGAGAAGAACAAAGCATGTAGCCGACAGTTAGTATTTGTGTTTGTGGATATAATGTAATGTTGTAAAGGCTATGTGCCTATTGTATTTATGTTTATGACATGTATACTTTTTTTTTTGTAAGCATGCTTAAGCCCATTCATTTGGAAGTATTGTATGTAATAGGTCTACAGGCCGACCTAGTTGTTTATTTTGTATGTGCATATAAATATAAGATGCACCCATTGTATTCTTTATGGAAGATGAGAGAGAGTTGTAAGAAGTAGAGAATAAGTGTGCAAAGACACTAGAAGATGTATTAGATATTTTCTAGAGGTCAAAGCATCAACATATCAAAGGAATTGATCTGACAAGCAGTGTCACAGTGATAGTTCATCCTACAGATATAGTGTGTATCTAAGATCAGAAGGTTGTAGCCTTCACCACTTGAGCAATGAGCTCTAGGACAATGAGTCCACTCCCCTAACAGGGACTATTGTAAAAGAATCCTTATAGGGTCTGACCCATGACAAGGTCTACTTTACTAAAAGCATTTTAAAGAAAATCCTAACAAGGTTAAGGATCTTCTAGCAAGGATCATAAAACACTAGTGCAGAATATTAGTGGGTGGCAATTCCCACCGGGGTTTTTACCTATTTCAGTTTCCCCATAACCATATTGGTGTCATGTGCTGATTTCATGTTTCATGTTTATGTGAATGTTTATTTTAGTACTTAAGCATTTAAGTTTAGTATAAAGATTAAATTTAAAAGTTAAAATATAGTGAACACTGATTCACCCCCTCCTCTCAGTGTTCCCATTCCTATCACTTTAGTCCACTGCTCTCCTTCGTATGGAAACCTGGTGACTTCTGCAACAATATCCTTTGTGAATTCAACTCTCAACCCTTTTACCACTGAAATCCCATTTTTGAGAGTATTTAAAAATTGCAAAGCAATTTCTTCATCAAGTCCATGGAGGCTTAGATAGTAGTCCAACCAACCTTTTCTTCAAAACATCTCACAGTTGGATGCATCTCCCAACAAAACTATGTGGTCAATTGGCTCGTGCCGCTGGAGATCACCCCCTATTGCTATGATCAGAAAATTTTTGCAAAATTCTTTTTCATAGAAGCACAAAAATGGAAAATCAAGGTTCAAAATGCTATGGACTCAGGGTGTTGTAGACAAGAAAGGAGGAGTACAAAATTTTATTCACTTCAGGTAATTAAAAGCATTTTAATGCATAAAATCTCATAATATTTTCGCTTGTGTCAAGGCCTGCCACCCCGAGCACGAAGAAAAAATATCATCATAAGTTAAAATTTAGCATTTAATATCTCTTTTAATATCTTTTAATTCCTTTCATTCATGATGATGCAATCATGGAATGACAGACTATTTAACACATGATGGCAGTCATCTCGAAAAGACAAGAAATTCATTCTTTATGATGCTAATTTTAAGTTTTGAAAAATAGAATATTCCCCTCCCCCCAACTAAGTTTAAGGCATGGGTCCCACCAGGCCAAGATGTGCAAGAGTAAAAGTTAAAACATCATGCATTCCTAATAAAAATGAATAAAATAAAATATGTACAAAGCTATGTGGTATGAACCTAGTAAGCACTGCAGGAAGAGTGTTCTGAAATATGACCTGCATTGATGGAGTGATGTGATGGAATGGAAAAGTGGTAGAGAGAGGAGGTGAGGTGGAATTTATTATGGATAAATAATTTCACGCAAAGTGAAATGTTTATTATGGAGTCCTTGATGGAAATCAAGGATTAGGTGAAATTTGGGTGGAAGACCCAGATGCTTCTATTGTAGGAGAGATGTTGCCATTGTGTAGCTGGAATTGTTGCAGGAAGTCTTCATGACTCACTGGCTTGTGATAGATCTTGAGTCTATGACCATTGACAAGTAATTTGAACCAAGCAGGATCAATAGTTGATAGCTAAACTACTCCATTTGAAAACACCAAGATTATCTCATAGGGGCCTAGCCATCATGTTTGAAATTTTCTCAAGGTAATTTGGTAGTGGGAGTCATATAGCAATGCCCAATCTCCAACTGAAAATTTATTTTCTTTGATGAATTTGTCATGCCACTTCTTCCTCTACTACTGGATCAATTTAGTGTTGTGGAGTGTAGATTTTTGATACTCATCCAACCCATTCAATAGTAAAAACCGCTCCTCTAGTGCTCTTGTAAGATCAATGTCTAGTTCCAATGTTGTCATGAGAGTCTTATGTTGAAACTCAATAGGCATTGATGCAGATTTTCCATAAAATAGCTCAAATGGAGTAAACCTAGTTGTTGTTTTCCATGTTGTGCGGTAAGCCCAAATGGCTTTAGGAAGGTAGGTAGCCCAGTCCTTCTTATGGATAGCAACTATCTTGGTGAGGATGGCTTCAATCTCCTAGTTTGTTATCTTTGTCTGTTCATTGGCCTAGAGATGGTATGGTGAAGATTTACCATGTCTCACCATGTATTCATGCATCAATTCGGTAATGAGATTAGAGGTAAACTTGTTGGAAAAATGGTTAGTCCTCCCCTCAAGGTTCATGGCATGGCTTAACTGTGTCTTGTATCTTCTATAAGTCTATTGGTTGTATCAGGCATTAACAAGTTGATCTTTTGGTGCAACGATAACCACTAATTGTAACAAGTGGTATCAAAGCTTGGTCATAGGTTTGAATCCCCTTGGGTAGCACTGAGGGGGAGATTTTTGGAAAAATGGTCAACACTCCCCTTGGGATTCACAACATGGATTAACCACCTCATGTGTCTTCTATAAGTCTAGTGGTTGTATCAGGCATTAATAGGTTGATCTTTTGGTGCAACAACAACTACTACTTGTAAAAATTTGCATACCTTGATCAGTGACTATCTCTCAAGGCACTCGAAATCTAGTGAAGATATATTCATAGATAAATTTGGTGACTTTATGATCCTTGGCATGCCTCATTTCATGGAATTGTCAATACATACTAAGATAAACAACTTACCATGAGAAGATGGCTCGATGGGTCCAACAAAATTGATACCCCATTTGTCAAATGGTGTCACCGCCACCTAAGGCTATAAGGGAATTTCATCTAACTTAGTTGGGCATCCCATGCACTGACATTTGTCACAGTGTCTTATATGCTTAGTTACATCTTTATGTAGAGTAGGCCAATAATATCCTGTTGTCAGAATTTTATATGCTATCCTCTTTGCTGCAAAATAGCAGCCACATAGTTCATCATGACAAGCCCTAAGGATGTCATAAGTCTCATCTTCTCAAATATATCTTCTAGTGACCTGATCAGGACCCGTGTAGAACATAAATCCTTAGATCCATGAGAAATTAAAAATTTTCTCAACCAAAAGTTGGTGTTATTTAGGTGAGAAGTGAGGTGGGGTCCTTCCTATAGCAAGGTAGTTTTCTATGTCATCATACCATGGGTTGAAAGAATCAATGGAGAATAGGTTCTCATTAGGGAAGCTGTCATCAACTATTGTAGGAGACTGAGGTGAGGTCTTCTTGGGCAGTATGGTTTGGAGGGAATAGTTAGGAATAGCACAAGAAGATGCTTCAGTGCCATACTGGTTAGTGAGAATTACCGCTAGTATGTCATCTTCTTCCTATGAGACCATAATTAATGGATCTCATTCAATAACCATGAGTTGTTGCACTAAATTTTCTTCAATGGAAGCATCACCTAGATCTGGTCAGACAACTTGGTCAAGTTCAACTTGAGATTTGGCTAGAGAATACATAGTTAGTTTCTTGGTATTTATCCCATTTGATATGGCCATTTTTCCTAAGCGACATGAAATGCAAGAATCTATTAGAAAAATGGTCAGCACTCCCCTCGAGATTCATGATATGGCTTAACCGTGTCCTGTGTCTTCTATAAGTCTAGTGGTTGTATTGGGCATTAACAGGTTGATCTTTTGGTGCAATGACAACCACTACTTGTAACAAGTGCTATCAGAGCTTGGTCATAGGTTTGAATCCCCTTGGGTAACACTGAGGGGGAGATTGTTGGAAAAATGGTCAACTCTCCCCTCAAGATTCATGACATGGCTTAACCATCTCCTGTGTCTTCTATAAGTCTAGTGGTTATATCAGGCATTAATAGGTTGATCTTTTGGTGCAATGACAACCACTGCTTGTAACAACATCAGTTGTGGCTAGCAAGGTCTGAATAGGATTAATGGATATCATCCTAGTGTGGCTTGGGGGATAGGATTATGAAATATGAAGGGTAATCCAAGGAATCAAGTGTTACAATGATGTCTTTTACCATGCCATCTAGCTTAACAATGGAATTATCAGCTAACTCGAGTATTGTAGGTGTGTCCCTTAAACCAATGATGCTGAGTCTCAACAAAACTTCTCTAGTCATGACATTGATGGATTCTCCTAGGTCAATCAAGAGATTCTATATTTGTATACCATTAATATGAATAGTAACCATTGGGCTTCCTAGATTAGAGTATTTAGGCATTAAAAATTTGTTTAACATGAGATCAGAAAGCTGCCCAAGGACATGGACAATGTCAGGGTCTTTCTTCTTTCTTCCTGGTTTCTTAATATAGGCTTCCTTGATTGCCTTATTATAAATTGGGACTTATTTAAGGGCATCCAACAAGGGAATTTGAACTATCATTTTCTTAAGTTGTTCAATCAAATCAGCTGCTATAGGATTTTCTTTTAGGGGTGCTAATAGGGCCAATCTTTGTGGATAAGGTGGATTTTTCAATACTGGTGCAAATTGAGGAATAGGTGGAACAATAGTGGCTTGGTTCACATGTATTTCCTCAGTATCAAAAACTTTAGTTATTATAGGCTCCTTAGGTGCAGGAAATTTAGTTCCTGATATGAGGTAAATATCATTAACTTGCAGGGAATAATCTTGGTGCTTGTTTTTAAGATCTAGAGTTGGTTGCATAGGTAGTTGTGTTGGCTTCTGAGGGCTATTATTGGCTACAAGAGTTGGAGGCATAATAGCTTTCTCCTGAGGTGGGGGCATGAGAGCTTGATGTTGATTAGGTTGATTGGGTCCCCACAAAGGTTGTTGTTGCTAGTTACCATGTGGTTGCCATTGGTTATTCTATTGTGGCTAATGATATTGGTTAAATTGTTGTTGATATGGGTTAAATGGAGGTTTTTGATGATAGGCTTGGTTATATTGTGGCTATTAGTTAGACCAATTATAATTATAATTATGTCCTCGAGGGCCAAAATTTTGAGGGTTGTGGTTTTGCCTTTGACTACTATTGTTATAACCCAAATTATTCAAGGGGTCTGGAGGCATACCATGTCTTTGAACCCATGGTCACCTTTGAGAAACATAGAAAAATTCTCCATTCTCCTCATCTATATCTTTAAACTCAGTGGGCATTGAATGAGTGTCCAAAGATGCAACTATTTTGCATCTACAATTTCTCTTCTTTTCTCTGCAATGAGAGCAGAATTCGGCCAACATAGCTTTTTCCTCATCCTTCTTCCTTCTTGCTTGCATGTTGTCCAACTGAGTGGAAACATCATTAATGATGTCCTACTTAAATTTAGATAACATATTTGACAACTACATCTTAGAAACTCCTAAACCATTGGACTTATGAGGTAGGTCTCTGAGTCCTCTACCTTTCTTCACAGTAGCCCTTGAATAGTTCAAACATATATTCTTTATGTCAGCCCAGTTCTTCTGAGTGATGTCTTCGCCTGCCATAAGGTCCAAGGCCTCAATGCTTCAATCATTTACACATTTTAAGTAAAGATTTTTTTGTGACTCATTCAACTAATGATGTGTGTTGCACTTCAAATTGAACATAAACCTTGAGACATAGTCTTCCAAGGTCTCATCCTCCTTTTGTGATATTTTAAAAATGTCATCTCCCTTTAAATCATGACCCCTACAGTACTCTTTATACTTAGAAAGAAACATATTGCTCATTGCATCCCAATGTGCTACAACATTGGCACCTAACCCCATGAACCATCTTAGAGAATCCTCCTTGAGAGTAGATGGAAATAATTTTAGCTTAAGGGCATCAGTTGTGTAATCATAACTCCTACAAAGGATGTCAAATTCAAACAGGAAGGTTTCAAGGTCTTTAGTACTAAGGCAGTAAAATTTGGGAAGTGAAGAGGCAAGTATGTTTTTCAAATTATGATTACCATGCTGAGTAGGGATATGGAAAGGAAAGGTAGCCTGAGTCATTCTTTGAGGAGGACCTGGTTGTTGAGGCTAATAGATAACAAGAGAAAATGGGTTATCCTGATACTCTAGTTTAGCAAAAAGGCCATTCAAATGTAGCGATCCTTTAAAAGATGATGCTGAAGGTAGTTGCTTGTGGGCATTAGCGAATGGGTTTTCAAAGGTTTCTTCTTCTTCTTCATTCTCAACTTGGGGTTCCTCAGGTTTAGGATTAAAAATATCAAAAGGTTCAACCTAGATATTACGGGGAAAGAATCTCCCAAGGTGGTCTCTTTGTTTGTGCATAAAATACTCACTTAAAACTAAGTTCTAAACTATGGAAACTGGGAACGTGAACACTAGGATAAGCTTGAATTAACACCATCCCTGACAACGGTGCCAAAAATGCTTGGCTAAACAATGGTATTAGAAACCCATAGCATTGAAGTGCTTATTTTAGAAATGGAACCCTAAATGGTTGCTAACTAGATCATTTAGTCTCATTTAATTATCGACCAGGGACGTAAACTTGGAATGACATTCGCAAAGTATATGCTTCAAACTCTCTTGATTTTCATGAGAATTCAAATACATTGAGATGCATGAAATATATGCTAATACCAGTAAATGAATTATTCTAGTAAAGCAAGTAATCATGGATAGGAATTACTCTAACTGCCTATATTGTAGGGACAACCTACTAGTTCTATTACTAGTGGCTACAAAAAGAGTAGAGTTCCACTTTACTTCTAAGTAAACATAAAATAATTCCTACTCTAACTAAGAAATTCACTTGCCAAGTGGGCCCCCTTGGATGAGTGAATAGAAACACAATTAAGATAAAAATATTAAACTCAAATTGTGCATTCTATTCATTTATAGAAAATGAGTACACTTGGACTGAAAGTAAAATAGTTACAATAGTTCTATTCAAAAAATCGAGTAACTCCAAAGAGTTACAATAGTCATCTTATTTAAAGGAAAACTACAACTACTCCTTAAATCTAAGATCTCTCCATAAATGAGGATCATTAAAGATTCATAAAGTCTTATAACACAAATAGCATTAATAAGGAATAAGTCCTCCTAGAATATAGTATGTTGAGGGTACTAGATCTGCGCATTGTATGTAATAGGAAACGGTATTGACTTGCCCCACTTGCAAAGATCTTGTAGCAACAGTTGCCTTTGAATTCTTTAGCACCTCAATGTTGATCCTTGAATATGCCATGATTAATACCTAGAAAGTGTTCAGCTCTAATTAATACTCTTGCAAGATATATGGCTACAGGAAGGAAATTGTTAGAATAACTGAGAGGGGGGTGAATCAATTATCTAATGTCCCACTATTCAAAATGTATAATCCAAAATAATTCTACTACTTCTACTACTTGGTAAACATAAAAAACTTTCACTGTCTGTGTTTTTACCGATTGTCAGTCTAAACTTTATAATAGTTACCAATTAAATCTAACATGCAATATGAAAAGTATGATAACAAACAAATATCACAATCAACACATAACACAAGATATTTAACGTGGAAACCCTGTGAAGGGAAAAACCACTTGGGACCAGCAACCCAAAATTATTCACTCTTCTAAAGTGAGGTTGGTGAAGACCCAACCCTGTTAAAGGTTACAAACACACTGTTAGGTGTGACCTTGTTAGAGGATTTTAGACCAGAAATTATCGTCCAACCAATAGTCACTCTGGGGTTGAAAGGATAACAATGTTCACTCTATGAATGAAACATCAAAAGACTTTCATAGTCCACTTGGTTAAGAGATTTGACTGTGTACAATGGTTAAATATGTAACAGTAGATGATCTTCCTTGAAACAACTTCAATTTGTAGTTTACAGATCAATATTCAGCTCATTCAAATATTTCTGATCAATATAACACTTCAGATTCAATACTATATCAACTTACTATCTATCGATAATTACTCTTTGTAGCTCGATAATTGTTCTGCAGCTCAGTTCTTATTAACCAATATGATTAGAATGCATGAAAACTTCTTCACGCAATAATTCTATAGTATCTTCTTCTTCTGGATCCCTTTCAATAATGAAACCAATCTCTCTTATATAGACAAGTAAATCATTTTCTTTTCCTCCATCAAATTTTGCCGCTTAATCATATTCATAGATTTTGCCACTTTAAGCTTCCTCAACTGATGTGTCAGTAACACATTTCAATCTACTCCATTAGATCCTTTTGATTTATGTTAGCTGTCGATCTTCATAACAAACCTTATCTATTACCTCGATTTCATACACTTTATAGCTCATCACTTTATCGACTAAACTAATCATTTAATTCCTTTTTGTTTTTCTTGGTTAAGAAAGAAATGCATCAGTGAACACAAGCTCGGTTAACACTGCACTTGGTATACACTACATGTCATGAGTGTATACTAGAATCCTTTATTTACCAACAATAATGCTTTGTGTCTTTTAGCTCTATTCTTCATCATAGATGAATGCAACATAATAAAGTCAATTTCACCAAGTCATAGACTCATCAACAAGTTACTCAGTGTATTCCTTATCCTTCTCTGACATATACATCTTCCTCATGTAGATATTTATGTTCTTCATCTCTTTCACCTTTCTTCAAATGTGTCGGTATAGTAACTTACAAAATAAGTATTGTCAAGCTAGTTGACATCAATGACAACATAATATTGATTTCATCATCTTGCATATCTAATCATCAACTCCTTAGTAATCTTAAATTACAGATTCTTCATTCAGGTTCTAAATTAGTTGTAGTTCATCAATCTCTCCCTTTGGCATTGATGACAACTCAAGTAATATGAAATGTACCATACACATACCAAACATGTATTCTACAACTTTGTGACCAAATTCTTTGCTAAGCTCATATAGCATTAATATGTTTAATCACTATGTTACTTCAACAACATTATAAAATACAACTTTGTCATTTTGTAGATATAACCTTTTTTAGTTCTCAGGTTCCTTTCAGATTATCTCTCCCTTAGATAGTTCTCATCAGTGCATATCTCCTTTTCCTTTTCATATTATTTATCTCTCCCTTTGACAACAATTTCAAAGAAACAAATAAACAATCAGCTCTGTAGTAGCTAAGTAACTCTTTGTTGTCCATTACATTCTTTGTATCATAGTATACTGATATCCCAATCTATTTAAGTTATTCAAACTTAATCAAAACCTTGAACAATATCCAAAGTGTGAACTATGCTGCATCAACATCAATGATCTTTTGATAAGATTAGGCTGATGCAACATCTAGATCACATTAGTGACCAATAGACAGGGGACGGACCCCAAGTCTAGTCCTCAAATATTCAAATGTGTCCTTTAGTAGAGGCTTTGTAAAAATGTCTGCAAGTTGTTCTTTAGATGTAAAAAATTCTAACTTCACTTGCTTCTCTTGTAATTGTTCTCTTAAGTAGTGATACTTAATTGATATATGCTTTGTCTTAGAGTGCATCACTGGATTCTTTGAAATATTAATAGCACTTGTGTTATCACAGTATATGATCACTGGGTCAGTGATTACCTCATTCATTCCTTCCAACACTTGCTTGATATATGCAATGTTTGAGCAATTAGTAGCAGCAACAACATACTCCACTTCAGTAGTAGACTGAGAAATGCAAGCTTGCTTTTTACTTGTCCAGGTTACAAGTCTTTCACCAAAGAAAAATGCTCCTCTGGTGGTACTTTTTCTGTCATCCACATTTCTAGCCCAATTAGCATTGGTATAAACCTTCAACTCAAACTTACCTTCCTTAGGATACCATAATCCATAATCCTCTATCTTTTTCAGATATCTAAGGATCCTTTTAGTAGCAATCATGTGTGATTCTCTAGGATTAGCAGAATATCTAGCAACAATTCCCACAACATGTGCTATATCTGGTCTACTGTAAACTACATACATGAGCTTACCAATTATGGATCGGTAAAGTGTCAGGTTTACCTCTGTAGTTTCATCTTTCTTTGTCAATTTACTTCCTGTAGCCATTGGTGTTCCCACAGGTTTAGCATCTTCCATACCAAATGTCTTCAAGACTTCCTTTATGTACTTGGACTGTGTGATGAATATCCCATCACTCTGCTGAATTACTTGTAATCCAAGAAAGAATTTAATCTCTTTGAACATAGACACTTCAAACTCATTCCTCATGTAATCAAAAAAATATTTACATACATGATCTTGACCTCCAAAAATAATATCATCAACAAAAATTTCAGCAATAATAATAGTGTCATCAGTATCACCTTTTATGTACAAATTTTTATTCTCACTAGTTCTTAAAAATCCAATACTTAACAACTAACTATGTAGTCTTTCATACCATGCTCTCGGTGATTGATTCAAACCATATAATTCTTTGTGTAATCTACATACCATGTTTCTATTTTCTGGATCAATGAATCCTTCAGGTTGTTCTATGTAGACTTCTTCTTCAATTATACCATTCAAAAATGTTGACTTCACATCCATTTGATAAACCTTAAATTTCTTGTGTGCAACATATGCAAGTAGCATTCCAACTCCTTCCAATCTAGCAACAGGTGCAAATGTCTCACCATAGTCAATGCTTTATTCCTGTGCATATCCCTTGCATACCAATCTCACTTTATTTCTTGTCACTTCACCATTTTCATTCAGTTTGTTTCTGAATATCCATTTAGTACTGATAACATTCTTATCTTTAGGTCGGGGTAATAAGGACCAAGTTTTGTTTTTCTCTATTTGTTCTATTTCCTCCTTCATTTCATTAACCCATTCTTCATTTTCTAACGCAACTTTCACATTCTTTGGTTCAAATTCATAGACTAGACATGTACCTTGTCTTGTTTTACTTCTTGTCTGCATTCCAACTTGTCTGTTTCCAACAATTTGTGTCTTAGGATGATGTCCTCTGACAAAACTAGCTTATACACAGTTTCTTCTTTCTTGTTCATCCTGTTTGGGTTCATGTGCTTTCTCGGTAGCACCATCTTGTTCGTCAGTTTCCCTTTCCTATTCCTCGGGGTTATTTTCCTACTAACCGGTTATCACAAGTTGTGACTTTGGTAGATAGTCGGGAAGTTCAATGTAAGTGAATCTACCATAGTCTTCTGATTCCTTTCTTTCTTCTGTGTTCTTATCATCAAACTCATCAACACGAATATTAGTACTTTAAATCATCTTATTTGTAACCTTATTCAAACATTTGTATGCTTTACTCTTAGTAGAATATCCTAAGAATATTCCTTCATCACCTTTAGAAACAAATTTCCCATTTCTCTCATCTTTCAGAATAAAACATTTGCTTCCAAAAATCTTAAAATAACTTACTGTAGGTTTGTGTCCAAACCATAGCTCATAAGGTGTCTGGTTGGTGTCCTTCTTCAATTGTACTTGGTTAAGCACATATACAGCTATGCTGATAGCTTCCCTCCAATATGTCTGAGAAACATTCTTTTTTATCTTTAGTGTTCTAGCACAATCAATGATTGACCTATTCCCTCTTTCAGCAATCCCATTCTGCTAAGGTGTTCTCGGTGCAAAGACTTGTCTCTTAATACCATTCTCATTATAGAAATTAGTAAATTCATCAGAGATAAATTCACCTCCTCTATCAGATCTTAAGCATTTAATTTCTTTTCCAGTCTCTTTTTCTACCTTTTCCTTATACCATTTAAACATCTTATAAGCTTCAAATTTCTCTCTCAGGAACATAACAGTCATCAACAAAAAAATAAAGTATCTATCACCATAATAGCTTTGAGTTCTCATAGGACCACATACGTCAGTATGAACCAACTCAAGTATCTTCTTTGTTGAGTAGTCTTTGCTTTTAAAACTGGACTTAGTCATCTTACCTTTCTGACATTCATGGCACATAGCATGATCTGGTTTTGACAAGTTTGGCAACCATCTAACTCTTTTCTTCCTACTAATCTTGATCATGTTATCAAAATTCACATGACATAACCTCTTATGCCAGAACCATCCATCTTCATCTTTTATTAATAAACAAGAAGACTGATCAATATCAAAATAAAATAGATTACCTCTAGATTGTGTATCGGTTCCAAAAATTCTTCCTCCATCATCATAGATTCTTACCTATCTGCTCTCAAAAGCAAGTCGGTGGCCTGAGTTATTCAGTTGTGCCACACTTAACAAATTGTAGTTCAGTCCATCTACCCAGTATGCATTTTAACATTTTATTCTATCATTAATCATAAGTGAACCTTTACCTCTCACCATACAAGGTGCATCATTTCCCATTCTAATAGATCCACCGTCATATTCATCAAGCAGATCAAATTTCTCTATATCACCAATCATATGATGTGTACAACCACTGTCTATGATCCATCTATCATTTCTACTTACTTTAGAGATTAGTATTGTTTCTTCATGTTTCTCTTCTTCCTCTGAATCATCTTTCATAGCAACAAATACTACTCTACATCATCATCAGTGTCAGATTCAAATTCAAATTATTTGGCTATGTAACATACCTTTTTCCCTTTGGCATAGCTATCTCGGTTGTCTCTGTTGTTGTGTCGGTAGCCTCTATTGACTCTTCTCCCATAGCTTCCTTCAGATTAGTCTTTTGATCTATCATCTTCTTTCTTATTCAGACATCTAGCAGCGATGTGGCCAACTTCTTTACAATTAAAACATGCTAGAGGTAACTTGCCTCTATACCTTCCCTTACCTTTGGGCAATCTTCTAGCCATAAGAGCTTCAAGCTCATCAAGTTCATCATCGATATTATTGTCACTATCATTCTTCTTATCATTCATGCTACTAGACTTACCAATCTTCAAAGAAGACATGAAAGTGGATTCAACAGAAGGTGCAACACTATTGTCAAAGTTATTCAATTCAAAGGTTGTAAGCTTACCTATCAAAGTGTCAAGGGTGAGGTCAGATGTAACCCTTATTTCATGAATTACAGAGATCCTAATCACATAAACTAGCAACAAAGTTTTGAGAATCTTGCTTATTACCGTTTCATCATCAATAACTCCACTAGATGCTCTAATAGCATGTACTACCTCTTTTAATCTATTTGTATATTGCACAATGTTCTCACCTTCTTTCATCTTCATATCATCAAATCGACCTCTTAGGCTTTCTGCTTTGGCTTTCTTAACATTCGCATCTCCACTATATATTAGAGTCAACTTGTCCCACATCTTCTTAGCTATGTCACAATCCTTGATATCTTCAAATTTAGCATCGGTACAGGCAGCAACAAGTTCCATCATAGTAATATTGTGTTCATGCCTATCCTTCAGTTGATCAAGAGTTAAGGGACCTGTGGGCGGTTCAATGTAGCCATTCTCCATCAGTTCTAGAGTAGAATTCCCAATTCTAGATATGTGCAACTTCATCCAGCTTTGCCATACTGTGAAGTTATCTTTGTTTAGCTTTGGCACTTCCCTCTTATACATCTTGAGACCTTTTTTCTGGAGTCCTTAAAACTCTGTTCTAAGAAACCACAACTCTGATACCAATTGTTAGAATAACTGAGAGGGGGGTGAGTCAGTTATCCAGTGTCCCACTATTCAAAATGTATAATCCAAAATAATTCTACTACTTCTGCTACTCAGTAAACATAAAATACTTTCACTGTCTGTGTTTTTACTGATTGTCAGTCTAAACTTTATAATAGTTACCGATTAAATCTAACATGTAATATGAAAAGTATGATAACAAACAAATATCACAATCAACACATAATACAAGAGATTTAGCGTGGAAACCCTGTGAAGGGAAAATTTACCTAGGACCGGAAACCCAAAATTGTTCACTCTTCTGAAGTGAGATCGGTGAAGACCCGACCCTGTTAAAGGTTACAAACACACTGTTAGGTGTGACCTTGTTAGAGGATTTTAGACCAAAAGTTATCATCCAACCAGCAGTCACTTTGGGGTTGACAGGATGACAATGTTCACTCTATGAATGAAACATCAAAAGACTTTCATAGTCCACTCAGTTAAGAGATTTGACTGTGTACAATGGTTAAATATGTAACAGTAGATGATCTACCTTGAAACAACTTCAATTTTCAGTTTAAAGATCAATGTTCAGCTCATTCAAATATTTCTAATCAATATAACACTTTAGATTCAATACTATATCAACTTACTATCCGTCGGTAATTACTCTCTGTAGCTCGGTAATTGGTCTGCAGCTCAGTTCTTATTAACTAGTATGATCAGAATGCATGAAAAATTCTTCACACAATAATTCTACAATATCTTCTTCGTCCGGCTCCCTTTCAATAATGAAACCAATGTCTCTTATATAGATGAGTAAATCATTTTCTTTTCCTCCATCAGATTTTGCCACTTAATCATATTCATAGATTTTTCCGCTTTAAGCTTCCTCGGCTGATGTGTCAGTAACATGTTCCAATCTACTCCATTAGATCCTTTTGATTTATGTTAGCTATCGATCTTCATAACAAACCTTATCTGTTACCTCGATTTCATACACTTTACAGCTCATCACTTTATCAACTAAAATGATCATTTAATTCCTTTCTATTTTTCTCAGTTAACAAAGAAATGCATCGGTGAACACAAGCTCGGTTAACACTGCACTCGGTATACACTACATTTTGTCGGTGTATACTAGAATGCTTTATTTACCGACAACAATGCTTTGTGTCTTTCAGCTCTATTCTTCATCATAGATGAATGCAACATAATAAAGTCAATTTCACCAAGTCATAAACTCATCAACAAGTTACTCAATGTATTCCTTATCCTCATCTGACATATACATCTTCCTCATGTAGATATTTCTATTCTTCATCTCTTTCACCTTTCTTTAGATGTGTCGGTATAATAACTTACAAAATAAGTATTGTCAAGCTAGTTGACATCAATGACAACATAATACTAATTTCATCATCTTGCATATCTAATCATCAACTCCTTAGTAATCTTAAATTATAGATTCTTCATTCAGGTTCTAAATCAATTGTAGTTCATCAGAAACTACCCAAAAACATAGCATAGGTAAAGGAACATTCATTAGTATATATAACTACTATATTCTACCATTTGTGTCCATTAGTTTCAAGCAAATATACTGGATGTCCTTTTATCACCCACTTTCCTACTTCATGTCTTTACACATATAAAATATACATATAAAAACCATAAGTTCATGTGTTGGTTTGCAAGTAAATTGCTTAAAAGGAAATAAAAAGAATTTAGAAAGATGGCCTTTTAAGAGGCTCATCACTAGAGAAAATTGAGCAACTCTTTGAGATCAAGTTCATTGCATGGAAAATCATTGTCAATGTAGATACACATGCTTCCTTAGAGTATTTACAACATATTGGGAAATGTGCTAGGATTTTGGGAGATTGACCATTGTTTCTATGTTTCATGTTGAAATATTTGATCAATTACACTTAGTTCTAGATTATTCAAGTAGTTAAGTATTGACTTTTCACGAAAGGTTGTACCTATTCATTTTGTAACTAAATCCTCTTCTATAAATGAGGATCTCATAGGGATGTTTTACATGATAGACAATATATATACAAAAAATACACACAGACAATATCAATTGGTACTTTGTTTTCTGAAGATGTTCAATGCTGATAACGATCTAGTGATATCATTAGTTGGTAACTGATGCAGGAGCATCCTGGGTGTAAGAGCAATCTTGCATCACCCAAAAATATATTTGTTTTTGTATTCAATAAGGGCTATCTTGTGCAAAGCTTCTATTTATGGAAACTTTCTATTTTTAGTAAGTTGGTCATACGATCTCGGAATGTTCTGATTTTACATGTGGAGGTTCATCTCAATCATATCAGCCTACTAGTAAAGTTTCACGGCTAGATCAGGTCTAGTTTTGAAGATATTCAAGATTGTAGGTATTGGTAGCAGGGTACAGAAACTTTGAACTCAGTTTTGAAGGCTTTAGAGGCCCCGGATGAGGTCAAAAATTTGGGTGGCAGGCTCTTGCACGAGTCAAGCTTGTAGAGTGCTTCGTGGCCTTTCTGAAATGGGGTTATAATAGTCAATCGGGTCAACTAGTGATGACTTATGGTCTCCGAAAGTGAGGTCACCTGAAATGGCGGAAAATAATTTTCCTTCAAAAAAAATTTTTGGGTTTCAAAATTTATTTTGAGCCGACTCTGATGTAATAAATTGAAAAATAAAATAATTCTAAGCTTGGTCGGCCCTAAGGGCTAAATTTCTGGAACCTTCTTAGGCGGTGGAAAATTGCCTATATAAGGAAGGCTGTAGTGTTGTCTTAGGCAGTTCGGGACAATTTTGGGTAGTAGATCTGGGTATTGATCCAAGGCTTTGTCCTACAAAATATTGCAAGGGAATGCCCATGTGGCTTTGCATATTGTAATTCTGAAATTTTGTAATTCCACATTTGTGGAGATAATAAGAAGCCAATTTTCTATTCTTGCATATTGTTGTTATTTCTTTGTTTTTGTTATGTGTTTGTGGTATTAAGGGGAGTACCCTTCATCAGTAACCTTTTTTTGTCTTAATATAATGATCATATGTTTTTTAGGATTTCTCTAATTGTTTCAATCTCTTCAGTTAATTGATTAGTTTCTTTGATAAATCTTTTATATTTCTTCAATGTGTGTTTTATATAATATTATGATGTGATTTTAATCTTTATTTTGATCATCAGTTAGAAAGATTGGTTATCAAATTTATTTATGTTTTACTGGTCTCTCAGAGCTAGGTTTAAACTTGGTAAAACTAATTGCAGATTTTTTTTCAAATTGTATTTTGTACTGAAAGCCTTTGAAGTGATAGGCCTTTTTTAGAAAATAAGTTTTTAAATCTATCTCAGAGGTTATACATAGGATCTTTTAATTGAAATGATAAAGAATTAATGAGTAAGAAAGGAACTGGTCTAATTATTTTTTTTAAATAAGGAATCAGATATTTTCAGAGCATTTACAAAATATATGTCATATATATAATTTGCAAGAATTTTATTTTATTCACAACATTACATATTGAAAATATTTTACTAAAAAGTCTATGTAAGAACCTTTTACAACTTTCAAATACCAAACTGTTGTGGTATTCACAATTTGATCCTTCTCAAGAGTTTCAATTTCCATCTTGAGAGATCACCTAATTTTTCACACATTATACTATCTGCTATGAAAACCTCCAACCAACAAATAAAGGTTGAGGGAAAGGCCCACCAACCTTGGTCCTCCAGAGCCAGAATTACATAAGTTCCAACCTTGCCTTTGGTTGAAACTTATTAGTTGGTCAAATTAGTTGCATTGCCCATCATTGGATTGAAAAGTCCATAGGTAATCCAATCTATTGCTTTGAGTACCAATAGATTGCTGACTCTACCAGGGACAAAGATTGTAAAGAACCCCTTAAGAGTCTTGCCTATCATACTAGTGTAGAGTAGTGGGAATTTATTTGGTTTGTTGAGGCATGTGATAGTTTTCTGAAGTTTTGATTCTAATCACTTTGCTTGCCCTGTTTGAGTCACATAATAGATTGGTGACTCTAATGGCCATCAATTAAGAAATCCATTGGAAAGAAAGAGTTAGAATTGAGACAATAAAGTGACTCTATTGGAGAATCTGTCTATAAAGACATTTTGAGAAATATTCAAAATTTCTAGTATTTTGGATGAATTGATGTTCTAGTCACACCAATAGATTAACTACTATGGTGGGAGAAGAAATTAATGATATAGGTAGACTCTACTTGAAGAAGAGAACTAAGAATTAGCAATGAGAATTTCCTCAGAAGTGAGGTGGTGACTCTATTGTGATATATGTAGTTTTTTGTCAAAAGAACAAGAGATAACCCTATATGTGTATATGTCAGATACATGTGGGGTAGAAGGTCTTTACACAAAGGATAATATAATCATACTAAGTTGGATTTGAATACACATCCAAGGAGAGGTAATAAATCTAATTTGGATATGACATTTGTGGGATTTAAGAATTTTGCAGAAAGAAGACATCATAATAAAGACGATGGTCCACAATCTAGTCATCACACTAGTGATGAGGATAAAAGAAAACCTTTCTATAGAAATGAAAATGAACATAATTTCCAAATAGATGAGGGAGAAGATGAGGAGGATGCTAAAGAATCCCATTAGCGAATAATTGATGCCATTCGTATGTTTGCTGACCTTGCTCCGAACAACAAGATGACTACCAAGATTCTAAGAGAACAACCTGATGAGATTTTAGCTAAATTGGGAATAACTAGAGATCCAATCATAACACCACTAGGGAGTAGGAGAGGAACCAAGAGGTCAAATGAAGAAAGAATTGAGGATAGAGAAATAAATCCTGAGGATAAGGTTGCAACATACAATCCTCCTCACAGGAAAAGTGTTTAATAAATCTTAAATAATGGCTATGTTAACCCATTGTTTGAACAAGGTGATAGAGAAAAGAGAGGAAATAATGATGGACATTGGAGATAGCCAAATAATGGAAATCGATATCCTAGAAATCCTAGACATCAGAACTATGGAGGTCAGCAAGATAATAATCGAAGAGGTCTAGGTCAAATAAATAATAATCATCAAAATGTAAGGCCCAGGATAAACAATCAAGGTAGGCATGACATAAATATCAAAGCCCCTATGGTGATTGAAAGATACAAACAACTAGATTGTACTGGTATAGTGGGATTTCTAAATTTGGTTTCAAATAAATCAAGGAATGACATTTGAAAGTTTTCAGGAAATGGACCAGAATCTGCTAAGTGGCATTGCATAAATTTAAAAAATACCATCAAATATTTAGAAGAAAACAATGAGGATGTATTCATAAATTTTTTTGTTCAATATTTAACAAAAGAAGACGTTGAATGGTATAGAGGGTTTCCAGATAGATCTATCTCTAGATGGTAGGATTTTTTTAATTAGTTTGTAGAACAATTTGGAGACCATAATGATACCTCTTTTTCTTCGCATGAGTTGACAAGCATAAATAAAAATAAAAATGAGTAAGTGATGGAGTTTAATAAAATATTTAATAAGGTTCTATATAGAATTCCCAGCGATGTTAGACATGTGTATTCATTTTTTATTGATTTTTATCCAAGTTCTTTTGATAGAAAGACTCACTATGAGATCATATGTGGAAGATTCTAAAGGATCAAATGTTTGAAAATTTTACTCAACCTTCTTCTCACACTCCTTAGTCTACCTATCTATTCCACCAATGAATTTTGACACATGGAGTAGTGATTTGTAGATACTTCCTCTTCCTTAAAATAAACCTAAATTTTATTTATGTTGGTTTCCAACACTACTCTTTCATAGGCTATGGAAACCTTGAGCTCATCAAACCTCCTTTCATCAATTTCTCTCCTTACTTTAGATTCAGTAGCCTTCTCAAAAGATTCAAACTATGAACTTAACTCACCAATTAGCTTCATGAATTGGTTAGAGGGAATTTCTTAAACATTCCTAGCATATGAAGGTGCCAACTTATCTAATACACCTGATGCTTCCATCATCAATTTTTTGTCCTCCAAATGACTTCTCAACATTTCCTACTTTTCTCGTGCCTCAAAAAATTGTGCAAACTTAAATTTTTGAATTGGGGAGAGAGTTGATAAGTCCATTGGTCCTTTGGGTAAATCAATATCAAGTGGAAGTGTATTCAACCCATGAGCTCCGTCACTATTTGTAAAGTGTCTCTTGCCTACAATACTTTCTTTCCCTTGTCAAAAATGGCACCCTTGTTTTCTACTTTTCCATTTGGGCCTTCATGACGCAAGGGAATCCTCGGTTCTTGAACATTTTGGCAGTCTTGGTAATTGTCTGGTGGAGTTTGGTTAATTGGTTGATGATCTCGGTAGAAGACTGGAGTTTCTCAGTCTTTGGTGGTAGTTCTCAGTCAAAATATTCTTGGATTCACCGATGGATCTCGGTGGATGGTGGTCACTCGATGACTTGGTGTTTTGTTGCTCGGTGCTCGGTTACCGATGGGGTCTCGGTGTTTATGTTTGTTGCTCGATTGTTGAAGTGGCTCAATCACTGGAGGACTTAGTCACTGAAGGAAGCTTGGTCATGGAAGGAGATTCGACATTTTTGGTGCTCAGTAATGCTTGTGGAGCTTGGTTGGTATGTTTGCTCGGTATATTTCCTGGCACTTGGTAGTTTGGCTTACAGATGGGTGTTCTTAGAGATTTAGAAGGTCGACTTGGTGCATTTGTTATTGGTAGCTGATGTCACATTCTCCTATGTAGATCTAGAGGCTGACATGGAGAATTAAATGTTTGTAAGGCTATTTGAGAGCTGACATGTATTGCATTTAATATTTCTTTGTAGGAGTTAATTATGTAATCTAGCTAACTTGTGGCTGAAGATTTATATTTAAAGGGTGTTTGGGTAGTTTTTTAGGGATTCAGTCATGGAGTAGAGATATGGAGATAGAGAAAAGTTAGCATCTTGCAAGCTTAGGAACAAGTAGATTGCTTGGTGGCTTGCGAGCACAAGTTTAGATCCTTCTTGGAGTGCCTACCAGTGTCCTGTTGTGTTACAGACCTAGGCTAGTTGAGAAATGTCCTAGATCTTGTGTGATCTTGTAGAATTGTTTCTTGCTTTGTAATTGGCCATAACTAGGAAGGCCTTATAGGCTGGCACATTGCATGTAATCAATTATTGATGAATAAAGATATATGTTTTCTTTCAGATCTGGTTTTGGTATTGTGTTATTCCATTGTGTTGTTGATTGGCTACAAGGTTGGACTGTCCTTAATTGGATCCACCATCCTTGACTACATCAAGTGGTATCAGAGAAAGTTGATCTTGTTGAGTGAAGGTTGACCTAGAAAGGCTAATCTTATGAATTTCATCTTGTGGATGAAGAGATCATATGATCTAAGTTGTAGATCCACATTACTGAACTTGTGAAATCGTGGCCTAGTTGTTCATGCAAGGTGGCAGGTTGCGATATGACTTGCATACAACTCAGAGGTTGTCACAAGGTGGTCGATGTTGGGTCTATTGCAGAGGGTTTTTGAATATCTTTGGAGATGTCTATGAGAGGATGGAACCCTAGCGCAATTGCTTCTCTTTTTGATGTGGTGGAAGTGAAGATTTATGAATGGTTTTCTCAGTGGGAAACAAATTTTTTAAGCCGTGTGGAGAACTGGGTTGATAACCTTGTGAAGGAAAGTGTTGTTGAGCTTTGTAAATCTTATCAAAGTTGGGACATGCCAATCTAGAAGAAAGTTGTCTGGCCTATTAGAAGATTGGTCTTCGAGAGAAGACATGCGGAGGTATGTGAAATTGGTTTTGATGTTCAGTTGGTGGAGTCTAACATGAAACTTGTAGAGAAACTTGTGGCTATTGCTGAGTTACCTATGCTTACCAACAATGTTGTTGACCTTGTTGAGGCTAGTGAGGAGATTGGTTTTCATGTTTAGTTAGTTGTGCTTGACATGGAGATTATAGAGCATCTAGTTGTGCTTGATCAGGTTGTTGTAGATGAGGAGATACCTGCTGTTGAAAACCTTTGTGATGATTGTGTTACTGAATTGTGTTTGTTCAGTGTTGAGATGTAGATGTTGTTTTCTAGTTGCGGACTTGAGTCACTAGTTGATAGTGATAAGTCTTATGATGAGATTCTAAGATGGGATTCTGACTTGATACTTGCTGATGAGTTGAAGGCCTGGTTTGTTTCGGATGTTGAAGATGATGACTAGTTGGTGATAGATCAGTTAAGGAGGACTTGGTTGATGAACTTTTGCATTTTCCTGGCTTCAAGGATTGACAAGCCTTGTGTGAAGATGACGTGGATGGCAGATTTTCTTGAAGGAGAAAACTATGGGACACACTTTCTTATTTACCTCGGGTGTCTGATGTAGGGGAATCCTTGATTCTTTAATATTCTAGCAGTCTCGATAACTGTTTGGTGGAGTTTGGTTAATTGGCTGATGATCTCGATAGAAGATTGTAGTTTCTTAGTCTTTGATGGTAGTTCTCCATTGAAATCTTCTTGGATTCACTGATGGATCTTGGTGGATGGTGGTCACTTGGTGACTTGGTGTTTTGTTGCTCAGTTACCGACAGGCTCTCGATGTTTATGTCTGTTGCTTGATCGTTGAAGTGGCTCAATTGCTAGAGGACTCAATCACTGAAGGAAGCTCAGTCATGGAAGGAGACTCAGCATTTTTGGTGCTCGGTAATGCTTATGGAGCTCGGTTGGTATGTTTTCTTAGTATATTTCTTGGCACTCGGTAGTTTGTCTTATTGATGGGTGTTCTTGGGGATTTGGGAGGCCAACTTGGTGCATTTATTATTGGTAGCTAATGTCACATTATCCTATGTAGATCTGGAGGCCAACATGGAGAATTAAATGTTTGTAAGGCTATTTGAGAGCCGACATGTATTGCATTTAATATTTGTTTGTAGGAGTTAATTATGTAATCCAGTTGACTTGTGATTGAAGATTAGTATTTAAGGGGTGTCTGGGTAGTTGTTTAGGGAGTCAGTCAGGGAGTAGAGATCTAGAGATGGAGTAGAGTTAGTAGCTTGTGAGCTTAGGAACAAGTAGATTGCTTGGTGGCTTGCGAGAACAAGTTTAGATCTTTCTTAGAGCTGCTACCAGTGTCCTATTGTTATATAGACCTAGGCTAGCTGAGAGATGTGTTGGATCCTATGTGATCTTGTAGAACTATTTCTTGCTTTGTTATTGGCCATAACTGGGAAGGCCTTATAGCCCAGCACATTGCATGTAATCAGTTTTTGATGAATAAAGATATATGTTTTCTTTCAGATCTAGTTTTGGTGTTGTGTTATTCTGTCATGTTGTTGATTGGCTACAAGGTTGGACTATCCTTCATTGGATCCACCATCCTTGACTGGGTCACTTCAATAGATATTTGAAGCATTTTTTTTAGAGGATAAATTACCTCTTTTGTTCCAACCTTTTGACTTTATTCTTATTTCCTCATTTCAATGTCTATTTCCTTTTCCTTCTCTTTCTCTATTTCTTTCTCTTTCTCTATCTCTTATTCCTTCTCTTTTCAAGTTCTTTCCCTATTCTATACTTAGGGATCTCCATTTTAGTGTCAAGATGCTCAATAATACCTTCTAGTATGTCCATTACATCAGCATCTACCCCTACAACTGATATTTTAGGTACATCCACATCATCTACTACAACAATAGTAACTTATGTAGCTTGTGTGACACTTACTTTATCTTGTTACACCTGCACACCACTATCCTTCACTTGTGTCAGTAGAACACTACTTGTATTGACTTTTTCTTTTTGTTCCACCTCCTTATATTTAGGAATATCATCATTGGGCCTACCAAGATCAAGTGTGGAAGTGCTTTCATATTGATCTTTTGGAATTCCTTCATATTCTTTACTCTCAAGATATGTATGCAAAATCTTTTTAGTTTCCTTATACAAATCCTTCAACATTCCCACCATGAATTTTTTCATTCTATTTTTACTTGTGAATTATTTCTTTGTATCCTTAAGAATTTATTTCACTTCTTCATTTGCAATGACCAGTTAAAGATCAACTAGTTCACTTTCTCCCTCAATCTTTTATCTTTTGTTATTGTGTATGCTTTCCTTGCATCCAAAATACTATATAGGCTTTGTGGTATCTCAGATACAATCTATATATAAAGATATTTCTTTAAGCTATATAGGTATTTGATCACTACCTCCTCAACTACTCTCCTTTCCTCATCACTAAACTTATCATGGAATTTCATTACAGGCTTCAAATTTCCATGTGAAGTGATACTCTTAACTACATAATTGACTGACATACCATGCTTGTCTCATTCAAACAAGGTTTTCTTACTTTCTCTACTCCACTGGAAGGTTTGGGATTTTATGGTTGTAGAGTTATCTTTTTCTTATTTAATTTATTCACTATGTCATCAGATTTAGTGATCTCGTCATCATCATCCTCAATGATCACCTTTTTCTTATCCTCACTCTTCTTCTCCTCAACATTTTTCTCTTCTTTCATCTTCATAACTCTCCTCTTCTCAGTTGGCTTCCTCTCTGCAATTTTCTTGATTTCCTTCTTCTTTACCTCCAATTGTTTCTATGTTGGCTTCTTCTCATGAAATTTCCTCTTGACCTCCCTAATTAGGGTTGTCTTCTTTTTTTCCTTAATGGGTGCAAATTATTTTACCTATTCGATGTTTTCACTCCTTCTCTTCCCTTATGTGGAAGGTGGGAGACCAAAATTAGTGCCTTCTATCTCCACAGGCTTCTTTGTAATACCTTGCTCTAGCCTACCTTGTGCGGTCCTTAGTAGTTCAAGTATAATTCTTGCTAACTTAGTTGCATTTTATATTGCCTTCCTCACTCTCTTTTGTGAGATTGGTTCTTGGAATTGCATATGCAAATTGAGACTTTTCTCCTTATAAGTTCAAATATTTCTCAGTTTCATCCCTTGGCTTCTTGAAAAATATTGTCAACATATACTATTAATTTTTTTCATCCACCTCATAGCCCATAGGCATAATCCATGAGGTCCTAGGCTCCACCAAATCCATCAAACATTCATCAATATGTTAGAAAGTAAAGTCCACCAAGATAACTGAGAGGGGGGGGGGGGTGAATCAGTTATCAGATAATTATAACTTTTATCAACTTCAATAGATTTTAACCATATAAGCAATGTAACCAACAACCATAGAAAGATATTCATGCACAATAACACAATGACACAAGATATGTTGACTAGGGAACCTCTTGATCAAAGAGTAAACCCCAGTGGGAATGATGCCCAAAAAAGATGCACTAATATGAATATTCCTTGTGAAAGGAAGGACTCTGTTAGGAGTCTTATGAAATACATTTAGTACATATGAATCCCTATTAGGAGATTTTGTATCCCTGCTAAAAAATTCTAACTCTGTTAGGAGTTATGGAAGACATAAGGACCCACTACCCAAATAGCTTCAGGGTAAGATCACCGAACTCACTGTCCAACTGATCTTGTATTACTCAGAAGAATAATACCAAAAGATTACTAACCTCAATAATTCAATACTCCTTCTCTGACTATGTCAAACCGCACTCACTACTACACTAGATCTCAATTTCAGATCTTTGTACCTCGCATATCCTCTTCACAAATTCACTTTCACAACTTCATTACTTCATTACATATATCTTAAATTACAACAAGGAAAAAATTCCTTCCTTTATACCACACTCAAGTAATTACAAATGAGTTGGCATACAAATTAAAAAATAAAAGTTTCCACACGCTACATAAAAATTACACAAAATTGTCAGCTTCCAATCAATATAATTATTCACTCATGTGACCTTGAATTTTGCATTGTCATCCACGTCACTATCATCATGTCTTCAACTTCCTTCCAATTGTGCATAACCAGATTCCATCTCGATTAGGAGATATCACCTGATTACCACAAACCGCTACTTAGGAACACTGCCTGAATACTACTTCCACCAAAATGCTCATAACTTCCATCAATAAATGAATTACTATCTACACTCTTAACCATAAACATATAACACAACATAGAATAAGTCCTTAACATCACATAGCTTGATCTCTAATATCCCACGTGCGCTAACCCAAACACTGTCTGCTCCTCTACTAACCTTCAGTAGATCACTGTGTTGACATCAATGACAATCATAGTCATGAATGCAACAACAACTGCTATATAATGGCTACTAATACTCCCATAGGATATATTCAACATTCATTCCTAACAATCTCCGCCATTGGCATTGATGGCAACATAGATGAAAAACATCCAATGTTCCATAAATCCAACACTGCAACACTAGTGCTCTGAAAATACTTCAAGTCTCTTCATCAATCAAATCTTGCTTTGTTTTCCTATTCAATTCTCTCCAACAGATGGTACAAATGGTTTTTCATGTTTACTTCTCCCCCATTGACATCAATGAAAAAAATTTCATCATTATGTCAACAATAACTCTAATGTCAAAAGACACTGTTTATAAAATACATTCACTAGAGTCCTCATGACTCAGCTCAGATATAGATACTCCCCCATAGAGGAAGTACCAACATCCAATCCAAAAGAAAGATAGGGCTCATATACCACTAGATGAATGCAACAATCTACATCACTTCTCAAAAATAGGATGGGGCATAACTCCAAGCATACCTCTCAGATACTCAAATGTATCCTTAGGAAAAGGTTTTGTAAATATGTATGCAATCTGCTCCTTTGTGCTTATGTACTCAAGTCTAACTTTTTTCTTAGCTACTTTCTCTCCCACTACATGATACTTTATCTCTATATGCTTTTTCTTAGAATGTAATACAAGATTATTAGACATACTAACTATACTGGTGTTGTCACAATGTATAACAACAGGCTCAACAAATTTTATTCCAATATCCTTCAAAATCTGCTTCATCCAAATTATTTGGTTACAGTTGTTTGCTGCTGCTACATACTCTACTTCTGATGTGCTTTGTGAAATATAATTTTTCTTCTTTCTTAGCCAAGAAACCAATCTTCCTCCAAGGAAAAATGCTCCACCACTGGTGCTCTTTTTATCATCAACATTGCCTCCCCAATTAGCATCTATATATGCACATAGGGTAAAATCATCAGATTTTTCATACCACAATCCATACTCAATTGTGCCTCTTAAATATCTCAGTATCCTCTTTACTGCTTCATAATGTGATTCTCTATGTTTAGCTTGAAATCTTGCTATGATTCCAACTGAATGTGCTATATCAGGTCTTGTATGTGTCAAGTACTACAATCCTCCAATCATAGATGTGTACTTCTTCTATTCTACTGCAAGAGTCTCATCTGTGCTAGATAACTTATTTCTAGTTACCATAGGTGTTCCAACTGGTTTACAGTTCTCCATTCTGAATCTCTTTAATAAATTATTCAAGTACTTTTTCTGACTTACAAAGATACCATCATTGTTATGTGTTATCTGCAATCCCAAAAAATATTTCATTTCACCAATCATACTCATTTCAAATTCAATCTTCATTTCATCTGCAAATTTATCACTGTCTTCATCTTCTCCTCCAAAAATGATATCATCAACAAAAATAACTACAACCAACAAACCAT
This sequence comes from Chamaecyparis obtusa, assembly GCA_027943335.1. Taxonomy (NCBI): domain Eukaryota; kingdom Viridiplantae; phylum Streptophyta; class Pinopsida; order Cupressales; family Cupressaceae; genus Chamaecyparis; species Chamaecyparis obtusa. Next base: position 574,860 of record BSBK01001852.1, on the reverse strand, counting down.
TTTCAATTTCTTTTGTATATGGGTTGCTATCATCTATTCCTTTTGTAAATCCTAATTTTATCAAATAATTGTCCAATCTTGCATACCAAGTTCTAGGTGTTTTATTTAGTCCATATGAATCTTTCTTCAATTTACATACCATATCTCCTTCTTGAGTTAAAGGAAAAACTTTAGGCTACTCAATGTAGACTTCTTCTTCCAACTCTCCATTCAGAAATGCTAACTTCACATCCATCTGATATACTTTGAACTTCTTAAAAGCTGCATAAGCCAGAAACATTCTTAATACTTCAATTCTTGCTACTGGTGCAAAATTTTCTTCATAGTCAATTCCTTCTTGTTGTTAGTATCCTTTACATACCAATCTTTCTTTGTTCCTTACTACTTCTCTTTGTTCATTCATCTTGTTTCTGAATACCCATTTTGTTCCTATAACATTCTTATCTTTAGGTCTAGGGACCAATTCCCATGTCTTGTTCTTTTCAATTTGATCTAGTTCTTCTTTCATAGCTTTAATCCAATGTTCATCTTCACAAGCTTCACTAGTAGATTTAGGTTCAATTTGACAAATCAAACATAACTATTCTTGTACCTTATTTTGAGTCTGAACTCCTCTGTCTATGCTTCCAATAATCTTCTCAATAGGATGATTCCTTGATAAATTCTTGTTAGGTGTCACTGTCTCAAATCTCACTTCAGGTGTCAGTTCTTCAATTACCTCACCGTGGCTTTCATTTAATAAATCACTGTCAGTTTCATAGAATAACTCAATAGTCTCAATATTAGATCTAGGATGAATTCCTTCATCTGATTCATAATCAAGCATTCTTTCCTAAATTTTAAACTTTTCATCAACGTTAACATTTGTGCTCTCAACAATAGTCTTAGTTCTCTTATTGTAACATCTATAAGCTTTTCCTTTCAAAGAATATCCAAGAAATATACCTTCATCACTTCTAGGATCAAACTTTCCAATGTCATCATCTCTCTTTATATAACATTTGCTTCCAAAAATTCTAAAATACTTAACTGAGGGTGCATGTCCAAACCATAGTTCATAGGGTGTCTTGTCTGTGTCTACTCTGATTTGTACTCTGTTCATGGTATACACTATTGTGTTCACTGCTTCTCTCTAGAATATCTTCACTAAGTCATTTTCAAATAACATAGCTCTTGCTGCTTCAGTCACTAATCTATTTCTTCTTTCTGCAATACCATTTTGTTCAAGTGTCCTAGGGGCTGAAAATTGTCTCTTAATACCATTCACTTCACAAAAGGTGTTAAATTCTCTAGAAGTAAATTCTCCACCTCTATCTGATCTCAAACATTTAATCTTCATTCCAGATTCATTCTCAACTTTATTCTTAATGACATTAAACTTATCAAATTCTTTAGATTTTTCTTTAAGAAATGCAATCCACATCATTCTTGTAAAATTATCAACAAGAATCATAAAATACCTTTCTCCATAGAATCCTCTAGTCCTTGTAGGACCGCTCAAGTCTTTATGAAAAATCTTCAACTTCTCTGTTGATGTAAACTTCCTTGCACATCATGTTAGTAGGCTTCATAATTCTAGGCAAATCTCTTACTTCAAGTGTAGTACTTACTTTCACAATGTTATCAAAATTTATATGACAAAATCTTCTCTGCCATAACCAACTATCATCAATATTAGTAATCAAGCATGTCATCTCACTAGGATTCAACTGAAATACATTACCTCTAGTTCTAGATCTTGTACCAATCAAATTTCCATCTTTGTCTTTTATCACACAAGTTTTCTCAGTAAACCAAACTTGATATCCCTTATCAACTAGTTATCCAACACTCAAAAGATTATGTTTCAAACCATCCACAAAGTAAACATCATCAGTATTATTCTTTCCATCAAGAGTAATAGATCATATACCTTTAATCAAACAAGGTGCATTTTTTCCAACTCTAACAACTCCTCCATCATAATTGTTAAACTTTATGAACTTTTTCATGTCTCCAATCATATGATGTGAACAACCACTATCTATAATCCAATCAGCTTTCTTTTCAACTTGAGAAACTAGGGATTTTTCTTCCTTAACCTTTGTTTCAGGATTTTGTTCTTTAATTGCTACAAATCCTATATCATCATTATTCTCAATATCACTTTCACTTAAGGTTCTCTCTATACTAGCTTCAAGTTTTTCATCATTAGAATAATAACATTCCTTAGATCTTCTAGGCTTAAAAAAAATTTGTACTTCTTAACTCTCTTAGGACATTTAGATGCAAAATGACCATATTCTTGACATGTCCAACATTTAAAAATTTTCTTACCTTATGGTTCTCTCTTCACAAGCAAGTAAATACCTTCTTCAATATTCATGTCTTCTTCATTTCTAGATCTACTGCTACCAGCATAATCTCCGCTCACATTGATGCTTCTTGATAAAGTAGGGAAAACACTAAGAGCATTGAATGTTGTCTCCATTCTAGGTAAGTCTCCTGATAACCTCAGGTTCATTTCTGCTGCTTCCAATCTTCCAAGAAGAGTCTCTCTTATAAATTTCATAGTACAAGGTATAACTTGTTCAATCATGTGTGTTGTCTGCTTAAATGCAAGAGTCAATGTCCTCATAATTTTCCATGTCCTCAGAATTTTCCATATCACTTCATTCTCTGTCTTTGTTCCTCCACAAGATTTTATACCTGCAACAATCTCTGACATTCTACCAATATAGCTTCTAACAGATTCATCTTCCATCATTCTTATATCTTCAAATGCACATATCCAATTATGTAATCTGACTTTCTTTGCATGTTCATCACCTTCAAAAGTAGACTGTAAAGCTAACCAAATTTCATGAGATGTTTTCAAATATTTTACCTGACTGTACTCATTCTCCAGAAGGGCTGAAAAAAGTGCTTCCCTAGCAAGAATGTTACACATGAATAGATCTCTTTCATCATTACTACATGTTTCAATATTATCCTCATCAATGACATTCTTCTCATTCTTAGTAATAAACCAATAACCTAGTCCTAAACACAGTAGATGTGTCTTCATCTTTTCTTTCCAGCTATCAAAATTCACTCCATCAAACTTAGGGCTTTCTTTCCTGAAATTCACCATGGATCTCCTTAAGCTAATGAACTTCTCTTTCAAGGACCTGCTGCTCTAATACCAATTGTTAGAAAGTAAAGTCCACCAAGATAACTAAGGGGGGGGGGGGGGGTGAATCAGTTATTAGATAATTATAACTTTTATCAACTTCAATAGATTTTAACCATATAAGCAATGTAACCAACAACCATAGAAATATATTCATGCATAATAACACAATGACACAAGATATGTTGACTAGGGAACCTCTTAATCAAAGAGTAAACCCTAGTGGGAATGATGCCCACAAAAGATGCACTAATATGAATATTCCTTGTGAAAGGATGGACTCTATTAGGAGTCTTATGAAATACATTCAGTACATATGAATCCCTGTTAGGAGATTTTGAATCCTTGCTAAATGATTCTAACTCTATTAGGAGTTATGGAAGACAAAAGGACCCACTACCCAAACAACTTTAGGGTAAGATCACTGAAATCACTATCCAACTGATCTTGTATTACTCAGTAGAATAATACCAAAAGATTAATGACCTCAATAATTCAATACTCCTTCTCTGACTATGCCAAACCGCACTCACTGCTACACCAGATCTCAATTTCAAATATATGTACCTCGCATATCCTCTTCACAAATTCACTTTCAAAACTTCATTACTTCATTACATATATCATAAATTACAACAAGGAAAACATTCCTTCCTTTATACCAAACTCAATTAATTACAAATGAGTTGGCATACAAATTACAAAATAAAAGTTTCCACACACTACATAAAAATTACACAAAACTGTCAGCTTCCAATCAATATAATTCTTCACTCATGTGACCTCAAAGTTTGTACTATCATCCACATCACTATCATCATGTCTTCAATTTCTTTCCAACTTTGCATAACCATATTCCATCCCGATTAGGAGATATCACCCGATTACCACAAACTGCTACTCAAGAACACTTCCTGAATACTGCTTCCACCAAAATGCTCATAAATTCCATGAATAAATGAATTAATATTTGCACTCTTAACAATAAACATATAACACAACATATTAAGTCCTTAACATCACATAGCTTGATCTCTAATATCCCACGTGGGCTAACCAAACACTGTCTGCTCCTCTACTAACCTTCAGTAGATCACTGTGTTGACATCAATGACAATCACAGTCATGAATGCAACAACTACTACAAAATGGCTACTAATACTCCCATAGGATATATTCAGAATTTATTCCTAATACAATATCCATCATAAAGTAGATGGTGTCTTCATACTTCTCTACAACTAATTTGGGGATTATATCCCTAGACCACATTGTCTTCTAAAGTCCTTTAAGATAGCCCCATATGGTTGAGACTCTTATAGTTTCATCCATCCTATACATCATCTCTCTAACTTGTACCATTACTAGCCTATCATTTGTCCAAACAATTGGTCTTATACTAGGAAATAACTTCATGAAGTAAAAGAAAAGACAAATGATAAGTGTACCAAATTTGAAGATATTTTTCTTGTCCTTATTTATCTTCTCTAAGTTCTCTATAAATTGAACTCTCTTGATTTCACATGGATCATACTCCACATTATCCTTCAACATCTCATATACAATATATATTTTTGTTGCGAACACAAAATTGTCACTACTAGAGTGATAAACTTTATACCTGACGTAAGGGAAAGGAACCAACAACAACATCGTGTGACAAAACAAACATCAGACTAGTACAAGAAACATGAAATAGTTTTGGTGATGCAAGATCGCTCAAGACCCAAGATGCTCCTGGATCAGACACTTGGGGTAACAAAAGAACTGATGTCCACATTAAGCACTACTCAAATTCGTACTTGAATCATAAAGATCCAACTCAGCTTGTGTAATTGGCTTGTCTTTCCAGTGAACTAGGTATTCCATGTAGTCTTTTCCTCTGGTACTCTTGCTTACTCTGCTATTCAAGATCTTCTCAATGTTGTCTCTATTCTTCTTAGGATAATCCAATTCATCTCCCATCTCATCAATTGATTCAAAGTACTCAAAGATATCATCAATGTTGAATATAGGTGATATATCCATGTCCTTTGGTAATTCCACTTCATAAGCATTTCCACTGTCAAATTTCTTTAGAATCTTACAAGGTCCAAATTTCTTCATTTTGAGCTTGTTGTAAGTACCAACTGGAAATCTATTTTTCTTCAAATGAATCATAACCTCATCTCCAACTTCAAAAGATTTATATCTCCTTCTCTTATCTGCTCTCTATTTATATTTCAAATTATTGTTCTCCAAGTTCCTTTTAACTTCATCATGAAAAGTTCTCATGTATACTATCAAATCCTCAGCTTCAACACTTCTTCTGGTCTCAGTAGGTAAATCTTTCAACTCTATGGTTCCCTTAGGATGAAATCTAGTAAAAATCTCAAATGGTGTCCTCTTAGTACTTCTATTCACAAAATTATTATATGAAAACTTAGCTTGTGCCAAAACTAAATCCCAATTAGCAGGCTTATCTCCAACTAAACATCTCAACAAGTTTCCCAAACTTCTATTCATAACTTCAATCTATCCATCTATATGAGGGTGAAATGTAGAACTAAACTTCAATTCAGTATTCATCTTTATCCAAAGTATTCTCCAATAGTAACCAGTAAACTTAGTATCTCTGTTTGAAACAATAGATTTAGGCAATCCATGCAATCTTACAACTTCCTTGAAAAATAATTCACCTACATGTAATGCATCAAATGTCTTCTTATAAGGTATGAAATGAGCCATTTTTTAAAATCCATCAACCACTACCAAAATAGAATCATTACCTCTTTGAGTTCTAGGAAATCCAAGAACAAAGTCCATACTCACATCTTCCCAAGGTATATCAGGTATAGGAAAAGGTGTATACAATCCCACATTCTGACTAGTTCCTTTTTCTACTTGAAAAACTCTGCAACTTCTTACCATTCTTTGTACATCTCTATAAATCTGTGGCCAAAAGTATCTTTCTGAAATCAATTTCACAATCTTATCAACCCCAAAATGTCCAACAAGTCCACCACTATGTTTCTCCTTTATTATGTTCTCTCTCATATATCCTCTAGGTATGCACAACTAAACTCCTTTAAACAACATGTCTTCTTAAATGAAATAATCAGTCCACTTATCACTCACTGTTTGTTCTTTACAATCTTTCCAACATTCTTCAAAATCAATGCCAGTCTCATACAAACACTTCAAATCATCAAAACCAAGTACCTCAACTCTCATTTTTGTCAGCAAAATTCTTCTTCAGCTCAAGGCATCAACAACTTTATTTGACTATCCACTTGTATGCTTCAATGAAAAGGAAAAATTATGCAAGAACTCAACCCACTTCATATGTCTCTAATTCAACTTATTCTGACTTCCCAAATACTAGAAAGCTTTATGGTCAGTATACAACACAAAATATTTAGGCATCAAATAATATCTCCATTTCTTCAAAGCTTGAACAATAGCATAGAATTCTTGGTCATAAATTGAATATTTTCTCTTACCATCATTCAACTTCTCACTAAAGAAAGCTACAGGTCTTCCTTCTTGACTCAAAATAGCTCCAACTGCACTTCCACTAGCATCACATTCAACTTGAAAACCTTTACTAAAATCAAGCAAATCAAGTGTAGGTAATTATGTAATTCTTTGTTTCAATGTTTTAAAACTCTTTTGTGCTCCATGTGTCCATTTGAAATCCCTTTTATCTCCTCTCATGGTTTCAGTCATAGCATTACAAATAGAACTGAAATTTTTGATGAACTGTTAGCTCTTTTTCATGTAGAATCACTATAGCTATTAAGCTTGACTCTTAGACTCTCGATTCCAGATTCTTATAGGGAAAAGGCTAATTAACAAGGATTTAATCCTCTTTCACTTTGGGCTCCACAGACGCAGGCGGGTGTACCTATCTTCAGACTCACTGCTTCATAATGAAATCCTATAGTGGATTAGGGGTTCTCACAATGATTTACCAATGTCTTTTATTGCAACTGATGTAGAGCTTAGAAAGCCAATCCATGGTATTAAAAAAAGTAAATAATCATTGCAAAAAAATGGAAAATGTGACAAGGGTACTCACTCCAGCTCCTAATGTGAGCATTAGCATTCTTCAAATTTTGTGTGAGGCATCCTTGTGCTAGTTCATGGGGCCTCTTCTAATTCATAGACCTCCTTTATGCGCTAGTGAATAGTAGCTTAATTAAAACGTGAGAAGCCCCCTTTGAATTTATGTGGAGTCTTCTCTATCTTTTATTGTGTGAGGTATGAAATATCTTCACAGCCCTCATTTCACTTTGACGCACACCTCCTCCAATATGATGTGCCTCCAATCTCCAAATTGCGTGAGGCCTCCACTTAATCTCCGCTAGTTCTTCATGAATTTGTGCAAAAATAGAATTATTGTGATGACCCCGAGAATTGCAATCTATTTGGATTTAACATTTAGACAAAAGAGTTCCTTTTGATTAGCAACATCTCTTGAGAGAAGAAAACTTTGAAGCATGTTCATTCTACTAACGCCATATTTTGCATATGTAAGAGAAGCAGGATGGTTCACTGCTCTATCAAAAGGATTTGACAACTTCTTCTATGATACGCATGCCAACATGAAATGACTTGAAAACCTGTGCAAATTCCTTGACAGGTATGTAGTGATATGGTTGACTTCTATCCACCCAATATTATTCTTGATCCCTTTTTGAGGTTACTTCCTGCAAGAAATCAGCAACCCCTTTTCTGTCTGGGCATTTGAAGCCCATAGACTCAAAAATTAAAGGACATATTCCAGAGGTCCTTAATACACAATCTCTCCTTCAGGCAATAAGATGATGTCATCAAATAATTCATATGTTTCAGGAGCAGGTTGCAGAAGAGCTATCACCATTGTACCATCAAGGACATGGACAATTTGTTGCAGACACTTGACAATATTAAAAGTTGTAGCGCTATCCAATCCAGTCAAAATTTCATCCATAAAAAGAGCTTTGGGATGAGCAACCAACATTTCCCTACAGTCATTTTTGCAAAGTGAAAATCTTGGTGGCTAATGTAAGAGCATGTTCTTTGTGGCACAAATTCTATCAATGACTTCCCATTGAAAGTCACATCTCCAGTAACCCTTAGATTATAGTCAGGTTTTCTAGCCAAAGCTATTAGTAATGTAGTTTTTCCAACTCTAGGTGGACCAAGAAGAAATGTCATCCGTGAAGGTTTAATGATCCCACTAACATCATGAAGGGTAGTGAGAGTTTCCCTTTTCCCTGCAATAAATGCAGGGAGTTCAAAATCCCCTTATGTAATTCTTTCAGATTGGACTTTATTTCAGCATCAACTAATAACAATAGCCGACCACTAGGATTGGCCTTGGAAACTGACAATAAGCCTCTACAAGAACATGCCATTAGGAGCATAAGTTCATTTCCACCATGTTATTATACTTGCCAAAGGAGATTGCCTAGAACGATTTGAGCCAATAGATAATACTAATCAAAGTTGGCCACTTAAGAGACATTTCCCATCTGCACTGCCAGAATCACTAAAGTTGCCTCTAGAATCGTCTTTGAAAACTGACCTACTGAAACTTTCAGGAATTGAAATCATAGGCACTGATTCTTTGTCATACAGAGAGTAAAAATCCACAATTAGGGCTCATGACAAAAAATAGGGTGCATTTGGTAATCAGGCAAAGATAGGCTCTCAGAATTGCAAACTGGGAAACATAGTAAAATAGTGATTTGTGCATACGGAATGACCCTGGGAAAGTATGCTAAAAGATTTGTCAAGACTTCTAACTTGGCATACTCATAGTAGTTTCAGAGTAGAACATAGTGGTACAACTTGTTCAAGCTCATCAATCATGAATCCAAAGTTATAACATCACAAACAGGGGTACAAATCAAACTACACATTTCACAACTTGTAAAACAACAAAAGTTGTGTTTGGAATCATATTTGCAAACTGAGCAAATGGATTCATCATGACCTCAAAATTGAAACATAGGAATTATTTGACCCCAGGAATATGATGCAAAAAGATTTTCTCAATAGGGTAAATTGGTCAAAATTTATAATCAGTCAAACAGGCCCTTCCAGAATTCTAAACAATTAGACAAATGCATGACAACAACCAAATACCAACTTTGAGGGGTCTGAAACCTAATCAAACGGATTTGAAATGACTTAAAAATTGGAACATAGGTTCTTTGATATGCATACTAAACATCCTCAAAGTGGTGGGTCATGAAACATTTCTGGACGCAAGATGTTCAAAGGCAAACTAGGCTACAGTACTATGTTTGACACTTGGGCAGAACTATGCAAATTGACACTTGCTCAAAATGGGACTTCACCGAAAGATTCAGGATGACAAAATAACATCATAAAATGCATGCACATACTGAATGGAGTGTATTAAACCCCTGAAACACCTCATAGGCTTGAAATTGACATCCGGGTACATATGCATGAAAAGCACTTATAGGGCTTCAAAGTGACGAAATTTTAACATGGTACTCAAAAACCCATGCTATGTTTTTAGTCCCAACATGAACTTCCTATAAAAAATTTCCAATCCATGAAATGATATTACCTCTCCAATATTCTCTAGTGTAGGCCAATCAAGTATGGCTCTTACTTTCTCAGGGTCCATCTTCAATCCATCAGCTGAAATTACAAAACCAAAGTACATAATCTCTTCTTTCATAAATGAACATTTCTTCAAATTAATCAGTAACTTTTCTTCCTTCAATCTCTGCAATACTTTTCTGATATGTTCAAGATGTTCTTCCTTAATCTTACTGAATATCAAAATGTCATCAAGATATACAATTACAAACTTACCCAAGAATCTTTTCAAAACTTTATTCATTAGCCTCATGAAAGTACTAGGTGCATTAGTCAAACCAAAAGGCATAACCAACCATTCATACAAACTTTCATTAGTCTTAAAATAAGTTTTCCATTCATCCCCTTCTCTAATCCTAATTTGATGATATCCACCTTTTTAATAAATATTTGTGAAATAGTTTTCTCCAATCGAACTATCCATTATGTCATCCATCCTAGGAAAAGGAAATATGTACTTTACTGTTATCTTGTTTATAGCTCTAGAATCAGTGCACATTCTCCATTCTCCATTCTTTTTAGGTGCTAACATAGTAGGTGCTACACAAAGACTCAAACTTTCCCTAATCAAACCTCTCTCAAGAAATTCTTGCACTTGTCTATTCAACTTAGTCTTTTCATCAGGTGTCAACCTATGTGGTGCTTTGTTAGGAAAACTAGCTCCAGGTATCAAATCCATACAATGACTTATACTTCTCATAGGAGGTAAACCATCATGTACATTATCAGAAATGATGTCATGAAATTCAGTCAACAAAGGCTTAACCTCAAGTGCATGTTCTAACTCATCTTGTTTCTCAATTTTCCTTGGAATTAAAGTAAAACAAATATATTATTCTTTCATTTCTCTTGCAAACTTTTTACCATCAACAAAGCATACTCTAACTATAGTATAGTGACCTTCATCAGACTTCTCTACCAAAGGCAATAATACTTGTTTCTCTCCATCCATCCAAGTAGTATATTGATTCAATCTACCATCATGCAAAGCTTTCCTATCATACTACCAAGGTCTACCCAAAAGAATATGACAACAATCCATAGGCATAATATCACACAAGACTTCATCATGATAATTCCCAATTTTGAGTTTAACAAGGCATTATTCACTTACAAGTAGTTTATGCTCCTAGATCCAAGCAATATGGTAAGGCTTAGGATGTTTCAATCTCTACAACTACAATTTGTTAACCAGCTCTTCGGATGCCAAATTATTAGAACTTCCACTATCAATGATTACCTTGCAACATTTGTCAATGATCTTAGATCTAGTTCTGAACAAACTTTTCCTCAAAAAAGGTTCCTTGTCAGCTTCTTCATTCCACAGGATCCTTCTTAGCATCAAGTTCTCACCATGTTCAGGTTCATTAGACATTTCCTCAACTTCTTCACAAGCCAAATTATTTCTACCATTACCTCCAGTCTTCTTTCTAGAGTTAGTACATTCAAAAGCTCTATGTCCTTCTTCACCACATTTATAACAAGTACCTTTAAACTAAGATTTATCTTCTGTTTTCCCACTATTGTTATTCCTAGAGTAACCAGTATAGCTACCTCTAGAATAGTTAACTCTTCTACTAGCAGGTTCATCTTTCCATCCTTTATTTTGTACTGCATTGTTAGATCTCTACTTTCTCCATAAGATCTACCTCTACTTCTCTGAAATCTTCCACCTCTTCCTCTTTGTCTTTGTTCATGTCTTTTTGTTAATCTTTCTTCTTCCTTCAAAGAAAATTGGTATGCTTCTTCCACACTTTCCATGTTAACATAACTAATCTCATCTTGAATAGATGTCCTTAGGCCATTCAAGTATCTATCCACTTTCTCAACTTCATCATCCACATGTCCAAATATGATATCCAATTTATAAAATTCCTCAGTATATTCTTTCACACTCATGTCCTTTTATCTCAAATTTTTCATTTTTCTCATCAAATTAACTTGGTAGTCAACTGGAAGAAACTTCTTCTTCATCTTTCCAAGCATCTCCATCCATGTCTTGATCTTTTCTTTTCCTCTCTTCTGTCTCTCAGTTTTCAAATGATCCCACTAAAGAGATGCATGACCCTTCAACTTTGTGATTGCTATCTTAACCTTGTTATTATCAGGAGTACCTTCGTACTCAAATTATTTATCTATCTCAGAGATCCCATCCAAAAGTGCATCGGTCTCAAGTCTTCCATCATAGAAAGCAACTTCAAACACAGGTTTGGAGTTAGCCTTAGACAAAACTCTCAAGAGTCTTTCCTCATCTTCCTCAACTTCAGGTTCAGGATTAGGTGTTTCCTCTTCCTCATCACTAACATCTTCAAGATGTGCACCTCTTCTCTAGGATGTCTCTACAGCTTCAAGCCTAGCTGCAATCTACCTCAACATATCCATGATGGCATTATCATTTCCTCTACCACAAACCATCTTGACAATCAGGTTCCAGCAAGATTGTAACCTTCTGCAAGTTATAGGTCAGATCTTAGATCTGCCACCCTACAACCAATCTAATAAGGTTCTCCATGATCCAATACAAAAGAAAGAACTCACTCTGATACCACTTGACACAAGGGCAAGGAACCAACAACAACATTGATGACAAAACAAACATCAGACTGGTACATAAAAGAGGAAATATTTTTGGTGATGCAAGATTTCTCAAGACCCAAGATGCTCCTACATCAATATCCAATCACAATTGCAGAAAATTATGCATCGTCTCAAATGATATCACTGATATTCATTCCTCTCTTATCAATTTTGGCTCCTATTGCATCATGCACTATATCATTCCTTGCAGACTTAGGTTTGGGGATTTTATCATATGCCTATAGACCTATAACTTCTTAAATAGCCTCATTTTTTATCTTAATAGGTTTTAAGTAGCTTAGCCACATAAATTATTCATGAATTATGCTTAGAATGTACCTAATCTACTCAACTTGATCAATTATTGGAACCTTGGAAAATTGGTCAAATTTATTCTCCATTTTGAATTTGGATTTCACTTTCTATCTAGAATCTAATAGCTTCGAAGTAAATAAATCCTTTATTTGGTATATACCTCGGTCATCAATTTGGTAATGGATGTATGCCATAGTGTTTCATAATGTAAAACCCCATATGGCACATTTGAAAATTCCCCCATTAGATCTACTTATATGACCTTGTATGAATGCTTCTTAAATTGTTAGCGATGCCTATTCTTGACATCAATGATGGTAGGAGTATGTTGAATGATTCATACTAGAAAATATATGTGGAGATAAAATACCTTTTTGTAGAACTAGGGTTTTCACATGAAACACTTTGAGTAATTATTTTGTTTCTTTGATCTTGATGGAAATATCCTTCAAAGAACTTCAATCATGTTCTCTTAGATGCAAAGTGAGAAATGAGTCTCACAAATTTTATTTTGTACCTAATTTTTAGTTGTAATAAATGATTCAGGTACTAGTTGCTTTTCAAACCCTATGTTCACTATCTATTCCTCAACAATTAGTTGCACAACTCCAAATCAAATAAAATTTCTTATGTTCCAACTCGAATACATCTGCATTAATCACCTTCAAATTTTTCATGCCTAAATGATTTAGGCATCAACACTGTTGGGCCATTTTCTTGTCATAGCCAAAATCCAATAAGAATGGTCTATTCCTGCAAAACCCTAAGGAAGTTATCATGTCCTACTACTCAATTTTGTTTTTATCAGTGAAGAATATTTACAAGGTTTCATGGATTACACCCTTAACCAAGGGTATTTTATGGTGTCATCAAGTTTCATTCAAAGGTGCATGTTCTCAATTGGAAAAACCAATGAGATATTTCCATTTTAAGGTAAACTAGGGTTTATCCATTTACAAAGGGTTTCAAAAAATGACTAAGTCTAAAAAAACCCTACCCTCATTCTATTTTGAAGTTAATTTTTGCTGATCACTTAAACTCCAAATAAAGAATGTGTTTTATTTATTCATCGGGCGGGGCCATGTTCATTAATATTTCTTTTACCTAGGTGGACACTTTAATTTTTCCTAATTCTAAGGTCCTGATGGTTTAAATATTTCCATAAGTCCTAAGTGGTATATTTCACTAAAGTTTTTGGTATAGATTAAAGATTTAATCACCCTTTAATCTAACGGTTGTCGCACATCTACAAAGCTTAATCTTTTTCTTTGCAATGTTGTGACAACCATCGATCTTACTTACCACGCAGTGCTTCTGTCAAGTGGGTCCACTGCCAGGTGTGCACAGGTGTTCAATTTTAATTGGTTGCAGTAAATGGTGATGTGGATCCTATTAGGTAGGGCCTTTTCTTCCAATTTTATTCTCTACCATTGATAATATTTTGATCTTGTGGTTGTCACTTCTTTGTAAAGCCTTCATGACATCAACTTCTTTCCTTTGTGATCTTGCAATCGACTACCACTTGTCCGATGGGCCCGGTTACTAATAAGGACTGATAGATGCAGAAGATCAATGGTTGTTGTATGTTCAAAAAGGAAGGCTTTGCCCCTTTGTGATCTTGTGACAACCATCCGATGTGATGGTGATTTAAAACTGGGTCATGTGCTAGGTAGATATGATGTGTCCTATTTTGATTGTGCGACATGAATAATGACTTCGCAATTGTCAGTGGGGCCAGAGTTTTTAGCATGTATAAAAGAATGACAGCTTCCTTTTAATCTAACAGTTGTCATATCTTCAAGAAGGAAAGATGCAAGTTAATTGATGATCACAAGTTTGCGACAGCCGTCCGATTGAAAGACAAATAAGACTGTGGGTCCTTTTGCCAAGTGTGTTCAAGTGTACGTTTCTGATTGGCCAAAGGGAAGTTGACATGGTTAAGTGATTTTTAAATGCTACGTGATTGTTGTAAATTAAAAAGAACCGCTTGATCTTTCAAGAAAAGATTGAAATCGACGGTCACATTTTAAACTTGGATTGATTAACCGTTGCAATCAGGATTTGAATTGTTTAAAGGGTTTTGCCAGGGTTTTTGAGTCGGTGAACCAGAGGTGACAAGAATGAATCCATTTTATTTTCCAAGGATAGTTGCAGGTAATAAAGTGAAAAAACAAGATATCAGGTAGCCACGCAGATCATAATTATTTCCCAAAATGCCATACCAGTTAAAAATAGAGGACTGTTACTTTGAGAAAGGTGGTTGAGAGTCTTGTTTGTTCAAATAGGAAGAGGCTGATTAAGGCATTTTGATAACACCTGGCAAAATTAAAGCTCTTTTTGGAGACTATTACAGAAGACTTGGCACTCAAACTAACCTACAAATTTGATGCCTGCAACTGATTGCAATTTTGGTGCACTTTATGTCTTTTGTCCTATCTCTGGTATTAGGGTTTGTTCCTATGCCATCTGAAGCTTGTTGCATCCTTTTCTCAAGCATTCCAGGATGGTTTGTCTATATATAGTGATAACTATGAATTTTTGGAGGTGGTGAATTTCTCAGTGTAAGAGGAGTTTTTGGTTTTAGTGTTTTGACTCTAAGGAATCTCAGTTTCTGAATGTATACAAAAGATTGGTTAATGAAAATATACTAAATTTCCATGTATATTGTTTTTTGTCTTCATATGTGAACTTGATTTCTTCATGTATTTAATTTGTAAGGCATTTTAGGTACATCTTTCTACAAGGTAGATAGTGGGGTTGAATCTTGAGTTCCTTTCAAGGAAGGGGTAAATCTTGAGTGAGATCTCAGAGATTTCAGTGTTTATGCATGCATTTGATGATATAATGTATGCATAAAAGGATAATCTATAAGGAATTTTATCTGGGGGTTTGGGATTATTTGAGTTGAGAAGTTTTTTTGTAGAAGTATATTTGTTGACTCTGATGCCCTAGGATTTGGCACTGGTCATTACTTAGGTTGCATTATTTTCACCATCAATCAAAATATAAATGATGATTTACTTTAAAGTTTTGTGAGAGTTATATCTTTAGATCTATATGAAGCATACAGATTACATTTGTGATATTTGAAGAATTCAATCTGATAGGTATACCCACCTATAGCTGAAAGCTCAAAGTGAAGGACTCAGATCCTTATTAACTTAGTGTTTTTTATTGTTTGATGTATCTATTGGAACTACTAGAGTTAAGAATTAGAGGTTTCTGATTAGTTTTGATCATCTGTAATTTTGAACGCTAACAAAATTGGAGACTCTGTTGGGGACTTAAATTATTTTTTCTATAAAGCTTGTTACAGTTTTACTGCTAACTATTTGTTGCTGTATTTGAAGACCAGTTAATAAATCTTTCCTCACAAGTGTGTGGGTGGAGACACTAAACTCTATGTTTACCAGTTGTTGGTTAAACATATAGAAAATTATTGAAAACTTGTCAAAGTTACTATGAGTGGGTAAAGGAATACTAGGTCTTACTACAGGGATCACCCGACTAGAAAGAAATATGGGTGAGGAATTGAAAACACCTAGTAGAAAGAAGTGGTCTAAAAGAGGAGTATTCAGCCATAACTCTCCTAGGCCAACTCAAGAGCATGTTTCAAGCCCTATCCAAAAGGAAATCACCTCATTTTCTAAAAATCTTGATTTCCTTAGAAGAATGAACCTTGAGTCAGTTAGTCCTCCTCAGCAAGATGAATTTATAGACATTGGTTTCTTTCCTAGACAAGAGAATTTAGAGAAAATAGGAGATACTTCTTCTACTAAAACTACATCTCATCATTCTGAGAAGTTGAGAGAAGAAGTTATTTCTTTAAGGAAAAAGGACCGGGAACAGTTTTTAGAGATTACTAGAAGACAAAAGGAGTGGGAACAAGAGATCTATGAGTTACTCATGGAAAGGAAATAGCTCATTAGAAAGACAAAAAATAATGAGATCCAAGCAAAGAATCTAAATAAAAAATTTGGGGGTTTAGATGGTGATTTTTTTGGTGATATAGGAGCTATGAGACAATAGGTCAATAAAAATGAGCCTAAATCCAAGAATGATTAATTTGAGGGTGAAGGCCCTGTCCTGAGGTAGTTACATCCATCAGAGGTCAAAAGAAATGAGGATCTTAGAAATAATGTAATGGATGTATTTGATAAGGGAAACAAAAAATGATTGGGATCAACATAAATGAATCCAAAAGGAGTAATGCTAATCCTAATGCAATATCTTAGGCTAGCTTAGAAGTAGAAAAGGCTAGAAAGGCCAAAGAGGATCTGGCTTTCCAATTAGAGAAGTTAGATTTGGAGGCAGCTACATATGAGATGAAAAAGAAAATTGCATTCCTATATGCCAACATGAATACAAATTCTAGTAGCTCGGTCCCTATTATTGGTGGGACATTACCCCTTAATCAATCAAGTGGTCCTATGACTAATCTCCAAGCCTCAAGCTCCAAGAAAATGGTCCAAGGACTAGTCCAAAGTGTCATTCCTACAATCCCCTTAGTTGGTGGTCTTGCTGGGAATACTTTACATCAAAATACTAGAGGAGGTGGAGCCCAAGATTCATAGAATTTTCAAAGAAGGCCAATTCATCTGGACAAATACAAGACATTATTCTTTGATGGTATCCCTAGTCATTCGAATGCTATCCCTAATGAGGTAAGAGACAAAATCCCTAAGTTCACTAGTAATAATGTCATTACATGTGAAGAACATCTTAAATCTTTTACAGATAAGGTAAATTATTATGAAATAGAGAATAAAGATGTTGTTATGAAACTTTTTGTTCAATCACTGATAGAAGATGCTAGGGATTGGTATAGAGGTTTACCTAAAAATAGTATTACTTCATGGGATGAATTTGTAAGAAGCTTTAAATAAAAATATGTTGAACATGTCAATTCTAGTTATATGCTTAATGAGTTCAATAATATTAAGAAGCATGTAAATGAGAGCATGTAAGAATTCAATGGTATATTTTAGAAAGCTATGTACAAGTTATTCCAAGTTTTAAGATTGGATAATGAAGTTTGTTTGACCACATACTTCAATGTTGTAGAAGGAAAGATGTCCTACCTTTTGAGAGACAAAAATCCATGTACTTTGAGAGATGCTTTCAAATTAGCCAGAAGTATTGAAATTAATAGGAAAGCATCTGGTCAAATGTATAAAAGGGATGGAGGGAGGTTGTGGAAATTAAGAAACTAGACCACATGTAAAACCTACCAAAGAAGATGACAAGGTTGAAAAATTGCCCAATATTGTCAAAGATATTTCTGCTCGATTTGATAAGGGTGGGAGAAGTTTCCAAGATAATAGACCACCTTATCAAAGGTAGGAGAGATTTCCTAGGTTACATGACAAACCATATAAAACAAATTGGAAAGATGGGAAGCCTATTTTTGACACCCATGAGCCACAAAAGGGCAGGGATACTCCTGATCCTTTGAAAAAGAGTACAACACATAATGTGGAAAATATCCCATGGTGTGTGGCATGTGACATGCCTCACTCACCTTACCAATGTGTTGTAGCCCAAGCTCTAGGAGATGAGCTAGAAGATCCACCTGTAGGAGACCATGAAGGATCTTAAAAGCCTGCAGTAAATATGTTCACCACTCAAAAGGTGGAAGAAATTTCCTCTTCAAATGATGAAGAGATATTAGAAGATGTTGACTATTATTAGTATATATATTTTACTTCCTAATAAAATTTTAAACTCTCTTGCCCAAATTAAAGGAAAAACCAATACAACAGTTGAGTTAGTCACTCATGACTAGACTCTCTATGATTAAAGGATTGGCTACCTTATATAAAGATCAATCTTGATAATCCATTTATTTGAAAATAATGAAAATAATAAGAATAAATATACTTTTGACCTAAAAGTAAGAAAGTCTTTTTCAATTCCTCATGTAAAATGACTATAGAAAGATTTATGCTCTGAGAAAGATCCACATTCATCTAAGCCAACTGACTAAGATTTCAAGAAAAATGTTCCCAGAATGATCAATCCAACATATACTAAAATAAAATGAAGAATGGATAAATGATCATAGAACATACACACATATTATAGCAACATGCATTTAATTCCAACTAAAGTCAAGATACATGTAATAATGAAACCAACTGATCTGACAAAGATACTATTATCTGCTATTAATCAAGTGATATAATATCATGTGTTCCAATCCAAAATAAAACCATTCATCGAAAGTACTTGCAGTAAATATTAAAACAACTAAGTTTATGTAACCAATGAACCAACCCTTTCAAGGTCTCTCAAAAATTAATATATAGACATGCAGGGCTCGATCAGTTTCATAACTAAAAGTCTATTCTAGGAAAATGAAACTAAAAACCCTAACCACTTGGAACTACTCTATCAGAGGCTCATCAGTTGATTAGCTTTTCTCAGCATCTACACTAGTGGTAGCATGAGCTACTTTGCACATGTCAGTCCAGTCTTCAAAAGTCATCACGAATCTCTCTAGCATCACTTGGTTTGGTGAATAAATGAGATCGAGCCTTTGTTCCTAGATACATTTACAGTTTTTCAATTGTTCCAGCTTGGTCTCCAATTTCTTTATTTGTTCATCACTGAGGATTGTTAGTGATTGCACCCAGGCTATAACTGAGAAATCATGAGCTGCCATTTCTTTAGCATCTTTCAACCCCTGTGCCTTCTCGGTGAAGGATTCCTTCATTTTTGCTACATCGATTCCAACCTTAATTTCATTCTTAGTTAGGTTGTAGAGATAGTCTATATAGTTTCTAAGAACTTCTTCAACATAGGTTAATGCCTTCAAAATCTATCTGGATTCCTCAAGACCTTGATCAAAAAGTATACATTGCCATTCTTCATTAACCTTAGCTACAAATAATAAATTGGCATCAGCGTCTGGTATTACCTTCTCAGATAGAAACTTGTCTATACCATAGACAAAAGCCTCATCTAGATTGGTTATCTCTATTTCCAAGCTATCCCTCCTTCCTTCCCAGAGTTTGATATCATCCTCGACAGCAGACACCAGAGAAGAAGACCTGTTGATTACATTTTCATAAGCTTGTGCAAAATAGTTAACTTTTTCACTAACTTTTCCCATCCATCTATAAAATGCCTTAGATAGATCTCTCTTTGTGCACTTGATCAAGGAATTTCTAATTATCTAGAGACTTGACATCCAGATTCAAAGGGATCATTGCCAGAGGCTCAAGAATAGGGTTCTACAACTGCTAAATGTATTTGGCCATCTCACACAGAGCTTGTTTCAATTTTTCTTTGTCTTTTGCATCTTTTAGTACTCGGTGGTGGATCTTTTTATTTGTAGAGTTTAAGATCTTCAAGTCTACTACCCTAGAAGCCACCCCTAGGTCTATCTTCTCTACATTAAAATCATTTTCAGTCACCTTAGCACTAGCCTTGTCAGAATTAGGCTTGAATATGTCAGCAACCCAATGACCTATATCTAGGTCTATATCTACCATTGATTCTATCTTCATCTTCTTTGTCCTTGGGGATTTTTCAAGATACTTACTGACCAGGTCACCAACAGGAATTGAAGTAGGAACAACATTCCTCATCTTGTTTACAGATAATTCTAACCAAGTTGGAGTCTTCGGGCTTGCATTCTATAAAGAGATAGTAGTGCCTAGATTGTTTGGGGTGATTGGATCTTGTTGACCTAAATTCCCACTAACTCATGTTGAAAACAAATCCAGGGCTGATGCTTTGCTTCTTCTCAGTCTTTTGAACTACTTTACACTGGGTTCTTCTATGTCTGAATCAAGGACAATGTAGAAAGTTGAATCCACCTTCTGGTTTCCTTTACTCTTTCACTTGGTAAACTTTATTATGTCATCAGGAACTAGCTCTGAATCTCCAATATTAGGAACTTCAAGAGGATCTCTATTACCTGCAGAAAGCAATGGTTCAATCTTGTTAGTTGAAATAGAGGAAGGCTCAATCTTTAGAATTCTCAGAATTCTTCTAGTTTTCAAAGCAAGGGCCACTTGATTCTTCTTTTTTTGAGCTTTGAGCCATTGCTCTGTTATTTTGAAAACCTCTTTGGTTAAGGATTTAATATCATCTTCCTCTCGTTCAGTCCAATCAACTCTTGTGGTGAACACTTTTGTGTTTGATGCCATGCATTTTGATTCTAATGCACTCTCATCTTCATCCTTTATATTTCTAATGCTAAAAGGAAGTTTTAAAGTAGTAATTTATCTTAGAGAAAATCTAGAGTGCACTATCCTTGTGACCTCAACTTCATCCATGCAGTCATCCCAGAAGTCTTCTAATTCTAGTTGATCAAGAAAAATAGCATCCACTTTGAAATGACTCTCCACAAAACCCTTAATGTCATAATAATTCCTTGCTTGATATGGTTGAAGATCCATTTCTTTGAGCTCATTTATCAGGAAGGAAAAATCATGCATCAATCTGAATCGGTAATGCCCCAATCCAAGTGGCAAAAAGGAATTGATACCTCATTTAAGCTTGTACTTCTTTTTCACCATCAACAATTGTCTTCCTACTTCCAGTAACACACACATATCTAAACAATACCTGGGAATGTTTAAAGGAGAATCACTGAAACCTCCCACTCTCAAATAGCTAAAATTGGCAAATTGAATATAAAAGCTACCATAAATCTTTACAAACTCCATGGCTTCTTCAGACATCCTACTATTAGGCTTTCCTCTCAGATCAAAAACTAGTTTGGACATAAAGGTATCCTGCACTTTCTTGAAACCTGTGGAATTTCTTCTCTTCTGTAACAGGGGATGATATTCATGAATAGTCATGCTACTATTCCATTCTTTATGTGGAAGACTATCCCAAATCCTATAGATAGCAAGGATATAAAAGAGGTATGAAGACATGAAGAAACTCGAGATCAAGGATAGCTAAGATAAACTTTCATGTAACTGTTATGCTATAAATTCAGCCCAATCAACGACATTACCCTAGTCTAGAATGGCCTGCACAAAAATGTACATCCAATCCTCCCAGTTGGTATCTATGGGGTTTCCTTTCACTCTGTGTAACATTACTATTATATCCCTTACTTCTCTAAACAAGTGATCTTTCCTAAGAGGTCTAGGAAGGTGGGAACATCCTTTCTCTAGGTTTAACAACTAGTCTCTAGCTATGCTATTTTTATATTCTCTCTTATTTTGATCAAAGTCTGCTAGGGCTTTTTCAATACTCCAATCCCCATAAACCTCTACTGATGGGATTTTGAATGCAGCCATTATTACTGCTTTATTTATATTCACCAGAACTTTACCACTTTTAGTGTTGATGCACCTCTCAGCTCTATTATACCTATTACGGCATTCCATCACTAGTTTTGGACATGGAAGTACTTCAGGGGAACCGGCTGCTTCTAACAAACCACGCCCTACAATCCTGATAGATATGGCCTCATCAACAATTTTCCTCAATCTTTGCACAATTTCTCCAATATCATCATGCACTATCACTGTGTCCCTCATTTCGGGCAGACAACTACTGATTGGAGAAAATTTATTCTCCTTTATGAATTTTACCTTGGAAGAAGACATATTGAAACAAAATCTTGCAAAACTTCTATGAAACCAGCACTTTGCCTTTTAAAATGAAGAATCTTAAAGGAAACACAGGGCCAAGGTTACTGTAAAACTCACCACTTTTATGGCTACCAATAATTTACCTCGCCCCTCCAAGACGCTTCCAAAAAATAAACCAAGACAAAATGAAGAAACAAAAAGAGAGGGAAAATAAATACACACACTCCACTTCAATTCCCATCAAATCGAGAGGTCTGACATTCAATAACTACTAACATCCTATTTTCATGCTCCATTTTAGAAAGGAGATTACCTAAGCTAAGCTAGCATCATCTTTCCAGTCCCATCAGTCATTTCAAAATCAATAAGCAAGGATTTGGCTCATGGCATCTTTATTTTGGTCTTATTACATCTTGAAATCTGATCCTTGAACTATAAAATGAGTTCAAAGTATAGGATTCATGATGGCTTTGATTTATGTGTGCACTTAACAACCACATTGGGCCCCTAGGACATTTATGACAAGCTTGGAATTTTGTGAGCCATGACACTAAAGCTTCGACATGGAAGATTTCAACACAAAGTTGGTAAAGTGCACATTAAGATGTGAACTTTGAACCATAGGAAATAAGGTTCAAAGTTCAAAATTCAATTTACCGACTGCAAAAGAACACGTGATCATGACCAAAACAAGTTAGGCCTTAACATGAAGATGCTTTTACATAACGCTTTTTGGGGAAGAATTTCTTGAACTTTGAACTTTGAACCGGTAGGTTCAAGTTCAAGGTTCAAGGTTCAATTTACAATTGGAAACTTTACAAAGGCAAAAAATTGTTACACAATGAAAGATTGGAAATTTATTTGACTGGCAATAGGTGGCTCCAAATGGGGATTAGGATTATGAGGGACTAAACAATGGATTCTAGATCTCTGGTTTCGCACTAAACTAAACTACAACACATGCTACTTATCTAAAGTACAACAAAATTGTATATACAAAGGACCACTGAACTTAACTACAACTCAAACAGCTTTAGATCTTGCCCATTATAAGATAAGGGCATTTCTTTTCCATCTACGTACCTGAGTCTGAAAGAATTAGGTCCCAGAACTTGACTAATTTCAAAAGGCCCTTTCCAAAGGGATTCAAATTTGTTGTGAGCACCTTGAGGTTCTTTCCTTTTATCCCATAACAACACTTTGTCATTCTCCATGAAATTCCTAGGTCAGGCCCATCTATCAAAAATATTCTTCACCTGGGATTGATGCAGAGCTATGTGGTTTACCATTTCCTCTCTTTCTTCTTGGATTTTTCTTAGGTACATCATCCTTTTATCTAACCCATCAGATAAAGTCTAGTCTTCGATCACCTTTTGCAATTTTATTATTGTGAGCTCCAAAGGCAGTGAGAGTTGAGCTTCTACTCCATAGACCAGTTCAAATGGATTCATACCTATAGCTCTCTTGGGAGAAGTACAATCAACCCAAAGGGCTTCAAACAATCTTTTGTGCCAGTCCTTGGAATTTTCACTTACCAACTTCTTCATGATAGAGATTAAATTTTTATTGGTACACTCGGCCTGACCATTATCTTGGGGAAAGTAATCAGAAGAATGTGACAATTGAATCCCATTATCATAGAAGAATATTTGCATCTCTTGAGAGGAGAGATTCTGTGCATTATCAACTACAATCTTTGTAGGAACACCAAATCTAACCAAAATGTTTTCTTTCAAGAAGGAACAAACCACTTCTAAAGTTGTTTTTCTCACTACAATAGCTTCTACCCATTTAGTAAAATAGTCTGTAGCTGTTAAAATATGGGTATGTCCATCACTTGATGGGGGATTTATTGGTCCTATAAAATCTAAACCCCATTGCTTGAATGGTTCATCAATTATCATTGGCCTTAAGGGCAGAGTAGCTAAATGTGGCTTTGATGAACTACAATTGATTTAGAACCTGAATGAAGAATCTGTGATTAAAGACCACTGAGGAGTTGCTAATTAGATATGCAAGATGATTAAATCAGTATTATATTGTCATTGATGTCAACTAGCTTGACAATACTTATCTTGTAAGTTGCTATACCAAAACATCTGAAGAAAGGTGAAAGAGATGAAGAACATAAATATCTACATGAGGAAGATGTATATGTCAGATGAGGATAATGAATACATTGAGTAACTTTTTGATGAGTCTATGACTTGATGATAATGAATTTATTATGTTGCATTCATCTATGATGAAGAATAGAGCTGAAAGACACAAAGCATTATTGTTGGTAAATGAAGCATTCCAATATACATTGATGGAGTGTAGTGTATACCGAGCATAGTGTTAACCGAGCTTGTGTTCACCAACACATTTCTTTGATAACCGAGAAAAATAGAAAGAAATTAAATGATTAGTTTAGCCAATAAATTGATGAGCTAGAAAGTGTATGAAATTGAGGTAATAGATAAGGTCTATTATGAAGATCGACAACTAACATAATTCAAGAAAGATCTAATGGAGCCAATTGAAATGTGTTACTGACACATCAGCTGAAGAAGGTTAAAGTGGCAAAATCTGATGGATAAAAAGAAAATGATTTACTCATCTATATTAGAGACATTGGTTTCATTGTTGAAACAATGCCAGAAGAAGAAGATACTGCAGAATTATTGCGTGAACACATTTTCATGCATTCTGATCATATTGGTTAGTGAGAACCGAACTACAAAACAATTATCGAGCTACAGAGAGTAATTACCGACAGACAGTAAGTTGATATAGTATTGAATCTGAAGTGATATATTGATCAAAAAGATTTGAATGAGTTGAACATTGATCTATAAATTGTAAATTGAAGTTGTTTCAAGGAAGATTATCTACTATTACATATTTAACCATTGTACACAATAAAATCTCTTAATTGAGTGGACTAAGAAAGTCTTTTGATGTTTCATTCATAGAGTGAACATTGTTATCCTATCAACCCCAGAGTGACTACTGGTTGGATGATAACTTCTGGTCTAAAATCCTCTAACAAAGTCACACCTAACAGTGTTTTTGTAACCTTTAATAGGGTTGGGTCTTCACCGACCTCACTTTAGAAGAGTGAACATTTTTGGGTTGCCAATCCCAGGTGGTTTTTCCCTTCATAGGTTTTCCATGTTAAATCTCTTGTGTTATGTGTTGATTGTGATATTTGTTTGTTATCATACTTTTCATATTACATGTTAGATTTGATCAATAACTACTATAAGTTTTAGACTGACAATCAGTAAAAGCACAGACAGTGAAAGTATTTTATGTTTACCGAGTAGAAGTTGAAGAATTTGTTTTGGATTATACATTTTATTTTGGGACATTGGATAACTTATTCACCCCCCCTCTCAGTTATTCT
The DNA here is from genome assembly GCA_027943335.1 of Chamaecyparis obtusa. NCBI lineage: Eukaryota > Viridiplantae > Streptophyta > Pinopsida > Cupressales > Cupressaceae > Chamaecyparis > Chamaecyparis obtusa. Next base: position 549,260 of record BSBK01001852.1, on the reverse strand, counting down.
AACAATTGGTATCAGAGTTGTGGTTTCTTAGAATAGAGTTTTAAGGACTCCAACATAAAGATCTCAAGATTTATAAGAGGGAAGTGCCAAAGCTGAACAAAGAGAACTTCACAGTATGGCAAAGCCGAATGAAGTTGCACATATCTGGAATTGGGAACTCAACACTTGAATTGATGCAGAATGGCTACATTGAATCGACACCTGGTCCCTTAACACTTGTTCAACTAAAAGATAGGCATGAACACAACATTACTATGATGGAACTTGTTGTTGCTTGTATCGATGATGAATTTGAAGACATTAAGGGATGCACTACTACCAAAGCCATGTGGGATAAACTAACTCTAATATATAGTGGAGATTTGAATGTTAAAAGAGCCAAAGCAGAAAGCCTAAGAGGTCATTTTGACAATATGAAGAAGAAAGAAGGTGAGAACATTGTGCAATACACAAATAGACTAAAATAGGTAGTACATGCTATTAGAGCATCAGATGGAATTATTGAGGAGGAAACAGTGATAAGAAATATTTTCAGAACTCTGCTACCAGTTTATGCGATCAGGATCTCTACAATTCATGAAACAAGAGCTACATCCAACCTTACTCTTGACACACTGATCGGTAAGCTTACAACCTTTGAATTGAATAACTTTGACAATAGTGTTGTACCTTCTATTGAATCTACTTTCATGTCTTCTTTGAAGATTGGTAAATCTAGTAGCAAGAATAATAAGAATAATGATAGTGATAGTGAAACCAATGATGAACTTGATGACATTGAAGATCTTATGGCTAGAAGGTTACCCAAAGGTAAAGGAAGGTATAGAGGTAAGCTACCTTTGGCATGCTTTAATTGTAAAGAAGTTGGCCACATTGCTGCTAGATGTCTGAATAAGAAAGATGATGATAGATCCAAAGACTGATCCAAAGGGAGCTATGGGAGAAGAGTTAACAGAGGCTATCAACACAACAACAGAGATAACTAAGATAGCTATGACAAAAGGAAAAAGGTATGTTACATAGCCGAAGATATTGAATCTGAATCTAATACTGATGATGATGTAGAAGTAGTATTTGTTGCTATGAAAGATGACTCAAAGGAAGAAGAGAAACATGAAGAAACAACACTAATCTCTAAATTAAGAAAAAATGATACATGGATCATATACAGTGGTTGTACACATCATATGACCGCTGATGTAGAGAAATTTGATCTACTTGATGAATACGATGGAGGATCTGTTAGGATGGGAAATGATGCACCCTGTATGGTAAGAGGTAAAGTTTCATTGATTATTAATGATAGAATAAAATGTGAAAATGCATACTGGGTAGATAGACTGAACTATAATTTGTTAAGTGTGGCACAGCTGAACAATTCAGGCCACCGACTTGCTTTTGAGAGAAAAAAGGTAAAAATCTATGATGATGGAGGAAGACTTGTCGGAACTGGTACACAATCCAGAGGTAATTTATTTTATTTTGATATTGATCAGTCTTCTTGTTTATTAATGAAGGATGAAGATGCATGGTTGTGGCATAAAATTTTATGCCATGTGAACTTTGATAACATGATCAAGATTAGTAAGAAGAAAAGAGTTAGAGGGTTGCCTAACTTTTCAAAACCTGATCATGCTATGTGTCATGAATGTCAGAAAGGTAATATGACTAAGTCCAATTTTAAAAGAAAAGACTACTCAACAAAGATGATACTTGAGTTGGTTCATACCGACCTATGTGGTCCTATGAGAACTCAGAATTATTATGGTGATAGATACTTTATTATTTTTGTTGATGACTATACTAGACTGATGATAGTTATGTTCTTAAAAGAAAAATTTGAAGCATTTAAGATGTTTAAGTGGTATAAGGAAAAGGTACAAAAAGAGACTAGAAAAGAATTAAAATTCTTAAGATCTGATAGAGGAGGTGAATTTATCTCTGATGAATTTACTAATTTCTGTAATGAGCATGGTATCAAAAGATAGCTCTCTGCACTGAGAACAGCTTAGCAGAATGGGATTATTGAAAGAAGGAACGGGTCAATAATTGACTGTGCAAGAACACTAATGTTGCAAAAGAATATTTCTCAGACATACTAGAGGGAAGCTATTAATACAACTGTATATGTGCTTAACTAAGTAGAACTGAAGGACACCAACCGGACACCCTATGAACTATGATTTGGACACAAACCTACTGTAAGTTATTTCAAGATTTTTGGAAGCAAATGTCTTATTCAGAAAGATGAGAGAAATGGGAAATTTGATACAAAAGGTGATGAAGGAATATTCTTAGGATATTCTACTAAGATTAAAGCATATAAATGTCTGAATAAGGTTAAAAATAAGATAATTGAAATTACTAATGTCCATGTTGATGAGTTTGATGAAAAGAACATAGAGAAAAGTAGAAAGGAACCAAAAGACTATGGTAGATTCACTTACATTGAACATCCTAATTATCTATCAAAGTTGCAACCTGTGATAACTAGTCAACAGGAAAATAACCTTGAGGAACAGAAAAGGGAAACCGATGAACAAGATGGAGCTACTAAGCAAGCACATGAACCTAAATAGGATGAACAAGAAAGAAGAAACTGAGTCCTGGCTAGTTTTTTCAGGAGACATCATCCTGAGACACAAATTATTGGAGACAAACAAGCTGGCATGCAGACAAGAAGCAAAGCAAGACAAGGTACATGTCTAGTTTGTGAATTTGAACCAAAAAATGTGAAAGTTGCATTAGAGAATGAACAATGGGTTAATGCAATGAAAGAAGAAATAGAACAAATAGAGAAGAACAAAACTTGGTCCTTAGTACCCCAACCTAAAGATAAGAATGTTATCGGTACTAAGTGAATATTCAGAAACAAAGTGGATGAAAATGGTGAGGTGACAAGAAATAAAGCTAGATTGGTATGCAAGGGATATGCACAGGAAGAAGGCATTGACTATGGTGAGACATTTGCACCTGTTGCTAGATTGGAAGGAGTTAGAATCCTACTTGCATATGCTGCACACAAGAAATTTAAATTTTATCAAATGGATGTGAAGTCAGCATTTCTTAATGGTATACTTGAAGAAGAGGTCTACATAGAACAACCTAAAGGATTCATGGATCCAGACAACAAAGATATGGTATGTAGATTACATAAAGCTTTATATGGTTTGAAGCAAGCACTGAGAGCTTGGTATGAAAGGCTACATACTTACTTTTTAAGTATTGGATTTGTAAGAACTAGTGAGAACAATAATTTGTACATGAAAGGTGATACTGATGACACTATTATTATTGCTGAAATATTTGTTGATGATATTATTTTTGGAGGTCAAGATCATGTATGTAAATATTTTTCTGATGAGATGAGAAAAGAGTTTGAGATGTCTATGTCCGGAGAGATTAAATTCTTTCTAGGAGTACAAGTGATTTAGCAGAGTGATGGGATATTCATATCACAATCTAAGTACATAAAGGAAGTCTTGAAGACATTTGGCATGGAAGATGCTAAACCTGTGGGAACACTAATGGCTACTAGAAGTAAATTGACAAAGGAAGATGAAACTATAGAGGTAAACCAAACACTTTACCGATCCATGATTGGTAAGTTAATGTATGTATTTCACAGTAGACCAGATATAGCACATGTTGTGGGAATTGTTGCTAGATTTTCTGCTAACCCTAGAGAATCATACATGATTGCTACTAAAAGAATCTTAAGATACGTAAAAAAGACAAAGGATTATGGATTATGGTATCCTAAGGAAGGTAAGTTTGAACTAAAGGTCTATACCGATGCTGATTGGGCTAGAAATGTGGATGACAGAAAAAGCACCACCAGAGGAGCATTCTTCTTTGGTGAAAGACTTGTAACCTGGACAAGTAAAAAGAAGGCTTGCATTTCTTAGTCTACAGCTAAAGTAGAATATATTGTTGCTGCTACTAATTCCTCAAACATTGCATATATCAAGCAAGTGTTGGAAGGAATGAATGAGGTAATCACTAACCCGGTGATTATATACTGTGACAACACCAGTGCTATTAATATTTCAAAGAATCTAGTGATGCACTCTAAGACAAAGCATATATCAATTAAGTATCACTATTTAAGAGAAAAAGTGCAAGAGAAGCAAGTGAAGTTAGAATTTTTTACTGTTACCCAAATTTCTTGTTCCATACAATTTTGGCCATAGGTTGAGCTTTATCTGATAATTTTCATTAATCCTATCGAGAGCCTTGAGAAATTTTTATGGTCTTGTGCCTTTTCCTCTTGTCTCTACAATTATTTAACTCTCTGGTTTGATAGCCTTTTAATTTGAAAATATGACCGTTGGAGATAAAAAACCCTATGGCCTTTTCTATTTTGTCGTTACCTTTTTTGGCCACTTAAGTCTCCATTTTGCATGTGCGCTTTATAAGCTAAGGCTAGTCGCAAGATCTCTAAGGCATGACAAAATATTTCTTTCAATCTCCCAACCCTGCCATCTCCTTTGTTCGTGAGATCTCCTAATCAGAAGGCATATTCCCTTTTCATTCAGAGACTTAGCAGTGGTCCCCTCAGTCGGGTAATCTCGAGAGTTAACTACAGTCAGCCAAAAGTTCATGAGACTTCAAGTTCACTCAGTCGGGAGGTCGCTAGATATAATCATGGTCAAGGGATGGTCGGCTCAAGGTAAAGACAATGACAAATGACAAGGTGCTACGTGTCTCTGGTGGATCCAGGCTTTGTAGGCTCAATCTCTAGGTCGCGTAATGAAAATCAAATATTCAAATATATTTGGCAACTCTAAGATTGCTTTAGTCGCTGGATCACCAAAACATAAAGGGAATATTCCAAAGTTCATGAGACTCAACAAATTGGTTAGAATTCCTTCAGTCAGGAGGTCTCGTGATCATACCCAGGGTTAGCAAAAGTTCACGTGACTCTAAGATTGTTTCAGTCAGACATTCACCAGATATACCCCAGTCAAAGGAGAATTGAGTTAAGTTGAACAGTTGGTAGTTGTCAAAGCTGAGGAGGAAATCAAAAGAAAATGATGTAGTGACACTTGGCGGGGTAGACCTAGTTCTTCAAAGATGCAGTTGCTAGGTCTCTAGTTCTTTGGGACGGTTAAGATTTACTCAACAATTGAGCGGCTGCATTGGTCGCAGGGTCTCTTGTTTCTGGTGGTCAAGTCCTTAGAATTCAATGATCTAGCGAAGCGGTTAACATTTTGTCTGGTGATCTCAACTCTAAAGCTATTAAATTTTGATCATGATCTACGATTGTCACATTATCACAAGGAAAAAGTGCTCGAGAGATAGTCTTCACGATCATGCGACAACCATCGATCCTCTCTCCAGATCAGCGCTCCTACCAGATAGATCCAAGGTGCCCGTCAGTAAAATTCCAGTAGTATGATGAAAAGTGGTAGGATGGGCCCAAGATTGTAGCTTAGTCGGGTTATCACTAAATAAAAAAGAGAATATTCTTTTCTATCTAGCGATTGCGAGATTGCCTTCAGTCGAGTAATCTCCTAATGAGAAGGAATATTCTGAAGACATCAGCAGATAAAGTGACTACCGTCAGATCAAAGTAGGATCAACACTTGTCATGTGATCGCTAGACAAAGCCAGAGTTAATAAAAGGGTTCAAAGATTCAGTGATGACCATAGGATGGATATGAGATCAATGGTCAATTTTTTTTTAGTCTCCAGATGTAACCCAAAGTAAAGAAAGTTTTCAGCAACTTGGAGATTGCTTTGGTCATGTGTTCTCAGGGTTTAACCCCAGTTAATAAAAGGATTATGAGGTTTAGTGAAGTCTGTTGTCACTTGATCTCTAGATATGCATGGGTTAAATTAAAGGTTAACGCCATGTTAGAACTCAGTGATTATGTTTCACATTCGGCAATCCAGCGACTGTGTGTTCTCATAATCTCTTGATCCTAGCAGTTATGTTCCAAACATTTAGAGACTCAACAACATGGTTATTTGTTAGTCTTGTAATGTAGTGGCTAAGTTATAAAAGATCAAGTGACTCAGTGAGGACTGTAAGATGAAAGAAAGATCAACGGCTGTCACCTGATCTCTAGACATAACTCAAGGTTAGGATTTTATCTGGCAACCTCACGAATACAGTGTTCACGTGATCTCCGAACTTGATCGAGGTTAAGAAAATTGCTCAATGACTGAAAGAAATCCTTAGTCATGTATTCACCAGATGACTAAGGGAAGCTTGCCGAGGAAAGTGGGTTTGCTGGTCATTGTGCCAAGGTGCTTGATTTTCATTGGTTGCCAAAGTGGTGACATGGCTGGTGACTTCTCAGGGCCTTGTAACTATTGTGGAGAATGATCTAGGCTATTTGATTTGTAGGTAAATGATGATATTGATGACCATGTTTTAAGCTGAAACCTACTATCCTTTGTTTTCAAATTTAAAAATATTTCTGTAGGGTTTCATGTCAGTTTGTTGCAGCTAGCCATATATGATAAAGTGGGTAGCTCAGGATTGAATTTTTTAGGATGGTTGTAGGTTGCAGAGATTATGAAGAATATCTGGGCAGCCGTCCTAGCCCGATCTTTCTTCCTGGGGTGCCATGCCGATTTAAATGCAGTCGATGTTGCTTGGCCCAGGTGGCTAGGTTTGTTGGATGACAGACAGTTCTATGTCCTGATTCACGAAGGATTTGACATTGTTGGAATTAGGAGAGATAGGTACTGAGAGGGGAGGGCTAAATCAGTGCCTTCAAAACTTTAGTTGAAAAACCTTTCAGATCTATAACTGAAGACTTGTGATAACCGATCAAAATAACTTGAATATAATTGTGTAAATCAATCATCTAGTTAACTTAAGAAAGTAAACAACATGAAATCAATATGACAATCACATAAAAAAAGTATTTGGGTAATGTAGAAACCCTTGTAATTAGGTAAAAACTATGGTGGGGATGACACCCAAAAATTCTTCACTACTGCAGATAGAAAAGGTTTGCCTGTTAAGGCTACAAGTTTTGATCACTTCTAGTGATCTTACCCTATTAGGAGTAACATATTAGATCGGCTAGATCTACCTAGTTATAAGATTTAAACAACACTAATGAAGTGTGTACTAGGTTAAGAGATTTACATAAGACTGTTAAGTCTACTCTGTTACAAGATTTATCAAAAACTCTATCATAATTGTCAAAAAGTAATAGGCAATTATCTGCTAGTTGACAACTCAATTGTCTAAAATAGATCTATAAGTGCTCATCAAAATATCACCTTATCTGTGATGTTTCTCTACTTTGTTCTACTCAGTAGCCTTCTCTGATTCTGCTCAATCTGATATCCTTCTGTATTATGTTCTACTTGGTAAACTGATTGTCTTGAAGATAGGCAATTTCTTCAAGTGCTCTATGATTCATATATATTAGTTCACCCCACCTCATAAAATGGTGTGAACAAAAAAAATATATAGTGTTCTATTTTTGCTACCTTAGCAAAAATTAGGTTACAAAAATAATCATAACCCTAAGATCTACAGTGCAAAATAACCTAGATCAACTATTACAAATAAGATAAACATTACATTTAATGAGTATCTTTTACAATAAATGCTCCTCGATCTATGTAAACTATTTTACGATCTATTATAACCATTTGGATAGAAGAATGTGCCATTTTAGATTACTATGTCATTTTTTGTGATCATCGGTAAACACTGTATAATCTTCTCGGTGTATACTATGATGCTCGGTGTTTATTGACCGTCAGTGTCGGTGTCACTGGTGCTCGGTAAACTATGTGATGCTCGTTGTAAAGGCTTTACCGACTGCTCTGTCTTACTTCTAGTTACTAACCAACTCAATATAAGTAATTGACCGACCTATTTACTATCCTTTGATACTAATGACAACCTTAAATGCTTAATAGAGATTAACAGACAGAGGTAGATGGATCGGCTGACCTTCTCAGAGGTAGTTATGGCGATGGAATTATGTGCAGAGACAAATATCTGATCGGCCAAGATATTTCAAGGATGCATTTATCATAAAAAATGATAGAATTAGGGTTTCCATTATTCAATATGAAATCTATGTAACCCTAATTAGGTATTTTGCTCCTACCTATGTGCAAAAAGGAGGTGTATATATCAGTTTTAGAGCTCTTAGAGCTGAGAGTTTACCTTCTAGAGAGTTTACAATTGTAAAAGAGAGGTTTTCTTTCTTAGGATTTATCTGAGGCATTCTTTCCACCCTTTGGATTCTGCAGTTTGTAACCTTTCATTGAGGTTTAGATATTGTAAAGGTATTTGTGACATTCTTTCTATCCCTATCCTTTCTTGTCTAAATTTTCTCTTAATGGATTAAGTGTATGTATGTTTTCAGTAATATCTTAGGGTTCCTGATCCCTCTTTCTTTCTACAATTCATGTGTATTCCTATGGATGATTTGATTTGAATGATCTTGTGGGTATACTTCAACCCCCTAACAATCTATCTCATTCCTATACCTAGTTGTAGAGGTGAATGTTTGTTTGCAGGTTATAGATTGTGTCTAAATTCTTAGGAAGGCTATTGTTTTTGAAAATCTCTCTTTCCCTAAATAGCCTATTTCTATTGCATACCCTTCTATGAAATATTGATGCAAGCCTATTTAGTGAGTTGTGATCTCCTAGACCTAAGTTTGTGCACTAATTTCATCCTCTATACTGTAATTCATACCATCTTTTCGGTGTATCACCTAGTAGGATAGTTTTCTTTTAGTCATTTCCCTTTCATGCATTCCTCCTATCCCTTTTCCCTCAAGAGTTTACTTCCATGTCAAGAAGAGAAAATTAAGGTGATTATCCAAGAGGAACTAGCCTAGAATCTGGAGGACTCATCTTAGTTAGCATAGGTCCCACAACTTGGAGATGATTCCCATGTTATACTAGGTTATCAAGACCAAGAGAGCTTGAAACAAGGGTGAAAACTTAGTGTATAACAATTAGATCTAAAGAAAAACTTGCAGATATCTTTACAAAGCCTCTACTGAAGGACACATTTGAATACTTGAGGACTAGACTTGGGGTCCGTCACCTATCTATCATTCACTAATGTGATCTGGATGTTGCATCAACTTACACTTATCAGAAGATCACACATGTTGATGCAGCATAGTTCATACTTTGGATAATGTTCAAGGTTGTGATTAAGTTTGAAGAACTGAAATAGATTGGTATATCAGTATACAAAGATATAGAGATTGTATTGGACAAAAAAGAGTTACTTAGCTACTACAGAGTTGATTATTTATTTGTTTCTTTGGCATTGTTGTCAAAGGGAGAGATAAATAATATGAAGAAAAGTTAAACATGCACCGATGAGAACTATCTAAGGGAGAGATAATCTGAAAGAAATAGAACATTGAAGATCAGTTACAGAGAACAAAAATAGGAACCTGAGAGATGAAAAGATCATATCTACATAATTACAAAGCCATATTTCACAATTTTGATTAATAACGTAGTGATTAAACATATTAAGCTAGGGAGAGCTTGTACAAAATTTATTCACAGAGTTGTAAAATACATGTTTGGTATGTGTATGGTACACTTCATATTACTTGAGTTGCCATCAATGCCAAAGGGAGAGATTGATGAACTACAACTGATTTAGAACCTGAATGAAGAATCTATGATTAAAGACCACTGAGGAGTTTTTTATTAGATATGCAAGATGATTAAATTAGTATTATATTTTCATTGATGTCAACTAGCTTGATAGTACTTATCTTGTAAGTTACTATACCGAAACATCTGAAGAGAGGTGAAAGAGATGAAGAATATAAATATCTACATGAGGAAGATGTATATGTCAAATGAGGATAAGGAATATATTGAGTAACTTGTTGATGATTCTATGACTTGATGATAATGACTTTATTATGTTGCATTCATCTATGATGAAGAATAGAGCTGAAAGACACAACGTAGTGTTGTCGGTAAATGAAGCATTCTAGTATACACTGATAGAGTGTAGTGTATACCAAGTGCAGTGTTAAACGAGCTTGTGTTCACCGACACATTTCTTTGATAACCGAGAAAAACAAAAAGGAATTAAATGATTAGTTTAGTTGATAAATTGATGAGCTGGAAAGTGTATTAAATCAAGGTAACATATAAGGTCTGTTATGAAGATCGACGGCCTACATAATTCAAGAAAGATCTAATGGAGCATATTGAAATGTGTTACTGACACATCAGACGAAGAAGGTTAAAGTGGCAAAATCTGATGGACAAAAAGAAAATGATTTACTCATCTATATAAGAGACATTGGTTTCATTGTTGAAACAAAGTCGGAAGAAGACGATACTGCAGAATTATCACATGAACAAGTTTTCATGCATTTTGATCATACTAGTTAGTGAGAATCAAACTGTAGAACAATTATTGAGCTATAGAGAGTAATTACTGATGGATAGTAAGTTGATATAGTATTGAATCTAAAGTGATATATTGATCAAAAATATTTGAATGAGCTGAACATTGATTTGTAAACTACAATTGAAGTTGTTTCAAGGTAGATCATCTACTGTTACATATTTAACCATTGTACATAGTCAAATCTCTTAACCAAGTGGACTAAGAAAGTCTTTTGATGTTTCATTCATAGAGTGAACATTGTTATCCTATCAACCCTAGAGTGACTGCTGGTTGGATGATAACTTCTGGTCTAAAATCCTCGAACAAGGTCACACCTAATAGTGTGTTTGTAACCTTTAACAGGGTTGGGTCTTCACCGACCTCACTTTAGAAGAGTGAACATTTTTGGGTTGCCGGTCCCAAGTGGTTTTTCCCTTCATAGGATTTCCATGTTAAATCTCTTGTGTTATGTGTTGATTGTGATATTTATTTGTTATCATACTTTGCATATTACATGTTAGATTTGATTGGTAACTACTATAATTTTTAGATTGACAATCGATAAAAGCACAGACAGTGAAAGTATTTTATGTTTACCAAGTAGCAGAAGTTGAAGAATTTGTTTTGGATTATGCATTTTGTTTTGGGACACTGGATAACTGATTCACCCCCCTGTCAGTTATTCTAATAGGCTTACCAGAAAATAGCTTACACTTCTCGCATTGTGCTACCCATTTGTATGCATCTTTAAACATTTCGAGCCAGTAATAATAGTTTCTCAAAATCTTGAATGTTGTCACCGTGGATGAGAAATGCCCACCACATGATTCATTATGGAAATATTGAAGCAACTTATTCTTTTGTTCCTCATCTACACATCTGAGGAACATTCCATCTAGGCCTCTTTTACACAAAATATCATCCACTATAACATATTTTTCCTCCTTAAGCTTCAAATTCCTCTGCTCTTTTGTTGTGAGGTGAGCAGGGCATTCTCCATAAGTGAGATAATAAGCTACATTTGAGAACCATGTATCTTTCAAACCAGTGAACAAGGATAAAGGGATATCATCCTTAGAAGCCATGTCATTTTCTACGATCAACTTACAGAGGCCTTGGCCCCTGACCAATTTGGTAGGTTTAATTTCTAAATCAAACTCTTGAACTTTTTCCACCCAATTGGCCCTTTTATTCATGGACACCTCTTGTTGAGTTAGGATACTCTTAATAGTAGAATTTGGAACATATACAATTGAATGAGAATGCATAATGTAATACCAGAATTTCTTAATAGCTTTGATCACTGCATAGGCTTGATTTTTTGTGGGAGAATACTTCAATTCATGATCCTTTAAAGGAACACTCATAAATGAAATGGGAACCTCCTTGCCAGCCTCATTCTTCTGTAATAGGACACCTGACATAGTGTGCTCGGATGCATAACAATGTATCACAAATTTTTTATGAAAATCAGGATGAGCAAGGAATGGGGCTTGTGCAATTTCTTCTTTAACCTCATCAAAATACTTCTTGGCCTCATCATTCTATCTAAAAGTTTTCTTCTCACTTCAAAAGTTCACCATGGATCTAGTTGTTTCTGAAAAATCTGGCACAAATCTCCTCAAAAAGTTGATTTTCCCAAAGAATGACCTTATTCCACTTTTGTGAGATGGAAAACATAGTTGTTGAATTGCCCGCACCCTCTCTAGATCTATTGCAATTCCTTTTTCTGACACTATGTGACCTAAAATTTTTCCCTCAGTCACATAGAAAATAGATTTATTAGGATTTAGAGATATCCCTTGATTCCTACATTCTTGGAGGATTGAATTGCCCGCACCCTCTTTGGATCTATTGCAATTCCTTTTTCTGACACTATGTGACCTAACATTTTTCCCTCAGTCACATAGAAAATAGATTTATTGGGATTTAGAGATATCCCTTGATTCCTGCATTCTTGGAGGATGAGCTTCAGATCCTTAGGATGCTTCTTCCTTCTACAAGAGGAGACAGTCATATCATCAAGGTACACTATGACCACTTTATTCATTAAATGACTGAAGGAAGAATTCATGGTTTGCTGGAACATTGCCCTTGTATTGATCAGGCTGAATGGCATTTGGTTATATGAAAATGTACCCCAAGGGGTAGTGAATGTCATTTTGTGTTGCTCCTTAGGAGACACACTAATTTGGTTGTACCCTGAGAACCCATCCAACATTGACATCATCTCAGACCCTACCACCATCTGGAGAATGTGGTCCATATTAGGGAGAGCAAAATTGTCTTTCAAACTAGATTGGTTAAGGTTCCTAAAATCAACACAGATTTGAATTTCCCCATTTTTATTATGAACAGGAACTATGTTTGCTACCTAGGTAGAATGATGGATTGGGTAAATTATTTTAGCTTTAAGCATTTTTTCTAACTCTCTGAAAATTGCATTAGCCACCCTTGGGTTATAATTTCTCAATTTCTATTTGAAGGGTTTGGCTCTTGGCTTCAGAGGAATATGATGCTAAAACTTCCCCTTTCTGAAATCTTTCAAATCCTCATATGACCATGCAAGCACATCTCAAAAATCCCACAAAAATTTGGTGAATACCACTTTTTCCATAGGAGTACAACATGTACCTAAATTAACAAATTTAGGATCTTCATCACTACCAATATTTACTTTCTCATAATTGTTGGATTGTTCCCCTTTTGTCTCATTGGTCTGACCAACAAAATAGTCTTTGCGATCAAACAAGTTTTCCATGGTCATAAGACCTTTAGGAATATGATTTCCCTTTAATTGAATAACATATTCTCCTTTCTCAATCTCTTTGTCAGCACAAAACTCTTGACACTCGAATTCTAATCCTTTGAAAAATACAAAGGAAAACTTTTCAATACCTTGAAGGAACATCAGCACATGGGCATCATCACTAAAGACCTACCAAGAGTTAGCATTATCAGGTACATTAGGTTGATGAACCAGTTCAATGGTATATAGATTATTATCAAAGTCAAGATGAGGAATAAGCAGTGATGCAGAACTAGCTAGGGTGTCTACTCTAGAATTCAGTTCTCTAGGTATGGATTCAATTGAAAATGCTTTGAATCCTTCCACTTCATCCCAGACTCTATTCTTGTAGTGCTTCATCCTCTCATTTCTCACTTCATGTTTTCCTCTTACTTGTTTTACAGTTATCTCAGCATCTCCTTTTACTCTCAACATTTTAATGCCTTTCCTTTTTGCTTCTTGAATCCCAAGTAACAAAGCCTCATACTCTATAGTATTGTTAGTATTCTTGAATTCAAGCTTGAAGGAAAAAGAAAATGTTTCCTCAGTTGGAGATATCAATACCACCCTAGCACCTGAACCAGTAGATGAACAACTCCCATCAAATTCCAAGGTCCACAGCTCTTCCTTATCAGTACCTTTTTCATTCATGACATCAATTTCCGGCATGATCACATAGTTAAAAAAATCAGTTTCCTAATACAAGATGTGAGACTTAGGATCTTTAGAGGGAAAAATACTATATTTTCACTTAGTCTTAGGTTGTAGAGTGACCTTCTTATCTCCAATAGGAATGACGGCCTGAGACCAATCTAATTTAATCTCACCACCCAGATCTCTACAAAAGGTCTTGCTCAAGAGCATACCATAACTAGCTGGTATGTCGACAACTAGGATGATCAACTTGAGTCTCTTATCAGGGAAAGTTGCTAACGCAACTTGGGTATCTTTGATTTGGTTGAGCAAAGGAACTTATTTTAAATCCATGGAGTAGCACCTACTAAAGGTTTTTGTTAAAGGAAAATCAAGAGCCTTTGCTACTGAGGAGGGCATGATTTTATCAGAGGCTCCATAATCTATAATACAATTACTAAGTTTATGACCATGGATGAATAATAACACATAGAAAGGCTCAAGTTTCTCTATTACATGGGTAGGTCCTAAAGATTCATGACTGATGATGGGTTCTTTAACTTCAGGTTGTTTAATCTTATGGTCTGTAGGAATCTCACTAGTGGATACAAAATTTGTTTGACTGGATTGCGCAACAGGAGATGAGCCCTTCACATAAGCTACCAACTTATCCAATTCACTAGGATTTGACTTCAAGTATTCAACAGGAGATATTTGTATTTTAGATGATTTACAGAACTCTATGAAATCAAAAGTGGGCTCAGAGTCTAACCTTTTAATGATTTTTATTCCCAATGATTCACTCCCTGGAGTCTTTGCACTACTATTGGCTTGACTTATTGGTTCTTTCTCTTTCTTGCCTTGGAAGGGAGATGAAGAATGGCTGCTAATTTTTCCACCTTGCTGAATTTAGGTAAGCATTGAACATGAAGGTTCCTCCAAAGTTGTAAGAATTTCACCACCTCAGTCTGAATCAGACTCATACTCAAGATAGTAACTCACAGAGTCGCCAGGTCCTCCAGAGTTCTCTTCATTGCCAGAGATTTCCATAATGGTTTCTTTTTTGGCTTCCATTTGCTTATACCACACCATCTTAGGGAAAGAATCACCATCATGTTCATTAGTCAAATGAAAATTACAAATGTTACTTTTAACAGGAGGTGCTTCAATCTGAAGTCTTGGTTGATGTGGCACAACATTAGACTACTTCCCATAGTGCCCTATTCCTTGGTTTCCATACTGTTGGAGCTTTTCCTTGCAGGACCAAACTTGAATCAATAGATAGGCTTGATTCTCAAGGTAGGCACTCAAGTTCAACAAGAAAATAGTCCAATTGATGAGGATAAAGAACATCTTCCTTCTTCTTTGAGCTCCACATCACTTAGGTGGGTATTGCCTTATCTGCACACTCAAGACACCTCATGATCAACAATAGGCTTGTAGATAGATTATTATGGAATAATCTTCAAACCCCTTCAGGTAACTTGTACCCCAATGAAGCCAATTCACATGCAATAGCCCTACTTGCATAGAATGAGTTTGAAGACTAGAAAGGACCTCCTATTACTACTACCAACATGAAAGGGAAAGGTATTTGATTTGATGTTGGGTTGGAAGGGCTCCTGAGATACCCTAAGTCTCTCATAGACTAGTGCCTTATCCAATAGGCAACAGAGTCAAATACATCATTGCAGTAGAGAGCTATGAAACAAGGAGACAAAATACTCAATGTGTTGATGCCTAAAATCAATCACACACCATGACCAAACCTTACTTTAACAACCCACCTGTGTATTCAAGTATGTTATTACCCATCCAAAGTATTATAACCCTCCCCTTAGAAGAGACCTATAAATAGATAATACATTAACCAGCATCCACTAGAAGACAAGCATGACATATCTTTGACACCTTAGCTCATACATACATGAAAACTAATCCTAAACCAGTTATCTCTACGAAGACAACTCCACTTGCAAACACATGGGAAATGCAAATAGAAAAATCAAACACCCTTGATGTATGATTAATGAATTCAAGATTCAAATGGAGATAGTTTGATAATAGTAAGAATATACCAAATCCTCATACATAAGACAAATCAGTTATAGTACATATCATATTCTCTGAACCAACAAAGGAAGAAAGAACACCCTATATGTAGAGAAGCAGAGAAAATCTACAGGAAAAGGACCCTTCATGGAACCAATTCTCCTCAAAATCTGTAGAAAAAGGAACCCTTACAAAATAAAACA
This sequence comes from Chamaecyparis obtusa, assembly GCA_027943335.1. Taxonomy (NCBI): domain Eukaryota; kingdom Viridiplantae; phylum Streptophyta; class Pinopsida; order Cupressales; family Cupressaceae; genus Chamaecyparis; species Chamaecyparis obtusa. Next base: position 533,215 of record BSBK01001852.1, on the reverse strand, counting down.
TTTCACTACTTATACCCCTAGTCACCTTGGAATCCTCAAAGAGGATGCATCAAGCTTCAGGTGACTAGGGTTAGGGTTTCAATTACCCAACCAATCAAAATACAAAAAAAAGTTATTGCAGGGAAAGAAACATAGGCAACCCGGAGAGAATGGATCTCAAACAGATCTGCAATCATGAAAATCTATGAGAATAGTACAAAATAGCAAGGAATTGCCATGAAAACTAGTCTATTCAATCACCCTGCAACATGCCTCAAGCCATTCTTTATTCACTCCTTACACGGTATAGATCTCTACAATCGATCATCACACCTTGGACCACACTGCAATAGCAAACAAATCATCTCTTACCAGCTCTAGTCACTTCTGCATTGAATTTTAGTCCTTTTTGTCGCTGAGAAACCCTCAAAAAATTTGAATTTGAATTTCAATGGTCATATCAAAGCACCAGTAGAAAATCGGTGATTGTCATTCAAACTTGAATCAACATTATATCATGACCATTCGATCGTCATGTTTCAAGGGCTTTATGACTTAACTCATCGGATAGCCCTAGGTCAACACTTAACAAACACATGACAAGGCATTTCCTATTCACAAAATGAAAACCTTAACCCGAGCTTAACCCAGCAACCTGGTGACTAAAGGAAACATTTAACCTCAGTCCCATATTTAGCGAACTGGTGACAAAAGGTTAGTGCCTATTTGCCAAATGTTTCACCTTTCGGCCAATTCATTTAGCTATTACGGAAACACTTGTTCGTCAGATCACTAGTCGATTTAGAATATCACCACTTTATTGCATGAATGAGCGAGGCCTTTGAAAATTTTTCAGGCCACTAAACACTTTTGTCTGAATTGCTAAGACCTTAGACCCCACCTGGGCCCGCTTTGTGCCATTTGTCACTACATCATTCACTGTCGCTGCTCGGTCACCACTGACACAGGACCCACCTGCCTAAGCCTTTGAAAATGAATAGTGGGCATAAGATCTCATGCCTCTGACAAAATCGATGAGAACTTACGCCAACTGTAGATTTTTTCCCCGTCACTGACCTTTCTGACAACAGCCCCACCCTGCAGTATTCCTCATCATCCTCCAGCTCAGCCAATCAAAAATTGACACCTCAGTGATGAATCATCATGTAGTCCCACTGTCCTTGGCTAACCCTTAACATTCTATCCATTTGGCGAACACGCGACCAAAGAAACCCTCGCCCATTCGTGAGAACTTTGAGAGCACCACTAAATCATTTGGCTACTATGTGAACACTATTCACCAAATCGCTAAGTCACTAGACCCTTCGCTAAAACATCACACAAACTTGTGAACAAAGTAGACATTTGTTAGAACCACCAAAAAGATTGATAAACTTACCATCCCCACATCAAGAAGATCAACGACCATCTCATAATCTCAAGCCTCTAACAAAATCAATGAGAACTTACACCATTCGTCGATTCTCTGACAAGGTCAAGACCCGCTGACACGCCAAATACCAGGACCCACTCACACCCGCCAAGTCACTGCTACATGGGCCAATCACAGCTTGCCATTTGTACTTACGTGTCACTTTGGACCCACCACTTACTGATCATAACACCTAGACATTCAGACGGATGGTGCATGATCTGAAGGGCTCTTGAGATTCTATGCGCTTATACACCAACCGTCGATCTGGAGTCCACTTGAAAATGGGTCCCGTTGACAGAATATCCAACTCACTGTTCCTAACCAATAAAGAACTGCCATCTATGCTTACATGGTAGTGGACCTGTTGATATGAAAGGCTACGTCATAGAGAGAATGAATGGTTGTCGCAACTTCACAAGCCTCTGACACATCGCTTGCACTTTAATGACAGTCGTTAGATGTAGATGTTGTCAGAGCCGGGCCCAGGAAACACATAATCCAAAGCATTAGAAAATATTAGCACATGGACTTAGGGAAAAATTAAAGGTCATTAGGGTAGAAACTTAGGAAAAATTAAAAGGGACCCCGCCATACATGAAAACCTAACTATCGAACACTTAAAGGACTTTAATTAGCACATGCAGATTAGGATTTTAAGTCACCCAAAAAAGTAACATGAAAATAGAATAAGGCTAGGGCATTTTAGGCTTTCTTCTCATGTAACGGCTAGTAAATATGAATTTTGAACTAGGGTTTAAGCCAGAGACCTAAAAACAACTACAGAGATCGGCAGAAAAAAGCTATAGCCATGAAATTTTTTCTAGGTGCTAACACATACCTTCTAGGAATATCTTGATATGGAGTAGGAGGGGACTTCGGTAATTGTCTTTTAAGGGTAATCATATCATTGACTAGTCTCTGAACAACAAGATCAAAAGATCTAGATATAGATGCTTTACTATTGGGAGTCTGGACTTCTCTTCTCCATTTACCAGCAGTAATCATATCATCTTCAAGCTCCACTACTAATGCTTGGGAAACTACAAGGTCTACCACTCTTCCTCATCTAAGATGAAAGCTGATATCTAGAGGCATAGCATTTACAAAGAATCCTTTTCTGTTCTCGTCACTGGGATGATGGGCATTTGGAATTTGTTGTAGGAGCTTATTAAACTTAGCAAGAAATTCTCACATGGGTTCTTGCATCTCCTTCTTTAATTGAGAGAGTTGTAACAATAAGGAGTGTTCAACATCATCTCCTTTGAAACGAGCTTGAAAAGTTGTTCTCATAGCATTCCAAGTTGTTATTAAACCATTGGGAAAATGATGGAACCAATATGTGACAGTTTCAATCAAAGTCTGAACAAAAAGATAGATTGCCACATCTTTTGTTCCCACATGTATAATACTACATGTAGTATTGAATGCATTAATATGATCACTTGGGGAAACTTTGTCATCTCCACTAAATTTGGGTAAAACCTCTCTAACCCCTTTGGGTAAAGCTTGTAAGTTAAAATTTGTTAGATCGAGGGGACCAACCTGAGCACCCCATGGCTGATTTTGGGCTATGATTGGTAGAGAAAAATTTAGAGGCTGAGGATTAAAAAGAGATGGGACCAATGTGCAAGACAATGTAAGGGCTTGGAAACCAAAAACAGGCATGGTTAACCTAGTAGGTGAGGATGGTCTACTAGTAGTTTGGGTCTTTCTTCTCACAGGGATATTAGAGGTGAAATTCAATCGCTTAAGGGCTTTGAAATATTCATCAACCAATCCTTTTTCTTTATCCCCTCTTGTATACCTCTTTTATGCCAGCTTACTAATTAAGACTGTAACAAAGGTATATTTATAAAGAAAAACTTACCCTCTAGGCCTTTGGGCTACTTTGTTCTCTACTGTGGCTACTCGAGCTATAGGCAAACGTCTTAACCAATCACTAATTTCTTCTTCCTCTTCAATAACTAACCTCACTTGCTGATACTGCTGACCACTTGTTCTCAAATTCTAAGTAGTTGCATTAAGATCAACAATAATGTCTTCTTGTGTATCTATGAAATGAAGATTAGGTTGCAACACTGGGGGAACTTCTTGCTGACTAGGTATTACCTCAGCATGTAGCACCATAATTTATCATTAAATGAAAAGTTTCAAGAACTGGTATACTTGTTAGAATCCCTAGTAGAGTCACCAAAAATCTATTAGTATACAAATTTTCCTTCCTAATAAAATTATAAACTATCTTTAAACTCTCTTGCTTGAATTGAAGGAAAAACCCATACAACAATTGAGTTAGTCACTCACAACTAGACTCTCTGCGATTAAAGGAGAAGCTACCTTATCTAAAGATCAATCTTGATAATCCATTTATTTTAAAAGATGAAAACAATAAGAATAAATATACTTTTGACCTGAAAGTAAGAAAGGCTTTTTCAATTCCTCATGGAAAATGACTATAGAAAGATTTATACTCCAAGAAAGATCCACATTCATTTAAACCAACTGACTAAGCTTGCAAGAAAAACATTCCTAAAATGATCGATCCAACATATACTGAAATAAAATGAAGAATGGATAAATGATCATAGAACATACACACAGATTATAGCAACATGCATTTAATTCCAACTGAAGTCAAGATACATGTAATAATCAGACTAACTAATCCAAAAAAGATACTATTATCTGCTATTAATCAGCTGATATAATATCATGTGTTCCAATCCAAAATAAAACCATTCATTGAAAGTACTTGCAGTAAATATTAAAATAACTAAGTTTCTATAACCAAAGAATCGACCCTTCCAAGGTCTCTCAAAAATTAATATATAGCCATGAAGGGCTCGATCAATTTCATAACTAAAAGTCTATTCTAGGAAAATGAAACTAAAAACCCTAACAACTTGGAACTACTCTATCAGAGGCTAATCGGCTAATTAGATTTTCTTAGCATCTGCACTGGTGGTAGCATCAGCTGCTCTACATGTGGCAATCTACTCTTCAAAATCCACCGCGAATCTCTCTAGCATCACTTGGTTCGATGAAGAAACGAGATCGATCCTTTCTTCCCAGATACATTTATAGTTTTGCAACCATTTCAGCTTGGTCTCCAATGTCTTTATTTATTCATCACCGAGGATTCTCAGTGATTGCACCTGGTCTATAACTGAGAAATCATGAGTTGCCATTTCTTTAGCATCTTTCAACCCCTGTGCCTTCTCGGTGAAGGATTCCTTCATTTTTGCTACATCGATTCCAACCTTAATTTCATTCTTAGTTAGGTTGTAGAGACAGTCTATATGGTTTCTAAGAACTTCTTCAACATAGGTTAATGCCTTCAAAATCTATCTAGATTCCTCAAGACCTTGATCAAAAAGTATACATCGCCATTCTTCATTAACCTTAGCTACAAATAATAAATTGGCATCAGTGTCAGGTATTACCTTCTCAGATAGAAACTTGTCTATACCATAGACAAAAGCCTCATCCAGATTGGTTATCTCTATTTCCAAGCTATCCCTCCTTCCTTCCCAGAGTTTTATATCAGCTTCAACATTAGACACTAGAGAAGAAGATCTCCTTATTACATCTTCATAAGCCCATGCAAAACAATTAACTTTTTCACCAACTTCTCCCATCCATTTATAAAATGCCTTAGATAGAGATGTCTCTTTGTGCACTTGATCAAGGAATTTTTGATTATCTAGAGACTTGACATCCAGATTCAAAGGGATCATTTCCAAAGGCTCGGGAATAGGGTTATGCAATTGCTAAATGTATTTGGCCATCACACATAAAGCTTGTTTCTACTTTGCTTTATCTTCTGCATCTTTCAGTACTCAGTGGTGGATCTTTTTATTTGCAGAGTTTAAGATCTTCAAGTTTTCTGCCCTAGAATCCACCCCTAGGTCTATCTTCTCTACATTAAAATAATTTTCAGTGACCTCAGCACTAGCCTTATCATAATTAGGCTTGAATACCTCAGCAACCCAATGACTTATATCTGGGTCTATATCTACCATTGATTCTATCTTTGGCTTCTTTATCCTTGGGGATTTTTAAAGATACTTACTGACCAAGTCACCAACAAGAATTGAAGTAGGAACAACATTCCTCTTCTTGTTTACAGATAAGTCTAACCAGTTGGGAGTCTTCAGGCTTGCATTCTATAAAGAGATAGTAGTGTGTGGATTGTTTAGGGTGACTAGATCTTGTTGACCTGAATTCCCACTAACTCCTATTGATACCGAATCCATGGCTGATGATTTGATTCTTCTCAGTCTTTTGAATTTCTTTACACTGGGTTCTTCTGTGTCCGAATCAAGGACAATGTAGAAATTTGAATCCACCTTTTGGGTTCCTTTACTCTTCTGCTTGGTAAACTTTATTATGTCATCAAGAACTAGCTTTGAATCTCCAATATTAGGAACTTCAAGAGGATCTATGTTACCTATAGAAAGCAATGGTTCAATCTTGTTAGTTGAAATAGAGGAAGGCTCAATATTTGGAATTCTTGGACTTCTTATAGTTTTCAAAGCAAGGGCTACCTGATTCTTCTTTTTCTGAGCTTTGAGCCATTGCTCCATTCTTTTGAAAACCTCTTTGGTTAAGGATTTTATATCTTCTTCCTCTCCTTCAGTCCAATCAAATTTCCTGGTGACCACTTCTGTGTTTGATGCCATGCATTATGATTCTAATGCACTCTCATCTTCATCCTTTATGTTTCTAATGCTAAAAGGAAGTTTTAAAGTAGTAATTTGTCTTAGAGAAAATCTAGAGCGCAGTCTCCTTGTGACCTCAACTTCATCCATGCAGTCATCCTAGAAGTCTTCTAATTCTAGTTGATGAAGAAACATAGCATCCACTCTGAAATGACTCTCCACAAAACCCTTGCTGTCACAATAATTCCTTGCTTGATATGGTTGAAGATCAATTTCTTTGAGCTCATTTATCAGGAAGGAAAAATCATGCATCAATCTAAATTGGTAACACCCCAGTTCAAGTGCGAAGAAGGCACTGATACCTCATTTAACCCCGTACTTCTTTTCCACTATCAACAACTATCTTCCTACTTCTAGTAACACACACTTATCTAAACAGTACCTAGGAATTTTTAAAGGAGCATCACTGAAACCTCCCACTCTCAAATAGCTAAAAGTGGTGAATTGAATATAAAAGCTGCCATAAATCTTCACAAAATCCATGGCTTCTTCATACATCTTTCTATTAGGCTTTCCTCCCAGCTCAAAAACTAGTTTGGACATAAAGGTATCCTGCACTTTCTTGAAACTTATGGAGTTTATTCTCTTCTGTAACAAGGGATGATATTCATAAATGGTCATGCTACTATTCCATTCTTCATGCACAGACCATCCCAAATCCTATAGATAGCAAGGATATAAAATAGGTATGAAGACATGAAGAAACTCAAGAGCAAGGCTGGCTAAGAAAAACTTTCATGTAACTGTTCTGCTATAATTTCAACCCAATCAATGATGTTACCCAGGTCTAAAATGGCCTGCACAAAAATGTACATCTAGTCCTCCTAATTGATATCTATGAGGTTGCCTTTCACTCTATTTAACATTACTATTATATCCCTTACTTCTCTAAACAAGTGATCTTTCCTAAGAGGTCTAGGAAGGTAGGAACCTCCTTTCTCTGGGTTTAACAACTAGTCTCTAGCTATGTTATTTTTATATTCTCTCTTATTTTAATCAAAGTCTGCTAGGGATTTTTCAATACTCCAATCCCCATAAACCTCTTCTGATGGGATTTTGAATGCAACCATTATTACTTCTCTATTTATATTCACCATAACTTTGTGACTTTTAGTGTTGATGCACCTCTCAGCTCTATTATACCTATTACGGCATTCCATCACTAGTTATGGGCATGGAAGTACTTCAGGGAAACTGGCCGCTTCTAACAAACCATTCCCTATAATCTTGATAGATATGGCCTCGTCAACTATTTTCCTCAATCTTTGCACAATTTCTCCAATACCATCATCCACTATCACCGTGTCCCTCATTTTGGGAAGAAAACTACTAATTGGAGAAAATTTATTCTCCTTTATGAATTTTACCTTGGAAGAAGACATATTGAAACAAAATCTTGCAAAAATTCTATGAAAACAACACTTTTCCTTTTAAAATGAAGAAGCTTAAAGGAAACACAGGGCCAAGGGTACTATAAAACTCACCACTTTTCTACCTGCTAATAATTTACCTCGCCACTCCAACATGCTTCCAGGAAATAAACCAAGATAGAATGAAGAAACAAAAAGAGAGGGAAAATAAATATACACACTCTGCTTCAATTCCCATCAAATCGAGAGGTCGAACATGCAATAACTGCTAACAACCTATTTTGCACGCTCCATTTCAGAAAGGAGATTACTTAAGCTGAGCTGGCATTATCTTTCCGGTCCCATCAGTCATTTCAAAATCAATAAGCAAGGATTTGGCTTGCGGCATCTTTATTTCGGTATTATTACATCTTGAAATCCAATCCTTGAACTATAAAATGAGTTGAAAGTACAAGATTCATGATGGCTTTGATTTATGTGTGCACTTAACAACCGCGGTGGGCCCCTAGGACATTTATGACGAGCTTGCAATTTTGTGAACCATGACACTAAAGATTCAACATGGAATATTTCAACATAAATTTGTTAAAGTGCACATTAAGATGTGAACTTTGAACCACAGGAAAGAAGGTTCAAAGTTCAAAATTCAATTTACCGACTGTAAAAGAACACGCGACCACGACCAAAACAAGTTAGGCCTTAACATGAAGATGCTTTTACATAACGCTTTTTGGGGAAGAATGTTTTTAACTTTGAACTTTGAACTGGTAGGTTCAAGGTTCAATTTACAATGAAGGTTCAAGGTTCAATTTACAACTGCGGTGGGCCCCTAGGACATTTATGACAAGCTTGCAATTTTGTGAACCATGACACTAAAGATTCAACATGGAATATTTCAACATAAATTTGTTAAAGTGCACATTAAGATGTGAACTTTGAACCACAGGAAAGAAGGTTCAAAGTTCAAAATTCAATTTACCGACTGCAAAAGAACACGCGACCATGACCAAAACAAGTTAGGCCTTAACATGAAGATGCTTTTACATAACGCTTTTTGGGGAAGAATGTTTTTAACTTTGAACTTTGAACTGGTAGGTTCAAGGTTCAATTTACAATTGGAAACTTTACAAAGGTGAAAAATTGCTGCACAAAGAAAGATTGGAAATTTATTTGACTGGCAACAACTATAAAAGGAGAACTCTCTCGGTTTATGAGCAAAAAGTATTTTCCTATTATGATCCTGAGGAGTTTGATGAAGAAACTTTTCAAACAAATATGATCAGACCAGAAGTGGATGGTACTCATTTGAGAAGGCCCAGTAAAGAAGAAATTAGGACTCTGACTGTGGCTACAAATTCTCAGCCTAGATCCTCATATAACCTAAGAAATAGAAAATTTGATGCTGATCAAGGAATCCCAAGGTCAGTCTTTGTTAAGGATGATTCTCAGAATAAGGTTTCTCCTAAACCAAATAATTTCCCAAATGGAGGTAACAATAAGAAGGAACCTGTTGAGGTCCAAAGTGATAAGAAGAATGAGGAAATTTCTATAGAAAATAAAAACAAAAAGGTTGGTGGAAGAAAATACCTATCTGATCTTTCTAATGAGGCCCCAACTTTTGACATGAGATATTCTTTGTCTCAAATGAAGGTGTCAATCCCTCTATTAGAGATGTTAAAAAATAAAAGAGCATAAGGCAGCAGCTTTGGCTCTGATAAATGAGAAACATGATATCCCTATTGTATTAGAAAAGGTAAAGCCAGTGGCAGGACTTGAAATAACCAAAGGGGTTTCCAAATTTTGTGTTGGAAATATTGTGACCCAAGAGCCATCCTCCATTGATTATTTTTATGTCACTCTAATTGTAAATAACTTATTGTTGAAGAATTGCATGATTGACTCTAGTGTTGTAGCTACAGTGATGCCTTACCACGTCATGCAGGAACTAGGGCTTCAAGTTGATACATCCAATGGTAGATGTAATGCCATGGATAATAGAGAAGTTCCTATGGTAGGTACTTTGGTGTGAATAGAGGTAAATATTTTTGCATTCCCTGAGGCCACTTACAAAATTGATGTGATAGTAGTTGATACCAAACCTCACTATGGTATGCTACTATAAAGAGAATGGGTAGCCATAGTAGGAGGAAAGTTGCAATTAGACCTATCATATCTACCATACCCATAAATGGTACTGAGGTAAAGTTGTACAGAGAGCCTCATTCCTCAATCATGATTGAAATGGTAGCACATGAGGATCTGAATTGTTGTGTTGATATTGACATGGACAACTTCATAGTTGAGGAAATTGTGCCACAAATTCAAAATATTGATCCAATTATTGATGATTTGCTCTTGCAACAAGATGGACTATGGTAGTTGTAATTTGATGGAGGATGCTCTAAAGAAGGCTATGTTAACTTTCCAATGCACAAATAATATTTTTGAATATGAGGCTCTGATACTGGGATTAGATATTGCAATAAAGCATGGTATTAAATGTTTAAAAGTTTATGGAGATTCCCAGTTAATCATTGCTCAGATTAGGTCACAATATGCTACAAAGGATGACAAACTTAAATTATATAAATATGTTTTCTGGGATAGAATTGAGTTCTTTGATGCTTTCAATATTCTTTGGGTGGAAAGATAAAAAAATATCATGGCAGACTTCCTTGCAAATGTTGCATTAAAAAACAATGATGCTACCCTGACTAGTGTGTAAAAATTGGAAATAAAGAGTAGACTTGATGTGCCTAATAATGTTTGCAATTGGCAAGTTTTTGAAGATGACACTGACATCTTAAGGTTCATCCAAGGGTTAGATCAATATGATGGTCAATAAATTGATCTTGATGCTTATCAAGAAGTTGTTGATGGAAACAATTGTGTCATGGGAAATAAAATTGTACAACTACCTTCTAACCATATCCCCAAGGGTTTAGTTGAGTTGGAAGGCATGTTCAAAATAAATGACAATCATATGTCCCAAAAATCCAATGCTAAGGTGGATGATCTAGAAGAAATAAACCTAGGGTCAGAAACATCCCCATAGCTATTATAAATTAGAAAAAGACTCAGTAGGGAGGTAAGAATAAATCTAATAAGATCCTTGAAAAGTTACAAACATGTGTTTTCTTGGTCATATGATGATCTCAAAGCCTATAGGGAAGACCTATTTTAGCATGAAATCCCTCTGAAAGAAGATGCCAAGCCTTTTAGACATAAACAAAGGCCTATTAATCCCTTGTTAGCTACCAAAATGCAAACAGAGTTGACCAAGTTAAGGGATGTAGGTATTATTGAGTCCATAAGACATTCATCCTAGGTCTCAAACTTAGGACTAGTCAAAAAAAATAATGGTGACATAAGGTTGTGTGTAGACTTCAGGATCCTAAATGTTGCTTCACTAAAAGACAACTATGGATTGCCAAATATGGAGGCTATGCTCCATAAAGTGACTAGTTGTGATTTATTGTCCATGATGGATGGATTCTCAGGGTATATCTAGGTGCTGGTCAAAGAATCAAAGTAGTTCAAGACAACATTCACTACTCCTTGGGGAACATATGTGTATGTCCAGATGCCTTTCGGTTTAAAAAATGTTGGAGAAAATTTTCAAAGGGCAATGGATATAGCATATCCATTGCTATATCAAGATGACCTGACTGCATATTCAGAAAGGGAAGAGGATCATTGCAATCACCCAGAGAAATTTCTGATTAAAGATTTGGAGTATGGCATATCTTTAGACCCCAAAAAGTGTCATTTTGTTGTCACTAAGAGTAATCTTGTAATACCCCTCTAACCCTAATATAACTTTTGTGTTTTTTTAAAAGAATTAAGATCTTTCGATGTTTTCTTATAGCCTAAGTTGTTCATGATACTTGTTTGATCTATTCCTATAGTTTGTTTATAATAATTTCATAAGCTAGTACTCAAGGATTCTAATATCAGACATACTATCTAAAGGTATCATTTTTGTATGTATTTATCTCTGTGTATGTATTGAGTACCTTCAAGACCTTTATGAATATAGTTAGGATGTTATATGATATGTACTTGATATATATATATATATATATATATATATATATATATATATATATATATATATATATATATATATATATATATATATAAGTGATTATCTATATTTTCTTCTATTAAGGTTACTTTGGATGAATCTTGTATCTCACTTGATGATTTGATTATGTTGATTTATTATTAGTACTGATAAGAGACTAACACAATGGTTGAGATTCTAACCTTCGTTATGATGATGCTACATGCTTTGAGTGTATATATATACATGATGTGTTTTCATGATTCAGGATGAAGTCGTAGTTACTCACATAGATGAGGTCCACATGATGTATCGATCCTGGTCATCTATCTGCAATGTCTTCTTTTATATGTATATCCATGCATATGTATTTCTTCTTTGTGATGCAGGCTTGCAGGTACTGGGCATCAACTTCACCTGGCTTCACAGGTCTGAGCGTGCCCTCAAATCCTTGATGGTTGTTGTTATGGAGATAGTACTAAGGCCCCTACATGAGTCTTCCTTTGTCATTATTCCAATTTGGGGAATATTAGGGTTCCTTCTTTGTCAGTCAACCTTTGGGTGAAAAACCCAGATCCAACGCACCCGGTTGGGCATTGTTGTAGTTAGTGCCTTGTGGCCACTTGAATTCATTTGGTTGTATGATTTGTTTACTCATTTTATTTATTTCTCCTTCTTGGTATGATTCTTAGTTAATCTTTCTATGTTGTGTTTCAGAGTTTCATGCTTGGTCAGGAGTTTGGCTTGACTTTCCTTGTTGACTTTGGTTGACCTTGTTTGATCTTATGGTTTTCTCAATATGTTTCATAGTTGATTTTTATGGCCTCTTTGAAGGATTAGATTTATTTTGAGGCATGTGATTTTATTCTACCTCAGTGTTATATCCTATAGTAATTATAAATAGGTAATAATATTGTGATCTATTACTTCATAATCTTATAGATTACAGTGTTTGGTATTTATATATATATATATATATATATATATATATATATATATATATATATATATATATATATATATATAATTTATATGTGATTATATGTTAATTATTGTAGATAATGTTGATGGTGTATATTTTGGGATTAATGTAAAGTATAGTATTATTAATAATTAAATATTAAATAATGCGAGGTATATTATTCTCAATTGTTAATTATTAATAATGTGGATAGGTTATATATATATAGATATTGATGTAATTAATGATGTCATATGCATATATGTTAGGATAATATTACATATGTGTATGAATGAATACAAATCATCTTTTATTGTATATTTGAGTAATATAGTTGTATGATATTAAGTTATTTTATAATACCCTTTAGTTAAGAGTTAGTTGGGAGTTGGTTACTTTTCCTCTCAACCTTTGGAAATCTATTTATATGCACTACTTTCTCATTTGAAGAGAGGGTATTTTGGGGCTGAATCATTGAGGAGAGGATGGCCTTACTTTTCATGGAGATTTTGGAGAGAAAACTTCGAGATGTGAGGGAGAGTTTGTAAGCATATGTCTTTAACAATTTTTCGTTATCTTTGCTTTTGGGAGAGAGACATTTTTGTGAGAATTTTAGTAGTTGAGAGAGGGATTCTTTGCTATGGAATTATTTATTTCTTTCATGGAGATTTTTGAAAGTGGATAGGGTTTGAAGGATGCATCTCAAGGTTGGATTTGTCTTCTCTTTTGTTTCCTTCCTTCTTCGATTCAACCTTCGTAGAACATGAGGTATGGATTGAATATTTTAGTTACTTTATGTCTGTGATAGAATATGGATCTATTTATATATTATCATTATTTATTATATCTGTACTTTTCATTTCTATGGTTATTTTAAAGTTTTGAGTTTTTGTTTGTAAGAATTGGCATGTGTTTTCCTAGAGTTTTTAGCAACCCATTTTTTGAAATCTATTATTATAATAATTTAAATTGCATCTATGGTTTTACTAAATTGATTTTCTGGAAGTAAAATTCCTAGATATCAAATGGGTATCTCTCTGATTTTATTTTTAGGGTCGAATTAATGCCTTATTTTTGACATTTTGGCAAACTATGTCTATCCATTCTTGATTCCAAATTTTTTGTCAAATGTATTTGTATGCTACAGGCTGATATGACTATATAAAAGTCTGAATTTGGTATCAGAGCCCTAGGTTTCTACACTGGGAACTCTGGGACTCATAGCTCACCTATGCATAACCTTGAGTATCTTAACTTTGTCTCTTTTTAGATTTTGTTGTTATGCTAAAACTTGAATTTAAGGAAACGAAGGCTACATTTCATGTTCTTATGTTGTATTGTCTTACAAGGGCACACCTATTCCTCTATGATTGAGTTATATTCTAACAATTACTTATGTTTTTGCATAATGAGATCAATGATGTGTTAAGTGGATGTTTCCTATAATAATAATGGAATGGCAAAGAATTCTTGAGACTTGTGTTTGTTTTCTTGAAAGGTACTGGTATCTCTAGAAGGGTCAAAAGTTAAAGGATACTAAATGTTTTGAATCTTAATTATGGTAGTAGATAATATTAACCCCTGATCCTACCTATAATATAATGTTGTGCACTCTATCTTCTTACAAATACCTAGTTGAATTTTATCCTACTCAAGGTATCTTAGAAATAGATTTTTTTTGGATCTTTAAAGAATGAAATGATTGTGGTAGTACTTGATAGGACTGAAAGGGAAATAATTAAATTACATGGCTAATAATATGTACCTAGGAAAGAAGTGGAAATAAAGAAATAAATAAAGAAGGAACAAATAATTTACTGTCATATGTATCTCTCTCTCTCTCTTAAGAAATAAGTTTTGCATGACTAAAATTGTTTAGACAAGGCAATAATATATTAGGAAAATTTGTAAATACTCAATTAGGAAACCCTTGGGTGAAGGACCTATGTCCCCAAGATTTTATCATAGGCTATAATTCACATTTTCATTTAGGAAGAGGAATTTTTATCCCTATCTTGGTAAGAAGTTATATCCTTTCTGCATATCGTATTAACTTGCACAAAAAGGATTTAAGATAACATAATCAAGAAATTCTAGGGAAGAGTATGTGCGATGATGGATTATCTATACTAATGATGGAAGTTGTTTTTATTAAATATGTCTTGCAAAATGCCTAGTGAATGGTTAGAATCCTAGATGGGTATTTTGGAAACAAATTCATGTTTTGTATACATTGTGATCAACACCATAATAGTAAGAAATTTACTACTTGCATTTTATAGAGATTTATGTCTTGTCCTCTTGGGTTGCTTGGCAGGGCGTTACAAATCTACTAGCACATATAGTGTCCAAAGAAGGAGTGAGGATTGATCCTAAAAGAGTTGAAGCCATTAATAAGGTCCCTGCTCCTAAAAACCTCAAAGGTGTCCAGTCTTTCCTTGGACAAATTAACTTTGTCAAAAAATTCATTGCCAACTTTGTAGAATTGGTTAAGCCTATTGTCAAGCTTCTAAAAAAGGATGTGAAGTTCGAATGGAGTCAAGATGCAAGTGAGGCCTTTGAAAAAATTAAACAAACAATCCAAGAGGTACCTATCTTGGTATCCCCTGATTATTCTAAGCCCTTTTCTCAGTTCTCCTTTGCATCTTTTCATACCATTGCAGCAGTTTTTCTACAAAAGGATGAGGAAGGATTTGAGCATCTGATTGATTTCTTTAGCAAATTACTACAGTCAATAGAGCTAAACTATGAGCTAATGGAAAAATAGGCCTATTCTTTGGTAAAAGTAGTCAAAGCATTCAGACCTTATCTAGTTTGTGCAAAGGTAAATGCATATGTTCCTCATGCTGTAGTCAAGGATATTCTAGTACAAAGTGAGTTCACAGGCAAAAGATGCAAGTGGATTAATAGAATCCAAGAATTTGATTTGGATCTTCACATCGCTAAGCTTGTCAGAGGTCTAGGACTTTCTAACCTAATGACAGAAGAAAATATGGACCTGGTTCAAGTACATAATGTTGACATGAATGAAGGAACTGCCACTAGCATTAAGATGTAGCCCTGGTACACCAATATTGTATATTTTCTCAAGAATGCTATTTTCCCAAATAGCCTGAATGAAATCAGAGGAGAAGCCTTAAGTTGCAAACCCAAAGGTACATATTGTTACAAGGTGACTTGTATTGGAAAACTAATGATGGGATCTTGCTCTTGTGTCTAGATAAAGGGCAGTCTGAGATAATTCTAAGAGAGATTCTGGACTGTGTAGAGGACACCATTCAACCAGAGCCACTACTCACAAGATTTTGAGAGCTGGATATTACTGGGTATGTGTAGGATCATGGTATACCAAACTATGGCCTTAAGTGGCAATGAAAAATCAGAAAATCAGGGTTAGTCAACTTGACATAAAAAGTTGAACATCTTATGAACCTTGTGTGAAAAAGTTGTAAGAATAGAATCTGTAGGAAATTGAATGTAGTTTCTAAGCTACTAGCCCTTGTTTGAAATTTTTTTTATCTAATTGTTCAAAATTTTAGATTTCAATGCAGTAGTACAAAAATCTCAGGGAAAAGATAAAAGTACGTGTATGTCTGACCACCTTAATCACAATCAAATGATGACATATTTTCCAAAGATTCTAGATATAAGTAGTAGACTCATTCATGGATGTGACACATATTTTTTTGTAATTTTTTTCCAAATAAATAATTAATTATGAATTTTCTGCTACAACTTTTTCAGAATAAAAAACTCTCGTGTCTAACCACCTTAACTTATTCTAAACATTACAGAATTGATTTTTTTTTCCCCTTATAGTAGCCAAAGCATAGAATGTGACACATGTTTTGGATTTCAAAAAGGTTAAGCAGTTTGAAAGTTATAGTTGTTTTTTAATCAGTATGTCAATTACGACTTTAAAGATAACTCAATTGAAAAATAAGTAATAATTACTTATTGAACTCAAAATTTGACAGCAATTATATTGATGGAAAGCTGATAATGTCTTTAAGAAACCCTTTTTGTTTCATCAATTTCAGGTGAAAGAATAGGCGTCAGCTACATGGTCGAAGTCTCGATATCAGAAACTATCTCCTAAAACATGCCTAAAGGGTTGACCACCCACGTTTGGTATTGCCCAAGCAAATACCAAGCCTAATCAAATATCTGATTCAATCAGATATCTAAAAATTTTGGATATCCAATAATATTGGATATCTGAAACTTCCCGCCTAATTCAAAATTTCAATTGCACTAGTTTTCTCAATTTCAAGTTTCATATTAAATTGTATTTTTTTATGTTAATATTAATTGACTTAAGTATTTTTTTCAATTTTAAAATATATATTACAAATTATTTTATTTAATATTAATAGCATAGTATTAATATTATAATATAAATTTTAATATTAGTATGTATTATATTATTATTATTTATTTTTGTATTGTATAATAGTATAATATAACCTTATTAAATATTGAATACAATCAATTGATTTTTTAACTATGGAAAAAAATTTCACAAAGATGTAGAACCACTGTACATACATCATCTATCCTAGAAACTAACAGTCACATAAAAATTGATGTAAGAACATTTAAGGTAAATTTTCCACAAAAAGGTATATGAAACCCTTAAATATACATTAAAACATGGAGAGAGAGAGAGAGAGAGAGAGAGAGAGGTTAGAGAGAGGTTAGAGAGAGGAGAGAAAGAGAGGAGAGAGGAGAGAAAGAGAGGAGTGAGAAAGGTGAGAGAGGAGAGAGGAGAGAGAAAGGTTAGAGAGAGAGTGTGTGATAGATTTTGCCAAAAATTTTGCGGGAGATATATCTGATATTATCAGATATCTTATTCTATTTACTGGTGTAAAGTAAAAACAAGATTCTCTAGGTCCCTCCAGAGAGTCACATTTTTTTCCTGAATTATAGGATTCAAGTTGTAGTGAATCACATTTTATCTCTAGAGAAGACAAAAATCAACTTTTTGGGGTGATTTTCTCTATTACCAAAGGTATTTGCATCACCTTTTTGGTCTAACTATGGGGAGTAGTAGTCATTGAAAGCATAAACAGAAGAGGAGACTCACAAATGAAGATGTTGAAGTGTATCAAGAAATGGATAGGGTTGCCCATCAGAACAAGAGACAAGGTATGTTAAATATTAATGAAGATGTTGGCATAGACCCACCTTTGAATGTGGTTTCAAGTGAAGAACATGAATTTGAAGCTGAAAATGTACGTTTTGAAAATGAGAATTTAGGTTTTGCAGATGAAAATGTAGGTTTTGAAAATGAACATGTAGATGTGGCCAATGGAAGTGTGGACATTGTCAATGACAATCCACCGATTGAATATGAAGGAATTGACAATGATAATGGTGCAGAAGAACCAAATCAACATTACACATCTCCAAATTATATGAGAAATGAAGTCCCTTCGGAGGAAGAAAGACAAACTTCAAAATTGAGACCTTCAAGAAGAACTAAATGGTTACTTGAAGTTGATGAGAACATAATGAGCAATTTCAATGGCAAGAGATCAAAAAGAACCGTTCAGTTGTGGGTTTCAAAACTTTTTGATCAATTTTTTAGCCATAAGATGTTGGTTGAGCAATGTCAAATGTTTGTGCAATTGTTAAAGATGCAGAAGATGAGACATATACTAGTCAAATTAAAGATTAGTGTGAACAAGAAAAAGGAGCAGAATGCTATTATTGTGAGAAATCTTTTTAGTGCTCTCAATTCCATTGGGAAGACTACCAAGGAAAAGGATAAGAGAGCCACTAGGAGGGTTATCACAACCTCCTTAATAAGTCATCATTTGAGAAAGGCTCATTTGATGAGACAAACTTGTGTTGACTTGAATCTAAATCGTAAAACTTTGGATAGAGCACTTGCAAGAAGAGAAATACTTGATGATCCTCTTCAAAATGATACACGGGCTTATGGTGGGAGACTTTCACATTGTGATAAGAAGCTTACCGATGGTGTGAAGGATCAAATTCAACTATTTTGGTAATCTAACTCAAGAGTGTCACCAAATGTGAACAATGTCTTGAAGTTGAGAATTGGCATTCGAGACCGCACCCCACATCCCGAACATTATTTGGAGGTGAGTCAAACAATGTTGTTCAAAAATTTTGTGAGACACATCCAACATTGCAAATATCACAAAGAGCTTTTGAAGCCCTAAAGCCATTTTTTGTGTGCCTCTTAAGATTCAAAATATTTGTTGTTGCAAATATCATGTGGAGTTTTCAATGCACCATGAATTGTTACGATCCATTCATTCTACTTTGCATAGTAGTGAAATGTTGGAGGAGTGTGGTGCAAGTGCTCTTCCAAAATCATCAAGAGACTTGCTAGATTATTTTTTATGTCCTAGAGATGATGGATGTTTATTTTATAGAAAAGATTGCTTAAATGACAAGTGGTCAGAGTGTGGTGGGCTAGTGAAGTTTGTTGAATGTTTTGATGAGGGCTGCAAACATGATTTTGGAAAGACAATTGTCCACAAAAAGGTATTTGAAACAATTAAATATACATTAAAAAGTGGAGGTGAAGGCTCTAGATGTGATTTGGTTACTAAAGAATGCAATGTAGCTGATTTTATTTCAAATTTCAGGAACAATATTTTTTACATGTATGCAAGGCATAGTCACAGGTCTCAGTGGTTGGATCAACAATTCAGGATGTGTAAGGACACTTTCCTGATTGGCACTATTATATCGGTTGTTGACTTTGTAGAGAACTATACATTGCAGCCCCAAAATGAGTTGCAAGCTCAATATTACAATTCTATACAAGATTCTATTTTTGTGCACATAACATATAGACATTCCCCTGATAGTATAGACGATGACAGGAAGATAATCAGAGAGTACCATTTTTATATGAGTGATGATAGATCACACTCATTTGAGTTTGTCCAACATTTCTTTGAGAATTATTTTGAGTCGGTGTGGGAAAATAATATTTCGATGGATAGACATCTCATTTGGTCAGATAACTATATGAGTCAATTAAAAAATGCTCGTATGTTTTATTGGTTATGTAGAATGCATGTAGGGAGAGGTGTACCTCATATTTGGAGTTTTTTTGAGGCTAGTTATGGAAAATGGGAGCATGATGGAGCAGGTGCATGTGTAAAGAGAGCTCTAGTTAAGGAGAAACTAAGGATTTCAAGTGCATAAATCATTGATGCTCATTCTATTGTTGAATTGTGTACTTCAACATTGTCACAGGGGGGGAATCTTGATTCAGTGGTGCATAGATTCTTTTGGTTAGTTGAGTTGGGCAAAATAGGAGATAGGTTGGATTGTCAAACTATGAAAGATTCTTCAAAAATGCATTCATTTTGAAGCTCAAATGCTAGTACATGGACCATTTGGACATGAGAGTTGAGTAGAGAGGAGAGAAAGAGAGGAGAGAGAAAGGTTAGAGAGAGAGAGGAGAGAGGAGAGAGGAGAGAAAGAGAGGAGAGAGAAAGGTTAGAGAGAGAGTGTGTGATAAATTTTGCCAAAATTTTGGTGGGAGATATTGCATATCTGATAATATCAGATGTCCGACAGTTTTGGATATCTGATATTATCAGATATCCGATTCTATTTACTAGTGTAAAGTAAAAACAAGATTCTCTAGGTCTCTCCAGAGAGTCACATTTTTTTCCTGAATTATGGGATTCGAGTTGCAACAAATTGTATTTTGATTCTAGAGAAGACAAAAATCAACTTTTCGGGGTGATTTTCTCTATTACCAAAGGTATTTGCATCACCTTTTTGGTTTAACTATGGGGAGTAGTAGTCATCAAAAGCATAAACAGAAGAGGAGACTCACAAATGAAGATGTTGAAGTGTATAGATAAATGGATAGGGTTGCCCATAGAAACAAGAGACAAGGTATGTTAAATATTAATGAAGATGTCGGCATAGACCCACCTCTGAATGTGGTTTCAAGTGAAGAACATGAATTTGAAGATGAAAATGTAGGTTTTGAAAATGAGAATTTAGGTTTTGAAGATGAAAATATAGGTTTTGAAAATGAACATGTAGATGTGGCCAATGGAAGTGTGGACATTGTCAATGGCAATCCACCGATTGAATATGAAGGAATTGACAATGATAATGGTGCAAAAGAACAAAATCAATGTTACACATCTCCAAATTATATGAGAAATGAAGTCCCTTCGGAGGAAGAAAGACAAACAAGAAGAACTAAATGGTTACTTGAAGTTAATGAGAACATAATGAAAAATTTTGATGGCAAGAGATCAGAAAGAACCATTCGGTTGTGGGTTTCAAAACTTTTTGATCAATTTTTTAGCCACAAGACTTTGGTTGAGCAATGTCAAATGTTTGTGCAATTGTTAAAGATGTAGAAGATGAGACGTATACTAGTCAAATTGAAGATTAGTGTGAACAAGAAAAAGGAGCAGAATGCTATTACTGTGAGAAATCTTTTTAGTGCTCTCAATTCCATTGGGAAGACTATCAAGGAAAAAGATAAGAGAGCCACTAGGAGGGTTATTACAACCTCCTTAGTAAGTCATCATTTGAGAAAGGCTCGTTTGATGAGACAAACTTGTGTTGACTTGAATCTAAATCATAAAACTTTGGATAGAGCACTTGCAAGAAGAGAAAGACTAGATGACCCTCTTCAAAATGATACATGGGATTATGGTGGGAGACTTTCACATTGTGATAAGAAGCTTATCGATGGTGTGAAGGATCAAATTCAACTATTTTGGTAATCTAACTCAAGAGTGTCACCAAATGTGAAGGATGTCTTGAAGTTGAGAATTGGCATTCGAGACCACACTCTGCATCCCAAACATTATTTGGAGGTGAGTCAAATAATGTTGTTCAAAAATTTTGTGAGACACAGCCAACATTGCAAATATCACAAAGAGCTTTTGAAGCCCTAAAGCCATTTTTTTGTGTGCCTCTTAAGATTTGAAATACTTGTTGTTAAAAATATCATGTGGAGTTTTCAATGCACCATGAATTGTTACGATCCCTTCATTCTACTTTGTATAGTAGTGAAATGTTGGAGGAGTGTGGTGCAAGTGCTCTTCCAAAATCATCAAGAGACTTGCTAGATCATTTTTTATGTCCTAGAGATGATGGATGTTTATTTTATAGAAAAGATTGCTTAAATGACAAGTGCTCAGAGTGTGGTGGGCTAGTGAAGTTTGTTGAATGTTTTCATGAGGGCTGTGAACATGATTTTGGAAAGACAATTATCCACAAAAAGGTATATGAAACCATTAAATATACATTAAAAAGTGGAGGTGAAAGCTCTAGATGTGAGTTGGTTACTAAAGAATGTAATGTAGCTGATTTTATTTCAAATTTCAGGAAGAATCTATTTTACATGTATGCAAGGCATAGTCACAGGTCTCAATGGTTGGATCAATAATTCAGGATGTGTAAGGACACTTTCCCAATTGGCACTATTATATCAGTTGTTGACTTTACAGAGAACTATACATTGCAGCCCCAAAATGAGTTTCAAGCTCAATATTACAATTCTATTCAGGTTTCTATTTTTGTGCACATAACATATAGACATTCCCCTGATAGTACAGAAGATGACCGGAAGATAATCAAAGAGTACCATTTTTATATGAGCGATGATAGATCGCACTCATCCAAGTTTGTCCAACATTTCTTTGAGAATTATTTTGAGTGGGTGCGGGAAAAGAATATTGTGATGGATAGACATCTTATTTTGTTAGATAACTGCATAGGTCAATTCAAAAATGCTCGTATGTTTTATTGGTTATGTAGAATGCATGTAGAGAGAGGTGTACCTCATATTTGGAGTTTTTTTTAGTCTATTCATGGAAAAGGGGAGCATGATGGAGTAGGTGCATGTGTAAAGAGAGCTCTAGTTAAGGAGAAACTAAGGATTTTAGGTGAAGAAATCATTGATGCCCATTCTATTGTTGATTGGTGTACTTCAACATTGTCACAGGGGGACTCTTGATTCAGTGGTGCATAGATTCTTTTGGTTGGTTGAGTTGGGCACAATAGGAGATAGGTTGGATTGTCAAACTATGAAAGATTCTTCAAAAATGCATTCATTTCGAAGCTCAAATGCTAGTACATGGACCATTTGGACATGAGAGTTGGCTTTTTATTGTCTGAGTTGTCTTTAGTGTGATTGGGATTAGTGTGAGTCAAGTGAGTGGGTTGATACATGGGTTCCACATTATCTTACTCCTTCATCTCTCATAGTCTCTGTAATAAATGATGACATGGATTGTTCACTTGAATACGACCATCTTTCAAATCTTCTACAACTAGAACATGTTTTTGCATTGGTTGCACCACAAGGGAATGATGAGAGATTAGATTATTGGTTAGCACGTTGTGTACAAGGAAAGTAGAAACTTTCACAATCGACAACAGATGATGATATGTTCACATATCCAATGAGATCACATGTTGTTACGGGAACATGGTTGCACACATGTATGATTAGATATAATTCCATTGTTACATTTGAAGACTATGAGAAGCACAAAACCATTCTCATGTATTCACACCTTATTATAGCAGCCAATGTTAAGTTGTTGAAATATAAAGGAAAACCAAAGACAAAAGAACTTTGGACTATTAGTAATGTTGATCATGAAGCAATATTGAATACTCTCAAGCATAGAGATGACCCTTCAGGCACACTTTAGTAGGTAAGTTCAACTCAAGTTGCAAGGTTTTCCATGTTTATTACGATTACATTCAATAAATTAATTATAGTTTTTTGCTTTATTTGTTTGAGCCAATAAACTTGGTTTTGTATGTGGATTGTAAATGCAGTTGGATACATATATGATAGATATAGAAGATCGAGGTGTGCATTTGATTAGCCCATCTTTTATGATGGTAAACTTCACTATGCATTGTCTATTCATGTTCTTTGGTTCGTTTAGTTACTTATACATGTTCATAATATTTTTCTCAAACCTATATAAACTTCTTATATTCTCTATTAAATTTTCTTCTGTCTTCCGAATGTAGGGATTGGAGTGAAAATGACACTTATTTTTTATATATAGTTGTGTAATTTGCATATTTAGATGCAAATTTTGTATATAAAGCCAACAATCGAATGTAATGTGCATAGTTAGATGCCAAATTTTGTATATAAAAATAACAATCAATGTAATGTGCATATTTAGATGCCAAATTTTGTATATAAAAAAACAATCGAATGTAATGTGCATATTTAGATGCCAAATTTTGTATATAAAAAATTTGATGCAAAATTAGATGCAAAATTTGAAATATAAAAGAGCCCATGGGGTTGATTTTCAAATACTAAAAGCCCACATTTGTATCGTCTTAATGCCATGTAAAGTACAAAAAATGTGTTTCCTTACTATGAATGTTGTATCCTTATATAATTTGTATCATCTTAATTTTTTATCCTTACATTTGTATTGTCCTAATTCCATGTACATTTGTATCGTCAAATGATGTAATAATTGGAGTCATTGAGTCAAAATTGGTCAAATGTGTCCAAAGTAAAATGATGATTCCCCGAGGTGAAGGGATAGTGTTCAAGGATTGCATCCTAACACCAAATGGACTATTCCATTAGCTCTGATTGGGTGGTTAAATGCTAGGAACAACCCCATTTTGACCACTAAGTTAGTAGAACGTTCTGGACCATGCTGGAGCAAAGTGTCTCCAAGGTGCACTAAGCACAATTGGGCAGTGAACTTTCAAGTCTCAGTTCTTAAACTTTGTGAGAGGTATCGGTGATCCATGAGATGCTACAAGACTGAATTTCTTAGGCCTACAATAACCTCTCTCCATTCTAGGAGATTCAAATTTTTTTGAATTTGGTGCGCCATTCTCGCTCGATGCCAAAACTTGCAGTGAGGGTCAATTGAAAGTTGCACCAATGGGTTTCTTCCAAACTATTCATCCCATCACCAAATGGACTATGCCATTAGCTCTAATTGGGTGGGTAAACACTAGGGACAACCCTATTTCAACTACTGAGTTAGTAGAACATTTCGGACCATGCCAGACCAAAGTGTCCCCAAGGTGCACTAAGCACGATTGAGAAGCAAACTTTCAAGTTGGACTTCATGAGAGGTATCAGTGATCCATGAGATGCTACAAGACCACATTTCTAAGGCCTAAAATAGCCTCTCTCTATTATGAGAGATTCAAATTTGTTTGAATTTGGCACCCTAGTATCGCTCGATACCAAAACTTGCAATGAGGGTCAGTTGAAAGTTGCACCGATGGATTTCTTCCAAACCATTCATCCTGGCATTGAATGGACTGTGCCATTAGCTGTGCTTGGATGGGTAAATTCTAGGGACAACCCCATTTTGACCATTGCATCAATAGAACATTTCAAACCGTGTAAGACCAAAGTGTCCCCAAGGTGTACTAAGCACGATTGAGCAGTGAACTTTCGAGGCTCAATTCTTGAACTCCGTAAGAGGTATTGGTGATCCATGAGATGCTACATGACTACATTTCTAAGGCCTACAATAACCTCTCTCCATTCTGGGAGATTCAAACTTGTTTGAATTTAGCGCACCAGTCTCGCTCGATGCCAAAACTTGCAGTGAGGGTTAGTTGAAAGTTGCACCAATGGGTTTCTTCCAAACCGTTCATCCCAGCACCGAATGGAGTATGCTATTAGCTCTTCTTGGGTGGGTAAATGCTAGGGAAAACCTCATTTTGACCACTGATTCAGTAGAATGTTCCGGACCATGCCGAACCAAAGTGTCCCCAAGGCGCACTAAGCATGATTGAGCAGTGAAATTTTGAGGCTTGTATCTTAGACTTCGTAAGAGGTATTTCCAATCTGTAAGATGCTATAGGACCACATTTCTAAGGCCTACAATAACCTCTCTTTGTTCTAGGAGATTCAAATTTATTTGAATTTGGCATGCCAGTCTCGCTCGATGCCAAAACTTGCAGTGAGGGTTAGTTGAAAGTTGGACCAATGGGTTTCTTCCAAACCGTTCGTCCCAACACCAAATGGATTATTCCATTACCTATGGTTGGATGGGTAAACACTAGGGACAACCCCATTTCAACCACTGAGTCAGTAGAATGTTCTGGACCAAAATTTCCCCAAGGTGCACTAAGCACGATTGGGCAGTGAACTTTCAAGGCTTGGTTCTCAGACTTCGTGAGAGGTATTGGTGATCCATGAGATGCTATAAGACTGTGTTTTTAAGGCCTAAAATAACCTCTCTCCATTCTGGGAGATTCATTTTTTTTTTAAATTTAGCACACCAATCTCGCTCAATGCCAAAACTTGCAGTGAGGATCAGTTGAAAGTTGCACCAATGGATTTTTTTCAAACCGTTCATCGTGGCACCAAATGAACTATGCCATTAGCTTTGGTTGGGTGGTTAAACACTTGTGACAACCCCTTTTTGATGACTAAGTTAGTAGAACATTTTGGACCATGTCAAACAAAGTGTCCCGAAGGTGCACTAAGCACAATTGGGCAGTGAACTTTCAAGGCTCGTATCTCTGAATCCATGAGAGGTATCAACAATCTATGAGATACTATAGGACCATGTTTATGAGACCTACAATAACCTCTCTCCATTTTGGGAGATTCAAATTTGTTTGAATTTGGCACGCGAGTCTCGCTTGATGCCAAAACTTGCAGTGAGGGTCAGTTGAAAGTTGCACCAATGGGTTTTTTCCAAAGCATTCATCCTGGCACCAAATGAACTATGCCATTAGCTTTGTTTGGGTGGGTAAATGCTAGGGAAAACCCTATTTTTACCATTGAGTCAGTAGAACATTCTGGACCATGTCGGACCAAAGTGTCCCCAAGGTGCACTAAGCACGATTGGGTAGAAAAATTTTGAGGCTCGTATCTCAGACTCCGTGAGAGGTATCAGTGATCTGTGAGATGCTATAGGACTATGTTTCTGAGGCCTACAATAACCTCTCTCCATTCTAGGAGATTCAGATTTGTTTGAATTTGGCACACAAGCCTTGCTTGATGCCAAAACTTGTAGTGAGGGTCAGTTGAAAGTTGCACCACTGGATTTCTTCCAAACCGTTCGTCCTGACACCGAATGGATTGTGCCATTAGCTTAGGTTGGGTGATTAAATGCTAGGAAATAGTAATAGTTGAATTTTGTAATCGAATCAATCAATGAAAATAAATTTCTCTACATTTCTATAATTCTTTGTCCCATGGAACAGTCTAGGCAATAGTGAATTGATTAGAATAAATCTAATGTGATCTTGGCTTGGTTGTGATATAGGAACAATGTCTTGTGTTTGTTTACAATTTTATGTAACTATTTCATTATTTGGAATATCATTCCGATATTAGAATTGACTGATGTCGAGCACAGGACTAACATTGTAGGCACACATGAATACAATGTAGCACATAAATTTTGAATTCACTTAAATGATGAATTACATGTGTGAACACACGTAGCACATAAAGAATTCACATAAATTTTATTAATTCATGAGGCATACATGTAGCACATATTTTATAAAGCATACAACATGAATTCACTTAAGTCATGCATGTAGCCCATACATGTGAATTTAGGTTATGAAGAATGTACTTGAATATACATGAATATACTTAAGGCATAAATCGTACACATGAGTACATACACACAAGCATATTTACATACTAACAATGAATAAATAGACACACAATTAACAAATTGGATCGAATATCAAGTTTCATATATATCAAAATGAACAATAATTCTATACATATTTACATGTCAACATATCTAGATACAATGTGGCATACACCATCTCAAAATGTGTCATATGACATCTCAAAATAAGAAGTTCAACTACAAATTTTTCTAGGAAATCCTATTCTACTGGTGGATCATCAAAATGTAGCCTCTTTGAAGTACTCTTTGGCTCTGATGGATCTTGCATTCAAACACAAAAGTGAAACCCCAAGTTAGATTAAAATTTAAAATCATAGTCAACAATAATAAATAAAATTTAAACTAAAATTGAACTCTTGTATACCTCATCTCTTTGTCTCCTCCTGTGGACAAGAGACCTAATATATGTCCTTGGTAGCGCAGGAATAGTGCCACCAATGTCGACTCCCACCTATATATGTTTGCAAACATGAGATTGATCTACAAGTTATACTATTTAATGTTAAATACTTGGTAGCAAATATATGTTTACAAAATAACTGAATTAACATTAAAACTTACCTGAGTTGAACTTTCTTCAGGGATTGTTGGATGATTCATTAGTGATACAAACCCTTGGTGTTTTGTCTCCCTCAAACTAGGAGTGGCCTAAAAAAGTCAAACAGATACTTCATACTATCATAACTTGACCATATTATATACACTTGATAGTAAAATACACACAAATAACTTTAGAAATGTATGTACCATGGGGCTATCACTGCGAATGGATATGTCTATCACTCTATCATGACGATAGGGTCTCACGACATCATCACATGCCACTCTCTATCAAATAAACCATGTAAATTAAAAATGAGTACGCACAACTAACAAGTATACATGTATGCATAAACAAACTAAATTACTTAATTACCTTTCCTTTATCAACGGCTAACACCTGCACCCCCTCAAATTGCCCCCTGGTGGCAACTGGTGACACCTACATCAATATCTAAAAGATGATCATAAAACTTAGAAAACAATTTACATATACTATTATCATAATTTAAAAGGAAACCAATGAGTACATTAAAAAATATGTACCGTGGAAGTGTCAAGACCAAATGATATGGCCAAAAGTGTGGACCCCTCCACCTGTGTCATCTCCTCCTCTGTCATCAACTGAACATAAATGTAACACATAAAAAGACATAAGTGGGAAATTATTATAAGGAAATTCTACTAAAAATATGAACAATAAAATTTAAATACAATGTAAAAGTGAGTTGTTTATCCTTACCATAACAGTGGGAGTCCATGGCTCTGTAGGCTCCTAATGCACATCTCCTTGAGCTACTTCAGTGCCTGTAGTGTGCTATGTAGAATCATCCACATCGAAGGTGAAATTATATGTATCACTATCACTCGGGGGGCCTAAGAACACATTCTTTCATATAATGCAAGTGTGGGGCACACAAACATGTGAGCTTGTGGAGGATTTGGAAGTGCCAGAAGCATCAGGATGAGGAGGCAACAATGTCGTGCTCTGCGTAACTAGCAGATCACTCAAGGTGTGAATGGCTCGAATAGTTTGTGAGCCGGCCTCAGCAATAATGTCAGGATGTTGCACTGTGGGAGGTGGTGAAATCTTAGGAGGGGGGACATATGTGTTGGATTTCACTCATTGTGACCATGGCCTGTCTTGTGGAGTGCCTAAACCTACGCCCTAGTTCGGTCTCATACTCCAATAATTCACCTTGTGACCAAGCACAAATTCAGCATACAATTTTTTAATAAAATAAAATGGGACATCCAAATTGTTGTGAGGTGGTCTATCAAAAACCATCCACCAACGATCCCAAAAATTTTCACATATTGCACTATTTGTGCACCATTTAATTGACAACTTGGTTTTTTTATGGTCTACTTTTAGAATGGTTTTAGGATCCACAAAAATATTAGCTATGTCATGTTTTGTTATATTTATGTTCATGACTTGATCATAATCAAGCCCATCATCAAACTGGGTGTGCATGGAATCATGCCAAAGAAGTGCAACACTATGTTGTTTTGTAAGTTTCTCCATGTTTTCAATAATTGAGTTCAATGTCATAAACATGGGGTGTAATGTGGTGATATTGGCATAGGTGGTTTGAAATCCTCTAAGTTCATTTAGATTATCTCCTATTAGATCTTTTAAATGACAAGGGTTTGTGATAGGTACATCTTCTGGAGGTGGGGGATTGTTGGGAGGTGGTTTTGGATTCTTTGCAGGATCATTAGGAGGGTTTTCTGATTCCATGTTTGATAACAATGAAAAAACAAATACATAATTATAATGAATTTTTTTTTTAAAAAAAAAAACTCATTGCTACCCTAATTTTTATATAAAAAACTATAAATTTCTATTTAAAAACAATAAAAATTAGAAGCTTTCACATTCCTGGGGATTTAAGAAAAATTAGATAGGGGATTTGAAAGCTGATATCTGATAACCCTAGTTGTGTTCATGTTTTCACAATGAAAAAATGTTGAACGCGGCTGGGTACAGAGTTATATATTTACTGGTAAATATCAAGTATTCGATAGGATATCCAATTAAGCCTTTTGCTTTGGCTTTTGGCTTGGCTAGGTGTACTGACACCCAGGCCTACTAAAAAGTTAACATATGCATTTGTGCACTTTTGGACTAGTGAAAATAAGTTTTTTTCACATTGCCATTTTTTGGCATACCATGATCCTGCACATACCCTACTGGCCTGTATTGTTCAAAGATACTCATACATTTGTCAAGAAGTGTCAGCCAAGCCAAAGGTTCTCAAATAAGTTAAAGTTTTCAGGAGCATTAATGTTAAACCATGTGGTTGCAAAGGCCCCTTTTGCTATGTGGGGTATTGATTTTATTGGGGAGTTTACTGAAAAGTCTAGTGGAGGACATAGTTGGATGCTTGTGGCCACTGATTACTTCACTAAGTGGATTGAAGAAATCCCAACAAAAAAGGCTACAAGTCCAGTAGTTGCTGAATTTTTTATGGACAATATAATTAAAAAGTTTGGTGTTCCTGTCAAATTAGTAATGGATAATGCCATGAGTTTTAGATCACAAGAATTCAAGGATTTTTGTCTAGAGATGGGCATAATAGTGTCATATTCATCCCCATATCACCCACAGGCTAATGGACAAGCATAATCAAGCAATAAAACCATTCTGCAAATTCTGAAGAAGACTTTAGAAAAGAACAAAAGAACTTGGCATGCAAAGTTAAAATTAGCTTTGTGGGAAGATAGAATCATAGAAAAGAGAGCTACAGGAAAGTCTCCTTTTGAGATGGTGTATGGTGTAAAATCTAGGCTTCCTATAAATAATTTTTTGCCTATTTACAAGTTTATGCAAGAGGAAGAAATAGAAATATGTGATCTTCTGCAAAATAGGATGATCCAGCTTGTTGAACTAGATGGAACAAGAAGAGAAGGTCAAAAAGAAAACATAAGATTATAGCAAAAGATGAAGTGTCTTTTTGACAAGAGAGCAACTGTCAGGAAATTTCAGCCTGAAGATATAGTTCTTGAATGGAATGCAAGGAGTGAAGATAAGGGCAAGCATAAAAAATTTGAATCATTATGGTTGGGTCCTTGTATTATCCATCAAGCTCATGGAAAAGATTCATATTATCTGAGAAATATGAATGGTGAAGAATAGGAATTGCCAGTGCATAGACAATTTTTAAAAAATTTCTTCAATTGAAATAAAATTAATTCCATGCACAATAAGTTTTGTAGTGTATAGGTGTGTTTGGTTTCAAGTTGTGTGTTTATTTCCTGCAATAGGTTAGTGCTTTGTTTGGTCTACCTCCTAGAGATTCTAGTTTCTTTCTATGAACTAACTTTCAAGCATCCTCAGATAGAGCCATTGTTGGGCCATTTTTTTGTTATAGCCAAAATCCAATAAGAATGGTCTATTCCTAAAAAACCCTAAGGAAGCTATCATGTCCTACTACTCAATTATTTTTTTATCAGTGAAGAAGATTTACAAGGTTTCATGGATTGCACCCTTAACCAGGGGTAGTTTATGGTGTCATCAAGTTTTAGTCAAAAGCGCATGTGCTCAATTGAAAAAACTAGTGAGATATT
Organism: Chamaecyparis obtusa; assembly: GCA_027943335.1. Lineage (NCBI taxonomy): Eukaryota > Viridiplantae > Streptophyta > Pinopsida > Cupressales > Cupressaceae > Chamaecyparis > Chamaecyparis obtusa. The sequence continues at coordinate 501,922 of BSBK01001852.1, read as the reverse complement.
TCCATTTTAAGGTGAAGAACTAGGGTTTATCCATTTACAAAGGGTTTCAAAAAATGACTAACTCTAAAAAACCCTACCCTTGTTCTATTTTGAAGTTACTTCTTGCCGATCACTTAAAGTCCAAATAAAGCCTGTGTTTTATTTATTCATCGGGTGGGGCCATGTTCCTTAATATTTGTTTTACCTAGGTGGACACTTTAATTTTTCCTAAGTCTAAGGTCTTGATGGTTTTAATATTTCCCTAAGTCCTAAGCGGTATACTTCACTAAAGTTTTCAGTGTAGATTAAAGGCTTAATTGCCTTTTAATCTAATGGTTTCCACACGTCTGCAAAGCTTAATCTTGTTCTTTGTGATGTTGCGACAACCATCAATCTTACTTACCATGCAGCACTTCTGTCAAGTGGGTCCACTGCCAAGTGTGCACAGGTGTTCAATTTTGATTGGTTGCAGTAAATGGTGATGTGGATCCTGTTAGGTGGGGCCTTTGCTTCCAGTTTTATTCTCTGTCGTTGATCAAATTTTGATCCTGTGGTTGTCACTTCTTTGCAAAGCCTTCATGACGTCAACTTCTTTCCTTTGCAATCTTGCAACTAACTGCCACCTATCTGATGGGCCCAGTTGCTAATAAGGACTGATGGATGCAGAAGATCAATAGTTGTCGTATGTTTGGAAAGGAAGGCTTTTCCCCTTTACGATCTTGCGATAGCCATTTGATGTGATGGTGATTTATAGGTGGGTCTTGTGCCAAGTAGATCTGATGTGTCTTGTTTTGATTGTGTGACATGAATAATTGATGCAGACCAAGGCAGGGAGGATCCAATTAAGGACAATTTAGCCTTACAGTTTCAGAATTACACAGCAGAAAACTCAACACAATAGATGTTTCAAATCAATTTTCATTAACATGCCCAGCTATAAGGCCATCCGGGTTAGGGCCAATTACAAATAGAAGTAATTCTACAAGATCAACAAGATCCAGTACAATCTTAGCTAGTTCATCTCTGAAAACAATCAACAACTGATGGAAACCCTAAGGAAAATCTAAACTTGAGCTCGCAAGCCTCCAAGAAATCTCCTTGTCTCCAAGTGTGCAAACCACTAGCTCTGCAACTACAAACTATCAGAGAGTAATTTGATCTGCAAGATGATGCAAGATCTTTTCCACAACTTCACCAACTCCAGCTTCAGCACATCCAACTAATGTATGATCTGATGATCGTGATCCTCCTCCTATCATGATCCCCTAAAAAACTACCCAAACACCCCTTAAATACTAATCATTAGCCACAAGTTGGCTGGATGAAACCATTAACTCCTCCTAACAATTATTAAATGCAATACAAGTCAACTTCAAAATAGCCTTACAATAATTAAATCCAACATGTCGGCCTGTAACAATAGCTACCAACAATAAATGCACCAAGTCGGCCCAACAAATCACACAAAAATCTAGTCGGTAACCAGAACTACTGTGCAACAGTGAAATAACCAAGCACGCCAAGCATCACCAAGCACTAGTGTCGACTAAGTACCACAAGCATCATTGAGTAACACTTTCACTGAGTGCCAGAGATTATCGAGTTCCTTCAGCGACCAAGCTTCCTACAATGACCGAGACCATCGTTCAAGGCTGTAACCGAGTAACACCGACCAAATAACACACCTCCATGTAGATCCACCGAGTACCCTAGAATGCCCCTGCATCAGACACCCCAAGTTTGAAAAGATGTTCATATGTGAGAAGAACATCTTCTGGGATTCAACACATAAACCCCAGACTAGTTCTTCACATACAAGTCCTCTGCCTTTTTAGTTTGCATACTCTTCCACTTCAGCTTTCTCTATCTTTTCAAGTCTTTCCTCGACAACACACAGGTCTATCCTTCACACTGATCAACCACACCTTCAAGATCCACCAACTCAACTAGGCTACCAATACTTAGGCTTCTCCTAACAAGCGTTGTATCCAAAAAAGGCATCAGGGAAAACTTCATGTCATCCTTCTCAACAGTAAACACATTTCTGACACAGTCATACATAGCTCTGCAATCATATTTCCGAGATCTACTGAGAAATATATCACAACTATTCATCTTCACAATATCACATAACACAAGATCCTTATACTGGCTAATCTAAACATCAATAAAGCATTGTTCGCTAACTTCCAGAGCATGATCATCTTACAACTAGCCAATCCTATAAGGACAAGGATGCTTCATTCTATTCAACCCAAGTTTTTGAACCATGTCCTCAACAACAAGGTTATTAGTACTACCACTATCAACAATAACATCATAGAGTTTACCTCCAGACTTGCATCAGGTCCTAAATAAATTACTCCTCTGACAAGGTTCCTACTTTGTACCAAGCAATATTCATCAAAGTAGCAAGTTCTTAGATTCAGGCTCATTCTCATTCACCACAGCAGTTCATCGATCACCAAGCTTCTTCTGTGTACACTCAAAAGAATGGTATCCTTCCTCTCCATAGTTATAACAAGTACCCTTAAAGGTAACTCTACCTATCTTCTTCTTCGATTCCATAGGTTTCTATTCATCTTCTACATCAGTTGGTTTATCCTTTACCGAGTGATCAACCTTTTCCTTTCCTCAAAAGTTACCATGTTGTTTCCTCTTCAACTTATCTTTTGCCTTCAGAGAATATTGATAAGCATCTTCAACAAAATCAATCTTCATCATACCAAGATCATCCTGAATATTGAATCTCAAACCATTCACATACTGAGCTACCTTTTCCTTACCAAGCTCTCGGTGTCCAAACCAAATAGTAAGTTTGTAGAGCTCCTCGGTATAATCTTCAACAGAAAAATCCTTTTGTTTCAGATTCTGCAATTTCTTAAACAAGTCAAGCTCATAGTCTACTAGTATGAACTTAGCTTTTAGTTTAGTCACCATCAACCTCCACCGATTGATCTTCATTTCACCTTCATCTTCTCTATCTCTTTGTAGTTCTTTCCACCAAAGAGTAGCATGTCCTTTCAACATACTCTATGTCAATCTCACCTGAAGAGGATCTTCAATTTCTTCTAGCTCAAAGAAATCTTCAAGTTCACCAATCCAATCAATCAAGTTCTTGGGTTTCAAAGTACCAGAGAAAGTAGAAACTTTCATTCGGTAACTATTACTTAACCGAGCTCCAGATCTAGGAAACTGAGTAGTTATGTTCTTTGGTCATCACCACTAGATCCAATAGCTTCAAATTCTTTAGTAGCTTCCTCATAACCATCTTCAGTACCATTCTGAGGTACACCAGTAATAGCTCTCATGATCTTGGTGACCATGTCACTCTTCATCAACTCTATCTTAGATTTGACATCCGATCTGACTTTCTCAGACATCTTTGATTCCATAGCATCACAAAGATCTGCAATAGCTCTAGGGTTCAATCTTCTTGGATGCATCCTTAAAAATAATAAAAACCCTCTGCAACATACCCTACACTGACCACCTTGTGACAATCTCCAATTTGTAGGCAAGTCAGATCATAATCTACCACCTTGCACAAACAACTAGGGCGAGATCCACAAGTCCAGTGTCATGGATCTACAACTCAGATCATGTGATCTCTTCACCAACAAGATCAACTTTGCAAGATCAGCCTTACTAGGTCAACCTTTTCTCCACAAGATCAACTCTACTCTAATACCACCTGATGTAGACCAAGGAAGGGAGGATCCAATTAAGGACAATCCAACCTTGCAGCTTCAGAATTACACAATAGAAAACTCAACACAATAGATGTTTCAAATCAATTTTCATTAACATGCCCAGCTGTAAGGCCTTTCAGGTTAGGGCCAATTACAAACAGAAGTAATTCTACAATATCAACAAGATCCAGTACAATCTTAGCTAGTTCAGCTCCGAAAACAATCAACAACTGATGGAAACCCTAAGGCAGATCTAAACTTGAGCTCGCAAGCCTCCAAGCAATCTCCTTGTCTCCAAGTGTGCAAACCACTAGCTCTGCAACTACAAACTATCAGATAGCAATCTGATTAGCAAGATCTTTTCCACAACTTCACCAACTCCAGCTTCAATACATCCAACTAATGTCCGATCTGATGATCATGATCCTCCTCCTATCATGATCCCCTAAACAACTACCCAAACACCCCTTAAATACTAATCATCAGCCACAAGTCAACTGGATGAAACCATTAACTCCTCCTAACAATTATTAAATGCAATACAAGTCAACTTTAAAATAGCCTTACAATAATTAAATCCAACATGTCATCCTGTAATAACAGCTACCAACAATAAATGTACCAAGTCGGCCCAAAAAATCACACAGAACTCCAGTCGGTAAACTAGAACTACTGAGCAATAGTGAAATAACTGAGCATGCCAAGCATCACCAAGCACCAATGTCAATCAAGCACCGTAGGCATCTCTGAGTAACACTTTCACCAAGCACCAAAGATTATCGAGTTCCTTCAGCGACCAATCTTCCTACAATGACCGAGACCCTCAGTCAAAGCTGCAACTGTGTAACATCGGCCAAATAACACATCTCCATGCAAATCCACTGAGTACCCTAGAATTCCCTTGCATCAATAATGACTTGGTGGTTGTTAGTGGGACCAGATTTTTTAGCGTGTATAAAAGACAAACAGCTTCCTTTTAATATAATGATTGTCATATCTTTGGGGAGGAAAGATGCAAGTTAATTGATGATCGCAAGTTTGTGACAACCATCCGATTGAAAGACAAATAAGACTGTGGGTCCTTTTTCCAGGTGTGTTGACATGCATGTTTATGATTGGCCGAAGGGAAGTTGATGTGGTTAAGTGATTTTTAAAAGCTACGTGACTATTGTAAATTAAAAAGAACCGCCTGATCTATCAGGAAAAGATTGAAATCGATAGTCATGTTTTAAAATTGGATTGATTAACTGTTGCAGTCGGGATTTAAATTGTTTAAAGTGTTTTGCCAAGGTTTTTGAGTCGCTAAACCAGAGGCAAAAAAAAATGAATCAATTTTATTTTCCAAGGACAGTTGCAAACTTAATAAAGTGAAAAAACAAGATATCAGGTAGCTACTCAGATCATAATTATTTTCTAAAATGCCATACGAGTTAAAAACAAAGCATTGTTACTTTGAGAAAGGTAGTTGAGAGTCTTGTTTGTTCAAACAAGAAGAGGCTGATTAAGGCATTTTGATAACACCTAGTAGAATTAAAGCTATTTTTGGAGACTGTTACAGAAGACTTGGTGCTCAAACTAACCTACAAATTTGATGCCTACAACTAATTGCAGTTTTGGTGCACTTTATGTCTTTTGTCCTATCTCTGGTATTAGGATTTGTTCCTAAGACATCCGAAGCTTCTTGCATCCTTTTCTCAAGGATTCCAAGATGGTTTGTCTATATATAGTGATTTCTATGAATTTTTGGAGATGGTGAATTTCTCAGTGTAATAGGAGTTTCTGGTTTTAGTGTTCTAATTCTAAGGAATCTTAGTTTCTAAATGTATTGATACATAAGATTGGTTAATGAAAATATACTAAAGTTCCATGTATATTATTTGTTGTCTTCATATGTACTAAACTTGATTTCTTCATGTATTTAATCTGCAAGGCATTTTAGGTACATCTTTCTACAAGGTAGATAGTGGGGTTGAATCTTGAGTTCCTTTCAAGGGAGGGATAAATCTTGATTGAGGTCTCAGAGATTTTAGTGTTTATGCATGAATTTGATGATATAATGTATGCATAAAAGGATAATCTGTAAGGAATTTTATCTGGGGGTTTGGGATTATTTGAGTTGAGAAGTTGTTTTGTAGAAGTATATTTGTTGACTCTGATGCCCTAGGATTTGGCACCGGTCATTACTTAGGTTGCACTATTTTCACCATCAATCAAAATATAAATGATGATTTACTTTAAAGTTTTGTGAGAGCTATATGTTTAGATCTGTATGAAGCATACAGATTACATTTTTTATATTTGAAGAATCTAATCTGATAGGTATACCCACCTGTAGCTGAAAGCTCAAAGTGAAAAAGGACTCAAATCCTTATTACCTTAGTGTTTGTTATTGTTTAATGCATCTATTGGGACTACTAGAGTTAAGAATCAAAGGTTTTTTATTAGTTTTGATCATCTAAAATTTTGAAAACTAACAAACACATTCAAGGGGTTTCAATATATTTAGCTTATATCCCCCCTAGGCCAAAGGCCTAAGTTCAATTCTCTGAAGAATTTCCAACCTCATATCTAGATGCAGACCCTTCTAGTGTGTTCTTAGCACTCTGATGTGTTCTCAATGCTCTTCTTCCTCCATGTCTACTTCATTTATATGTTCTCTTCCTCAACATTAAATTTTTCCTTTCCTTTATCATCATTTGGCTTGTTCCTGCTCTAGTTAGCTCTTCCTTTGTTATTCTGATTGTTACTCCTATAGAATTTTACAATATGACCAGATCCATTACAATTGTAACAAAAAATAATTATTTTACCTTGGTTGACCATCTCATTCCTTCTTGTTCCACATTCACTTTCTATATGACCAATTCTATTGCATGCATAACACTTGATCTTGTTCTTGTTGTTAGAAGACTTGTTCACATCATTATAGCACTCACTTGCCTCATGGCCATGATTTTGATACTTAAAAAATTTACCAGAAATAGATGCATTATTATATTTTACCTATTCCTACAATGCATTTCTTTATGTCCAAATTTATTACAGATAAAGTACGTACCGATGAGCCTTTGTGCATTGGGCTATCTTGTAGGTGCCTTCTTGTTCTTCTTCTTCTCAGATCTGGGGTTTCCTTGGTCAGATCTAGACTTGGAGCTCTCAAATTCTTCATATCCAAGGCCACACTTTTCATTTTTATTCCTCTAGCTTTCAAGTAATGAATGCTTCACAATGTTGATCATAAACTTCTCTTTGTAGTCATTAGCAATCACCAACTCATCTATTAGTTCTTCTTCAATGTCTTTTTCATCCTGCAGATTAGCCACAAGTCTATTACACTCATTAGATAGTTTATTGCACTCATTACTTCTCTCCTTTAGGATTTGATTCATGTTCTCTTCAATCTTCTTCGTATCTTCAATTTCTTTAGTCATCCTCATCACCATAGCTTTCTTGAGTTTCTCACATTCTTCAGTTTTACTCTTTAGATCTTGACTCAACTATTCATCATTTGATCTCTCACTATCCTTTTTCTTTAGGTTCTCACAAATCTCCTTTCTCTTTCCCTTGGCTTGCTTCAACTTTGATTCCAATAACTTAATATTGGAGTTGATGATAAAACAACCCATAGCTCCCAAGAACACCTTCACGCAAACACCTATCATAGAAAGAGAGAGAAGAAGCAAGAAGCTATGGAGGCTTGAATGCATTGATCCATGAGAGAGGAGAAATCATCCTTGATGGGAAAAAGAGAAGTTGCAATTCAATAATGAATAATATCAATAAATTGTTATATAAACAAAGGAGATCAATCCTTATAAAAGGAGATCTGAAAACCTAAAAAGGTAATTTAATCTAGGTTGCACAATAATAATTAATAAAACAATTAATTATTATATGTCTAAACTTTAGCTTAAGTAGAAAGAGATAATAAGTGACCTAGTAATTAAATCAAACATGATTTAATTAATAAGCAAAAACTTTATTACTCTAACAGCCCCCCTTAAGATAAACTTTGGGAGAAGCTAAAAAACTAGAAAGATCTACTGAAATCAAATGGGTCCCGACAAAACAAAGGCTTGATCAAGTACCCAAGTACAAAAAAGAGTCTCTGAAAAGAAGAGAAAAACTCTACTCCAAAAGGAGACAAAGACTAGTCTGAAGGACTAAAGAAGCCTCCAAAACTAGGAATGTTCCAAAAATAGGAACAAGAATGAACAAGTACAACATCACTGAAGCAAGAAACTGAAAACTCTATCAAGAAGTAACTGATGATCTGAAGATCCTCCACTAAAATATGAGTAGGTAGAGAAGACTGTAATCTGCATGAGTGCCCTCAAATGACACTAGTCAAATCAGGAGGCAAACAACTAAAGTCGAAGATACAAAATATTGTAATCTATATGAGTGCCCTCAAATGACACTACTCGAATCAGGAGGCAAACAAAGGAAAACACCTGAACTCAAAAATATAGATGGCATAAAAACACCAAAAGTCTGAAGAGCTGATCAATCAAAGATGGAAGAGTGCGTCCAAAAATAAGAAAGAAAGAGTGTCCATATGGTAAATGATCCATCTCACAAGAATGCATAGGTACCCAACCACTGCATCTGCCTAGTATATAGAATCAAATACTGAATACATAACTCACACTATTGAACCAAGGACGCAGTAGAACCAATAGTAGAAAACCCCCCATAATGCTAACAAGGGAGTAATGACAGGTACACTAAAAAGATCATCCAATATGAACTGCATGATGAAGATGAATCTAAAACATCGAAGGTACAGAGAGAGTACAAACACAAATAAAGATACCTAAGGCTAATGTCATTGGAGGAATGCTCACATGACAAAAGTAGATGGAAAACAAAGACAAACATCAAACCCCCTAGCACTTTATAATGGAGTGCGAGTACAAAGTGCACAAACATGTGCAAGATCCCATACATGCAATAGAATGGCACTTTATCTTAGTGTGTGTGCATAAAAAAAATGCTACAAAAGTGAAGTATGCACTGCTCAAAGAAGAGTGAAGGCTTCTGAAACAAAAGAATAGCCTATGATGAGTCATCCCTAAAAGGGAACAGATTCCAGGACTTGAAACATCTAAGATATCCACTAGATTGCAAAACTTAAAAAATATGAATAAAATATACCTAGAGCAGAATCAGGAAAAATGACTCATAGCACTGGAAATCTCTCAGAATAAGCTTTCCAATGATATATCATTTTCCCAAAACGGAGTCCTGATGCGCAAGATAGAGCTCCCAGAGTGCAAAAATGAATATATGGCTTCGATAGTAGAAAACACCATCAAAAAAGAAAATTCAAAAATTCAAAACTCTAGATCTCAATAGAGCTTGGAACCAGCTTTCCGACGATATCTCATTTGCCCGATTTCGACACTGTATGCTCAAGTTATGAGCAAAATACCAATTGTTGCACTAGAGGGCCCAAAAATGGTGCAAATGATGATGATGCATGCTGATGTCATCAAATGACGGGCTTGAATTTGATGGCAAATTGGTCATCACCACCCAAAAAAAATTGCATGTGCACCTCAAGATCTATGCTAGGTCATATAGATTTTGCCTCAATTTGTGTGCCAAAATTTTTCTTGATTTGCAAGCCAAGTAGTAAAATTTTGTCTCAATTTACATGCCAAGATAAAAAAAAATTATGTCTCAGGAAGCGTGCCAGTCCCTACAAATTCTACCTCAAGAAGCATCTAGGCCATCTGGGACCAAAAAAAAAAGCTCCAAAATGTGAAGGTGTCCGAATTAGACATGCCTTGTATGAATCTGGGGGTTTTTTAGCACTATGAGCTCAATGGAAAGGTTCGTTTGGGCCCAAAGTTCCTCAAGATCTGTGCCAGGGCCAGTTGCAAAAAACAATTTGCCACAAATTCCAAATTTTTCCAAATTATACAAATTTTATATGGATCTGGGGGGTTCTTGGACTCTTTGAACATAATGGAGAGGTTTGTTTGAGCCCAAGGTGACCAGAAAAAGAGGTCCCTACCAGATTTGATAGAAAACCCTCTGAAAAACTCAGATCTGACGAACACAGCCAAATCTCTCAAGAAGAGGACAGGGGCAAACAGACCTGAATCTCTATGATACCATATTAGATTAAAACAACCCACAGCTCCCAAGAACACCTACACGCAAACACCTGTCACAGAAAGAGAGAGAAGAAGCAAGAAGCTATGGAGGCCTGAACGCATTGATCCACGAGAGAGGAGAAATCATCCTTGATGTGCAAAAACAAAAGTTGCAATTCAATAATGAATAATCTCAATAAACTATTATATAAACACAGGAGATCAATCCTTATAAAAGGAGATCTGAAAACCTAAAAAGGTAAAACCTAGGTTGCACAATAATAATTAATAAAATAATTAATTATTATATGCCTAAAGTTTAGCTTAAGTAGAAAGAGATAATAAGTGACTTAGTAATTAAATCAAACATGATTTAATTAATAAGAAAACACTTTATTACTCTAACACTTAATAAATATTTAAGCTTCTCTTAGATCCATCTATAATACTTTAGCTTCAACTTTTGTTTGGTCAATATCTTCCAATGAAACTATGAGTTGTTCATGCAATCTTGAATCCATTCTTTCTTCTTGGATCACCTTCAAGCTATAAGGCTTCCTCCAAGGGACTTGTCTAGATAATACCAATTATTGGAAGGAGGGAACATTGAGAGGGGGGGTAAATCAATGTTTTATCAAATTTAACCTAAGTAAGCCAATTCACAAACCACTTAATGTATGATTTGTAAAGTAAAGAGCATGAACAGAAAATAAATAAGCACACCACCATAAAATGTGGTTTTTTAAATCTTGGAAACCCTATTAGGGGGAAACCATGGTGGGGATGAAACCCACAAGCCAATACTCTATAGAAATATTATCTTACAATAAGTTAGGACTGCACTTGCATTCAGGATCACCACCTAGAGTTCACTAATCAAGTACAAGAAGGGATACAAACCTATAAACAAGGCTTGTTGCCTTACAAAGATCAATACCATGATCATTAGATAATGAACTTCCCAAAATAGCATCTAACTATGCCTAATTATAGTTCCATGTAGATACAAAAATTTGATATGAACCATGTTGACTCTCACTGCCATGTAAACCTATTCTTCACAAAGATATAATATCAGATTTGCAATCCCTACACAAAAATTGCACAACATTTATTTTGTTCCACTAATCATGTATCAACCATCCCAGCATAACCTAATTCATCAATCTTATACTTCTATAATCCATAATTTGATCTCACAATGTTGGCATAAAAGCTTTCTTGGGATATGTAAACCATTTTCCTCTTAACTGCCAAAATTTTGTTGAAATCTCAATTCAAGTCAAGACAATCATTACTTTTACCTTATATATGTCAGCTCAACTGATTTGAATATGCTTTGACCATAAAAAATATTTTACCAACGTAAATAAATTTAAATAAAATTAATCATTATAAATTCAAGAACACCACAAACTTTTCCAAATCTCTCTTTCTTTTCAATTGTAGTAGAGCTTCTTTCTTTGAAAAAATTAGAAATAAGGAATAATCATGAAGAGAATCTTACTCTAGAGAGATATTAGAGAAACAATTTCTTGAATTCAAATTTATTTTAATGATGATGCATATATATAAAAAATCTTTGTCATCATTTGTTTGTATATGAAAAGAACATGTCTCTTGAAATAAGCATAAAATTAAATAGATAATAATATAATGTTATCATTTTTCCACAATCCACAAAAATACAATTTAATTTCTCCTAGATTTGATTTTGTAATCTTCTTTGCATCAAGATTTTGAATCACACTCACCTTCTATCTTAGCATTCACTTTTGATCTTGGTGATGGATCATTGTGTTAGGCCCAGAGAAGGTAGGCACAACTGAGAGTGGGGGTGAATCATTTGTACAACACTTTAAAATTTTAACACACTTAATCCAATTAATGATATGAAAGATAAATAGTAATGCAAGATCCACAACACATAACACAAAACACTAGATTTATTCTCGAGGAAACCTGGTTAAGGGAAAACCCTAGTGGGAGTCAAACTCACTAGATAGATGTACTCTGTTAAAAGAGCTACCCTATTAAGAGAAAATAAAAACAAAAGAGGAATGCACATGCATTCACATGCCCACTTCCTAGAGCTCACTACTCATAATACAATACAATGATCTAGCCCTCAGTTGGGTTCACTAATCAATCCCTGATTACAATTCACAAATATGGATAAACTATCCAATATAATTGAACTGACTCACAACATCAACAATGCCAATACAATTCCAATGAAGTATAATTTCTACCTCAATCGCAGAATAAAAACACCCTATTTCTTTTTCTTGTATCTTTGCACCCTATTTCAAGATTTTGAATCACACTCACCTTCTATCTTAGCATTCTCTTTTCATCTTGATGATGGATCATTGTGTTAGGCCCAAAGAAGACAAGCACAATTGAGAGGGGGGTGAATCATTTGTACACCACTTTAAAAATTTAACACACTTAATCTAATTAATGATATGAAAGATAAATAGTAATGCAAGATCCAGAACACATACCACAAAACACCAGACTTGTTCTTGAGGAAACCTAGTTAAGGGAAAACCCCGGTGGGAGTCAGGGCCACTAGATAGATGTACTCTGTTAAAAGTACTACCCAATTAAGAGAAAATAAAAACAAAAGAGGAATGCACATGCATTCACATTCCCACTTCCTAGAGCTTAGTTCTCATAATATAATACAATGATATGGCCCTCAGTCGGGTTCACTGATCAATCTCCGATTACAATTTACAAAGATGGAAAAACTATCCAATATAACCAAACTGATTCACATCATCAACAATGGAAATACAGTTCCAATGAAGTACAATTTCTACCTCAATCATAGAATACAAAAACCCTCTTCCTTTTTCTTCTATCTTCGCACACTCTTTGCAATCACAAATGATTATCCATTTATATATATTATAATGAATAGTCCACAACAATGTTGACAAAGACCTATAAGAACAAATGATATAAGCATTATACTCAAACTACAATGCAATCCAAATCAAGTCGGCCAAGACTTAGATAGGACCTAAAACTTCATCCTCGAGCATGCAAAAGCTTTTCCAAATTCGCACCAAGAATCGTAGCACGTTACTTCACCAAGTCGGCTAGGACCTAAATGAAAAAATGTCAACATGTTATCAAATCACCAAAGGCGATCACCACAATCAATGTGAACCATCAGCACGGACATAACACAATCCAAGAATACCAACAAGAAGAAAGAGTAGCTTCACGAACCTTTGCATCAACTCAATCTCAAAATCCAAACTCATCTCTATGTTGATCATCAACAATACTGAACACCGAACTCTGTCACACTAAAAAGATAACATGTCAAACTTTGAATCATGAACAACACCACTTGAGGAAACAACAATGGATCTTAATATTACCACCAGCTTCACACTAACTGAATCAATCAATACGAATGCTGAAGAATAAACTCAATCTCTAACACTTCTTGAACAAATGGAACACTGAAATACAAGTAACTGATAAATCAATCATAACTCACTCAAACTGTTATGCGAACCTCTATAGGTTGACCGGAATCAATTGCGGACATATCTAAAACATCATCTAGAATCATAACAAAAGATCCTCAACATGTCACTTGAACAACTGAAATCATCTTCTCTGAACAAACTAATCACACTGTTTGCAACAACAATAGTATGTTGACATCCATGACAAAACACTAATGTCAGCACACATAAATAAGGTCTAATCAACAATCTCCGACATGCTCAACACACTAAGTGTGATCTAAAACATTGATGCAAACAAGATTACACAATCAAATACAGACACAATTAAATGAGATAATAATATAAATATATAAATTTCTATGTCTATATGTCAAAACAAAGTATGCAAAAGATTATGCAAAATGTATTCATTCAAGATTATATCAATCAATTAAAAAAATAACTGATATACATTCAAGTTCCACAAACATTTCCTAAGTCTCTCTTTCAATTGTAGTAGAGCTTCTTTCTTTAAAAAAAAGCAACTGATACTTTCAAGAATTCAGCAAACTTTTCTTAAGTCTCTCTTTCTATTCATTTTTTAATATATTTTCCTTCTTTAAAAACTATAAAGAAGAAAAAATCACGGAAAACATTTGACCATAAAAAAGATATTAGAAAATCAACTTCTTAATATATACTCTCTTGATCATCATCTTAAACATTTATTTTAAACTTCTTTCTTTAAAAACTATAAACAAGAAAAATCATGAAAAACATCCGATCATAAAAAGATATTAGAAAATCAATTTCTTAATATATATACTCTCGTGATCATCATCCTAGACATTTATTTTAAATTTTGTGGTGGAATTGAATCAAGTTTTTTTTTCTAAAGTCCCCACATATTTATGTTATAGCTTTTTTTTAATTTTGTGGTGGAATTGAATCAAGTTTTTTTTTTTTTTTTTTTAAAGTTCCCACATATTTATGTCATAGCTTTAAGAAGACATGAACATTAGCCTTGATTGCACGCATGCAAATAAAGTAAAACAAGACAATAATGTCCCCCTTCCATGGAGACGTTGGAGAGTTGTTAAGTGGTGTGGAAAACCAAGCAAAAGGACAATCAATGGAAGCTCTTGGAAGTTACCAACAAAGTGGTAGTAGATAGACATCAATGATGGTGATACCCAAAAGAATCCTATGCCAACTTAAGTAATAACACCCAAAATCATTTCCTCCATTAACCAGGTAATAATAATAATAATCATAATCACAGTAATAATGGTGTGTGACAAACATACGTTTATACTCAACATGGACGTGTTTGGCATATTACAAAGACTTGCAGGGAACGTGTATTTGCATGATTGTAAAAAACTAAAAATAAAAAAAACCAGTTTGGATTGACCTTTGTATGCACGTGAACTCTCTCAAAGTTGGTTTTGTTTTGTTAGATGCTCAGATTTGGACAAGTTTTTCATAGGTTACCCATGATTCAAGCAACGCCATTTTCATAAAATTTGAGAATTGACCCAAGGAAAATGTTTGGCATATTAGATCAGAGAGATCACAAGATTCACTGCTTTTTTCCTGCCCTTATTTTAATGGCCAAAAAAGGTCACAATCCATGACTATATTACAGTTTAGTTAGCTAGGGTTGTTGGAGTTGTGATCTCTAAGCCTGTCATATTTAAACGTGATCAAAAGTAGGTAACAGTTCATCAAATATTATAATTTATGGTGATTTATACAACTACTTTAACTTACTTTCCTGTGTATACAAACATCTGATTTATATCTCCATTGCCTGGCTTGATCTGTACATGAACTTTTTGCTCTTGGGAAAACCAAGCAAATTGTATTATAACTTTGTGTGTGTTTGAATCCCATGTTAACAGTAAAAAGTGCTTTGGATCTCATCTTTCCATGCACCAGAATATGAGGAAGATTTTGGAGAAATTATTGGCAATAGAGACCTGATTTTCTCTAGTCCAGTGCACTTTGCCGAGGAATTGATGACTTGAATTCTTTGACTGGGTTTACTCTTGACTAAGTCAATTCACAGTTCACACGCAAAAGAGAACCAGATTTTTCTTTTTGGCCTCGGGAAGCCATTTTTGTTTGCAGGGTTTGGGTAACTTCTTTGCATTTCACAGAAAAAATGAAAATTGCATGTTCCAAGGTGGTTTGATTGTGGTCAAAGCAAGCTGTTCGCCAGTAAAGCTGGTGAATTTAAGGGCTGGGGTTGAAGGCATTTTCAGTGTACACAAAGGAGGTTGCAGGAGCTGTATATGACTTTGCAAGTCGAAGCTTAGCTGCGTTGTTCCATTGAATCATATGGTATGGAATTATTGAAGTTGTTTCTGGATTAGATTGTGTCAAAAATTTATTTTTATCAATACTTCAATTACCTTCTGTGATTGTATGGGTTTTCTCTCTTTCTTTGTGTGTTTCTCAATCATATTCTTTTAGCAGTATTTGGGCTGTATGAATTTAGATAGTGTAAGTTTTCCACAATCCATGAGATGCAAGCTTTTGGATCAAAATTGTGTGTATTTTGCTTCCTCGAGATAATGACTCAGAAAGAACTATTTGCTTCTTTCTAATGATGAGTAATTGAGAGTGATTAAAAATTCATATTTGCTTCTTCCTCCTGATGAATTTCTGAGAGTGATTCTTTCTGATGATGAATCACTATGAATGAAAGTCGAAAGATACTCAGTTTTTATGCAAAAGCTTGCATCTCAGCTAGAACTTTGAACATTTCTAAATCTCAGACCATATTACAGATTTTTTCTGCTGATGGTACTGAACATCAATGGTTATGTGTGTTTGTATTAGATTACTCCGTAATTGTATGGGTTTTCTGTCTTTCTTTCTTTCATCCCCCAAACCATGCATGCTTCTTCATTAGATTCTTTCAGCAGTAATTGGGCAGTTAGAACTCAGATGGTATAGTTTTCTACTGTCTGATTGAATTGTCAATACAATGATAAAAATTGTGTGTATTTTGCTTCTTCCGGATAATGAATCAGAAGAACATATTTCACATTTGCTTCTTCTTGATAATGAAGCACTAAGAATGATTTGAAATGTGGAAAGGAAATCTTGCATCTCAGCTAGAACTTGTAACATTTTTTAAGCCTCTAGGCCATTATTACAGATTCGTTCTACTCCTAGTACTGAACATCAATGGTCATGTGTGTTTGCAGGTGCAGAAACTAGATTTGTTTGTTGAGATGATGGCTTCTGCAAATTGTTCATCCTCATCCTTAGGGAAGAGAAAGCAAAGAAATGATTTTGTCAGTACAAAACTAGAAGTGGTAACAGCAGATCCAGAAGGAGATACAACACAGATCCCCATTGTCTTGGCACCCATTAGAGCCAATTCATCTTGCAGATCTGAGACAGAAAAGAAGTTTGAAGAAGAAGAATTGTGTGTGACACCCAAGTCCGAGGAACACAAGATACCCTCCATGACAATGTGCCCACCTGCACCTCGCAAACCCAAATCAGCTCCTCTAAAGAGAAATCTTGCAATTGTATCACGTCGAAGAGCAATTCATTTTCCTTCAGATTCTCCTGATTTGGACTCGCTTTTTGGTTCAGATCTGACCAAAGATCAGCAGCAGCAGAAGAAGAAGCACAAAAGGAAAGAAAGCAGTTCAAATATCAGAGAAGAAAGCCAAAATTAGATAGATCTTAGGATACAATTGATCTTTGTTTCTGCCATGTAACCACAATAGATTAGAACTGATGGTCCAGGTGAATTTTTTTTCTTTTTCTTTTTTGGGTAATGTGCATTTTTTTAATTATCCAGGAGAGTACTGTAACTTAGGAGCTTTGTTGTACAATTGCTGGTTGTACGTCCCACTGTATATCTTAGATATGTGGTCATCGGGAGGGATCTGCATCATGTCTAATGCTGAACATAATCTAGGATCCAGTGCCTGTCACATTGGGATCAAAACTTTTTTTGTTATCAGTGTTTTTGTTTTCCAAAAGTTGTTGGGATTTGAGACCATTTCATCATGTACACAGATTTGCAAGACTGCCATAAATGGAAATTCAGGTGTGTCAAATCTCAAAATGCAAGGTCTACAAATGTATGATATTACATTGTTCATGCTTTTGTATACCATGTTTGACAATCTTCTCTGTATAATAAAATCTTCTTTCTGAAAGTGAGATTGGATCCAATTAACAGTCCTGCCTACAAAGTCGGTGAAGATATTTCCAGATTGAAATTAAAGTTGATAACGAATAGTTGTATAGCTGTCTCGATTTCATGCATCATTATTGTTTTGTCTTGAATGGTGTTTTACACAAGATTAATATTTGGTATTCTAATCCCATTGCATCATTATTGTTTTGTCTTGAATGGTGTTTTACACAAGATTAATATTTGGTATTCTAATTCCATTGCATCATGGTTTTCTAAGAGTAGTTAGTATTGAAATGTAAGTAAATGTAAATGAGATTTCAAGAATCCATACATTAAAAATAATTATATTATATTTTTTTATTTCTGCTGTCAAAGATAAATGTAATTATATTTTTGAATTCAATAAAGTAATTAAAATTTACAAGCATGAAAGTTGTCAAATATAGCTGGAATTGAACAGGTGTACATCAAAGTTATACTAAAAAAATTAACAAGATTAAAATTAAAAAAATTATTTTTGTAGATGTGTTATAAATATTGGAGTTATAAATTTGTTAACAAATTATTTGTATTGATGCCATATGATCTGTAGGGAAAAAATTGATAAATTCATACCAAAACAAGTAATACATATAGAAATTGAAGTAAATTTAAATAAAATGCATTGCACATGTAGTGTTGTTGCAAAGAAACTAAATCATTCACAATACAATAATAAAGGTCCCACTCAACCCTTAAGCATGTATGATTATTAGCATGTATGGTTATTGGCATGTATATCGAAAGAAATTCATAATAATTTAAAATCAAAAGTGAAAATAGAAAAACACCTAAATAAGTTTTCAAAGAAAAAAACCTATTTTAAGAAGTGGTTTAATCAGTAGCGGTTAGCCACATTCAAATATGAAACATGGAAAGTATACGACACACATTCAAAAATCTTCCATATCTTGGGTACTTTCCATAGAAGCCCACCTATGTATTATCACTTGTTAAGGGAAACCATGCACATTAATTTTCTATACAAAGGTAATTTCTAAGTAATCCCTCATTTTGACAATGAAGAAACAACAATATTTTTTATATCAACTTTTTCCGTTAGTATCCACTTGCATTCAACCATTTATTTATCAAAATGATACTATACATCAAAGTGGTTTGATTCAACATAATGAGGAGATTTTTTTTACCAAACCTATTGCACTTGGAATATCTAATCCTTGGATCTTGCCACCTTTTACAGTAGACTAACAATTGAATAAACCCTTTTGTAGCCATATTACTTTCTTCCATCCATGAGGCCATGGATTGCATCTCTATAATAGATAATAAGGAGGATACTTGAGAAAATGTATTGCATTCCAACTATCAAAGTTAATCATTACCCTCTCAACAATATACCACCAATTGATTAATATTTTTTAGTCATTTTCTCTTCCTCATCCAACTAGCTATTCCTCCCAAAAGAATTAATAAATATATATTAGATCTTGATAGTCAATATCTCAAACCCAATTAGAATCTACAAATCCTTACAATTTCAAAGTTTTATTTTCATCAATTTTTCTTTGGTAGTAGATTGTATAACTTGAGGTACCACTTAAATATCAAAAATTTATTTCTATAGTATCATATGTTCCTTTCTTTAGTCTAGACAATGATTGATATAAACTCCCAATACATGTGTGGTTTTTGGTTTGTTACAAACCATTGCAAACCTAAGACTATCAATAGTGCTAGCATAAATAACTTGACACACTTCCTCAAATTTCCCATCCATCTTCAAGCATTATTTAATAGAGAATTCTTTTATTAACTAGAAAGGGGGTACTCACAAGATTAGTATCTTTCTTTCTAACAGGTTTGTAGTATTAACTCATTTACTTATTTTGATGTAACCCTAATTTTCTATTGATATATGATTGGGCTTTTAATTTTGATTCCTAAAATAAACTTGACAACATCTATATTTAGTGCCAAATTCAAATGATAACTATGATTTTTAATCCAATTCAAACACAAATTGACCCCCTTTTAGTCACCACATGAAAATGTTTAGTTTTACCTTTGGTTGTATTTATTATTTTGGAATCTTCTAGTCTTAATTGAAAATTATTTTATAATTATATTCTATTATTTTGTTGCTTTGAATTAAATAGCTTATATACTTTTACACAAGTATTATATTTCAAAAATTTCCACTCTTTTGATTTATTTTTAGTCTACCTTACTCATTTTTTATATGGAAAAATAATTGAAAATCATTAAATGTTTGAGGGAATGTCTTTTAGAAATCCATTCTTCTTGTGGGTTCTTATGGACAATAAAAGAGAGTTGGGGATCTATTCATAATATAAAAAATTTGACTATTATTTCTTATGTCTAAAATTTTCTATCTAAACCTCTACTAGTAAGTATGTTCTTGGAATTTTACATTAGAGTTATATTTATTATTTTTACAAATCTATTATATTAGTGTGTACGTGTGTGAATAGATATATACATAGACACACATTACTAATAATCTTAGCTCATACATCTAGGGGATGCAAAAAAAAGTTAGTAAAGATTGGATTTTAATAATCATTAGACTCACCTAGATCAGTACATGTTTATTATCATTATCAGATTTCCGCAATCCATATGAAATGTATCAATTTTGTTTCTAGATTCGATTATGTATGTTTTTTTATGCTAAAAAAACCTACACAATAGAATCCAAAAACAAAATTTATACAATACATGTTTATTCCTCAACATTATAAAGAGGATAAAGTATAAGTCTATAGCCTCACCACAACTACTCACAAACCAACAACTTCTAAAAAACACAAGTCCTCTTCCAACCACCATTCTATAGAGCAAGAGAAGAAAAGATTGAAAAAAATACCTATATAATATTTCATATAACTTATCTATTGTCTAAAATCCAACTCCCAAAGAGGGTACAATCAATCCAAAAAGGACAAGTGTCAAATAACCAAGGACAAGGGTCAAATTGCATAGACTGTCATCGCCTAAAATATACATAAATTTATCACATTTTCCCTCTTTACTAAGGGTTATTTCCTTAGGCTTGTTTGTCACAAAATTAAAAAAACATCTAGATGATTTGACACAAAATTATTATTATGATTTACCATGATACTATTTATAACTTTTGAAAAATTCCTTGTGACTCCTATAAATGTCATCGATCAAACCATTAAAATTTTATTGATGTTAGTTGAAGATTGCTTCCACTTAAATATTAAGCCCATCTATGTCATCATGAAATGAAAGACATAATGTCATATACAAGATGAAGTCACAACTCAATGGTTAGGCTATAGAAGACATATTTCTTCTTTCGATGAACTAGTTAAAACCGAATAATAGCATTGGCATTCCAATTCCCTTTCATAGATACACAACAAGTGTCATCCAAGCTTTTTGCCAATTCCTATATGTGCAGTTTACCCAAGTCCTTTTGTCAATATTCTAATATCTCTTTCTCAAAGTGTTCATAAATATTATTAATCAATTCTTCACCATATTTCCTCTCCTTCCTCGTTTTTCTCCTAATGTTGATTTTCATCTTATACTTTATATTTCTACCTTTTCCTTTTTCACCATTGGAAGAGGAGGCCATCAAAACAACAAAAACAAAAAAAAACTAGAGTCAAAGAACAAAAAGAAACTCTCCCCTAATTATTATATACTATCTTTCTTATCATGACATCGTACCAACACTACACATCGTGATTTCACATCTAAAATATTAATGATAATCACACCTCTTCCAAACCAAAAAACATACACCACAATAAAAACATGTAAAATTCTTAAACAAACATCCAATAATAGGAGAAGAATTCTCATCTTCGTGTACTAGTCCTCCACCCGTCACCACCTATCCTTCATAATGTCAACATCCATGCTTCTAATGAATTCTTATCAAACAAAGTTAAGATGGAGGAGATCTATTGGTAATATAACGAGCAATTGTTACTATTTTTGTCTAGCAATTTCTATGTTATAAATTCCTAACCTTGTCAAATAAGATTCTATTTGCTCTTTTTGATAGTGTGCTCTATTAAAGTGTATGGGAGGTGTTCTACTTTTGTATTTTACATTACTTACAAACTGATCAAATGCCTCATAAAAATCATACTATTAATCATAATAGCATACAACAAATTGTCAACATTAATTAAGTTAAAGTAAATGATCTATTAAAAATATAACAAACAATTGTTTCTATTTTACATGCTAGTTTCTAGATTCGATTGTGTGTTTTTTTAGCATCAACGTTTCAGATCACACTCCATGATCCAAGGATGAGAAAGTGTAGGAATGGAAAGCAAAATATGATAGATCATAGAGTGTGATCCGAAACGTTAATGCTAAAAAAATGCACACAATCTAAAAACTAACATATATTAAAAAATAAATAACCATTTTTTTTAGGCATGACTTAATGCACATTAGCTGTTACACCCAAACCTAGAAGTGCTAGCAAACTACTTAAGTACCAAATCAACATCTTTCACCTAACTCACATATTGACATTGTTAAAAGCATTTGCAGAAGTCTACTCTCTCCATTAAAAAAAAAAAAAATTGTTTCTTTCTCTGTCTCATTTCTCTATCTTTACCTCGGCAAAGAATCTACAATATCCTACGCTTCACGTTGTTCTGCTTATTCTCTATCAGACTGACATAAATACTTATTCTCTGCATAAAAGTCTGAAGATTAAATGAACTAAACACGGAAAATTTATCTTCTATTTAGACCCACGAAATGGTGTCGTTTTCAAGAAGTGGATACGTTTGTCTTATCAATGGAAGCGTGCGCAGAGTAAACTCACGAATAGTTTTAATTCAAAAGTGATTGGCACAGCAACAATATCTCGTTTTATAGCAATATAAAAACAAAGAGATATGACAATGCATGGTACAAATTATTGAAGGGATAAAACAAGAGTATGTACCCAGAGACAATTTTTTTCCTGGAATCTTGTTTTGAGTTATGTTATTTTAATGAAGTGTCAAACATTCAATAGTACTTGAGAGTTTAATTGTTTTCTGAAGTGAAAATATTGAAGGGTATAAGAGGCTGGGTGTGATATTCTCTCTGTCGGCTTATAGCTGAGATATTGAATAACTTAAGCATTTTCTAGTCTCTTGTCCCATTAGTGAGACGTCATATACCATAGCAAAACATGGTCAATACTATTTAAAAAATAAAAAAAGGTTATTAAGATCTTGATTAATAGGTGGAACGGTAAAATTTATATATCTGTGTAGAGTTATATTTAGTTTTGGGTTTATTTTAGTTGAGTAATTCAATGCTACAGTTTGAGTTGGCCTAGTGGTAAAGAACTTGTACTCTTGGAAAAAAGGTCACAAGTTCAAATCTTACAAGATATAAGGTATGCATACCTTGTTTGTAGCACAGTTAGATGCCTCCCGCAAAGAGTACCTATACAAATGGCATATATACCTCGTTTGTAACACAGTTAGATGCCTCCCGCAAAGAGTACCTATACAAATGGCATATATACCTCGTTTGTAACACAGTTAGATGCCTCCCGCAAACAGTACATATACAAATGGCATGTATACCTCGTTTGTAGCACGGTTAGGTGCTTCCCACAAGGAGTACATATGCAAACTGCCCAGAATTGTGGACTATAAAAGAATATTTCTCTTTAAAGGAGTAAATATATAGATTGCATGTGTACCTCATTTGTAGCACAATGAGGTGCTTCCCACAAGGAGTACATACACAGATCACATGTATACCTTGTTTGTAGCACAGTTAGGTGTGTTGGTATTGTGTTGAGTTGGAAAGGTTGTAGTAATTGGAAGCAATTAGTTTGGTCGTCATTGATGGCAACTAAATCCGTTTAGTCATACATCATAATTGGTAAAATACAGGATGCAATCGGTGTGAAGGATAAGTAATTGGTTATCCAAAAAATGGTTAAGTCCAGAATATTGATAGACAAAGAAGTCAACACTATGGTAGCGATTGTGACAGTCGAAGAATTATGAGGTGTGGTCACATATACAGTATCAACATGGTCAAAGTGTGGCTTCGACCACAACTCATTTGGTTGATCGGTGATAGATATCTTGGTGATAGAGTCATTTAGACAGGTAAGAACACTTCTTGTTCTTGAGTGTCAGTTGAAAGATGTTAGATCGGTAAGCAGCATAGTGATTGTGATGATACTTAGTGTTATGATGACATGTAACAATGGTGATAGAATCGACGAGGAGTTAAATATGGATTCGAGGATATTGTTTTGGGAAGATCTAAGGTGGTGCATGGAAAATTCAAAATGTGTTTGATTATTTTGGAGAAGTATAATGCAGATCTTATTGTAAGCCGATGCGGTCATAGGAAATTGTGTTTTGCATAGAGATTATCACATTGGAGGGAAAATCTTTAATTCTCATGAAGTCGGTGCTAGAAATGTATATAAGTGGTACTACTCATATTGAAGTTGTTGTTGTGTTGTTATTGTTGTGATATTCCATGAAGGTTGCTATGGTTGATTGTGAAATCAATTAGGGTTGCGATCAAAAATCTAATAGAGTCAAATTGGTGAGAAGTTATAGAGAGAAAGAAACTGATTGCATCTGCCAAGTAGTCAGTGCTACATCCAGATCATTCAACTTGTTGTTCCCTAGCAATTACAGCAAGAAAATCCCTTAACCAGGTAAACTTTAAATCATTGGCAATAAGGAGAAAACTTACTAAACAACTAAATGACAGTCGGGACTATATTGAACAACTATCTGAAGGTAGTATTTATGAAGAAGCAATTGTAGATCTGATGGAAAAGAATAAAGGACTTAAAGAAGAAGTGACAAATCTGAAAAAAGAACTTGAAAGTCAATCTATCAGGATGTGTGAAGATCTAGAAAGAAAGTGAACATCTGAAAGTGTAAGAAAGATTGTTGAGGGTGCCCTAAAGGCTATTTAGATGAATAAATTAATAAATTGAGGCAAGAATTTACATTATACAGAAGTCAGATGCATGATTTTGATGAAGAAAATTTGTAAGTCATAAGTGAGAATTATAAAAGACTGAGATGAGAATGTGAAACTGAAGAATGAGGTGCAATTTGAGAAATAAATCAATGAGAAACTGAGAAAGTACAATGAAAGCTCACAAAACTTGTTGAACAATTGAATAACCAAAGGGGAGACAATGGTAAAATCGGTATTGGTTACATTGGTTAAGGAACATTTGAAGTTGGACAGTCATCCAAATCTGAACTTGAGAAGTCACAAGACCATAAGGAAGAACCAAGAAATGCAGGTAAGGAACCTAATAGACCTACTTTCTATAATTGTTCACACTGCAAATGTATGTAGGAGAAAACATATGAACAAACCCTACTTATTTGATGGTTATTGCTATAATTTCCATAAGATTGGTTATACTGCATATGACTGTAGATCCCAATTCAACAATAGATCTAGCAATAGATCTAATGGTGGTAGATTTGATGGATACTATTTTGCATGCAACAACTATGGACATAAAGATGAGAATTACAGGACTAAATCTTATGTTCCTAGGTCTCTAGTCAAACCGA
Source organism: Chamaecyparis obtusa (assembly GCA_027943335.1). Taxonomy (NCBI): domain Eukaryota; kingdom Viridiplantae; phylum Streptophyta; class Pinopsida; order Cupressales; family Cupressaceae; genus Chamaecyparis; species Chamaecyparis obtusa. Next base: position 476,908 of record BSBK01001852.1, on the reverse strand, counting down.
TAAGACCTAATGGAAGAGAAATATAATTTGATGTAGCATGTTCTGTATATAGAAATTATGGTCATCTAGCGATGAATTTCAGAATGACAACACAAAGAGGTAATGCTCGACCTTGGAGGTCAACCAATATGGCATGCTTTGTCTTCCATAAGCTCGGTCATCTTGCAAAAGATTGTCAGTTCAAAAACCGGTCATGCTATCGATCAAAGGATAGAAAAGGAAAAATAATTTTTGATGTTGAGGCAGTTGATCAAGAAATGAAGAAGATTTGGAGAAAAGGAGAGATGTAGGAAGGTAAACAGGTAGAAGAAAAATCATCTAAAGAGAATTCACCATCTTCTGGCACAGAGGATTCTTCTTCAAACTAAGCACATTATTTTCTTAGGGGGAAAATTTTATAAAAAAAACCTTTATTATGTTGGCATAATGGTTAGTGCTCCCATTGGGATTTTTGACATGGCTTAATCGCCTCTTGTGTCTTCTATAAATATAGTGGTTGTATCGGGCATTAACAAGTCGATCTTTTGGTGCAACGACAACTACTACTTGTAACAAGTGGTATTAGAGCTTGGTCATAGGTTCAAATCCCCTCGAGTAGCGCTAAGGGGGAGATTGTTGGCATAATGGTCAACACTCCCCTTGGGATTTTTGACATGGCTTAACCACCTCATGTGTCTTCATAAGTCTAGTGTTTGTATCGGGCATTAACAGGTCGATCTTTTGGTGCAACGACAACTACTACTTGTAACATTTTCATCCCCTAGATTTGAGAATGGTAAGATCTATATGTACATTTGGTGTAAAATATTGTGCTTTTGGTATTTATGAAGATTTCAGAGTTGTTAATGATTATATGGTGATCATAATTAAATTTTTATGGTATATATCATTTACCATTTGTATCATCAGTTATAGAGGTTGAAAAAGTACCTATTGGTGGATATGCATTAAACCAGTGATACGACACTATTTCTACCATTGGTAAAATATGATTTTATTGTTGGAAGACTGTAATGGTTATAACTCAATGATAAATAGAGGGAATTGATCTATCTTTTTACCTTTACATTCATTTGATCACCTAAGCTTATTTTGCTAAAAATTTATCGAGATCTCTAACCAGTATATTGTACGAAGTTGTCTATCCAGTTCGTACTTGAATTTGTTTGATTGATTGCAGTCAGTTGATATGGAAAGGAGATTTGATACACCTATTCTAATGAACATTGTTGAGAAACCTCAACTAGTGTTCAAGTAATTTCATCCAATCAAAGCAATAGAGATTGATAATTCAGGTACCCTATCCACGATTCCTCTGCTAGTGTTGTTGATTGAAGATGTTCGATCTTATATTCATTGTAAGATTGAAGAACTAGGAGCTGGTGCTATTAAGAAAGAATATGAGAGTATTTGTATCGATGGTGTGTTGAGAGACGAATTCAAATAGCTACAAGTGAAAAATTTAATGTACGCAGTGGATATTCCCACATAATTCCATCCTGACTGGACTCTCTATATGTTGAGTAAATTGCATGACCACTTCATTTGGTTGGACAAGTCATATAAGATTTCAAAGATGATGATTCATAGAGTTACTAGTTTTCAAGTGCAAGGATCAAAAAGTACACTGAGAATGTTGCAACACATTTGGTTACTAAGCTAACCAAATCCAAACAAGACAAAAGAGCCATGACAATAGATGATATTGAAGACAGAGCAGTCCAATTCACATCGATGGTAATAGCTTATCGGGTATACCAATCTAGCAGAATTAACAATGTTCCTGGTGCTGCTATACACATAGGTTATTGGATTGTGAAAGATGATTCAGTATATGACTTATGTGAGATGGTCAGAAGTCAGTTCTTGGTGAATATGGAAAGAATAAAGAAAGCCAAGAAGTAATCATTCAAGTACGGTTCTCTATTGGTATGTATGTTTTTCTTTATCCAAAATTTCTTCCTCGGTAGAGGAAATGTTGTTTGGTCAAAGGATAAATCAATAGTTGTGCAGAGTGATTTTATCAAGGAATTAGGTGAGAAATTTAACAATGTAGTGTTGGGTTACTTCAAATACTTTCAATTTAAGATACACATGCATGAAAGAATTCATTTTAACATTGTAGATATATACAAAGATGATAAATGTTTCCTAGTAAATACTGATTCATGTATTATGATGGCGATTGAACCTAGAACTTATTGGGTTCCACTTATGAGTTATGAAGTAGATGTTGAGTTAGTGAGCCTTGATGCAATTGAATTAATTTCTAAACCCTTGGATAGGCAAAGATAGAGGTTTGGAACTTATGAAGAGGCATTTGCTAAAATTAATATTCAATTAAAGAAATCAGTTATTGAAAGGAAAACTAGAATAATTGTATCTACCCTAGAATAGAAGGTTGGTAGTGATGAAGAAGGTACATCTGGTACTGCTAAAGCTTCATCTGAAGATCCATCATCAAGTGTTCCATCCACTTATGCAAAAGTGAAGAGAAAGAAGAGTAAACCTATTGTAAAAGAAGTTGAAACTATAATGGAACTGGTGAAGCAAACTTACAAAAGGAACAAGAAATCTATAGATATGAAGACTGATCAAAAGTAATATGTTGAAGTTGAATACGTTAAGAATAAATCAGATAAGGATGGTAAGAATTTAAAAGAGAGCAATATGAAGAAAGCCCCTAGTGTTGATTATCTTGCTAAAGACATAATGGAAATGAGTAGAATGGGAGGAGGTGACAAGACATATGGATTTCTAAATGATGAAGACAAGAAGAAATTTGAAGAAGCTATCTTATTTAGCCTTCATAAATACAATATTTTTTTAACAAGATTAAAATTAAAATGAAAGTTTTTCTTTTTTTGATGTGTTATAAAATATTATGTCAAAGCTAAATGTAAATGAATTTCTTTATTGAACAACACAATTAAAATTCAAGTCAGAAAGAAAAGTTGTACATGAAAGTTATAGAAAGTTTTTAAACACAATTAAAATTAAATATAAATAGAGATTAGCTAAAATGTAAAATATTCCATCACATGAAATTTGTAGGTTTATCTATTGATATTGAAGTCATAAATTTTTTACAAATTATTTATAATGATGTGGTGTGATATGTAGGAAAAAAACCAATAAATCCATACAAAAACAAGCAATGCATATGAAAATTGAAGCAAATAAATTTAAAGAAAAACATTGCACATGTGTTTTCACAATAACTGTCTTCACTATTGCATAAAAGCTAAATCATTCATAATTTACAATAATAAAGGTCTTTCTCAACCCTTAAGCATGTATGGTTATTGGCATGTATATTAAAAAAAACCATAAATACTTTAAAATCATAGATGAAAATAGAAAAATACCTAAATAAATTTTTTTTAAATGTATTTCAAAGAGTGGTTTAATCATTGGTAGTTAGCTCCACATTCCACTATGAAACAAGGAAATTATACAACACATTTCAAAAATATTTCATATGTTGGATACTTTCCATAGAAGGCTACAAATGTATTATCACTTGTTAAGGGCAGCCACACCTATTAATTGTCTACATGAAGAAAATCTCTTAAATAATCACTCATTTTTCCAATGAAGAAACACCAATATTTTCATATCAACTTTTTGCAATAGTATCCACTTGCATTCAACTGTTTATTTATCAAAATGATACTATACATCAAAATGTTTTGATTGAGCATAATGAGGGGGATTTTTGGCCAAAGATATTGTATTTTGACTATCTAATCCATCTTGCCACATTTTATAATGGACCAAAAATGGAATAAAACTTTTTTTTATCCATGTTACCTTCTTCCATCAATGATGCCACACATCACATCTCTATTGTAGGTAATAAGGAGATACTTGAGAAAATGTGTAGCATTCTAACTATTAGAGTTAATCCTTACCACCTTCGGTAATATACTAGCAATTGATAATAATTTTTTAGACGTGCATTGCTTTCTCCTATGCACGAGTCAAAACCATGCATGGTGTCTCTATTGTAGGTAATGCAACAATTATTTCCTCTTCCTCGTCCAACTATCTACTCTTCCCAAAAAACTAAACACACACACACACACACATATGGATAGTCTGTATCTCCAAACCAATTAGAATCTACAAATCCTTGTAATTTCAAAGTTTTATTTCCAACAATTCTTCTTTGGTAGTAAATTGTATTACTCGAGGTACCACTTGAATATAAAATTTTTAATCATAGTATCATATGCACCTTTCATTAGTTTGGACATATATATTTATAAACTCTTATACATGTTTGGCATCAAGTCTATTAAAAATAATTGCATGCATAAGACTACCAATAGTGCTAGAAAAAATAACTTGACACATCTCCTCAATCTTCACATTTGTCTTCAGGAATTATATAATCGAGCTTGGTTTTTATTAAGTGGACACGGAGTACTCGTGAGTTTAGTATCTTGCTTTTTAACATGCCTATAGTATTTTCTTGCATGCCTTTTTTGGTGAGACCATAATATTTTAATGACAAATGATCCCTTTTATTTTTAATTCATAAAATAAACCTGACAACATCTATTTAGTGTCAAATTCAAATGATAGCTATGATTTTGAAACCAATTCACACACAAATTGATCCACTTTTAGTCAACACATTAACATGTTTAGTTTTACCTTTGGTTGCATTTATTGTTTTAGAATCTTCTAGTCTTCATTGAAAATTATATTACAATTATATTCCATTATTTTGTGCTTTTGAGTTCCATGACTTACATACTTTAACACATATATGTAATATCCCATAAATTTTCACTTTGTTGATTTATATATAGTCTACCTTGGTCACTTTTTCGTACAAAAATAAAATGAATGTTTGAGGGAGGGTCTTTCACTTGTCCATGCTTCACATGGATTCTTATCCAATTAAGGGACTTGGGGGGGTCTATTGATAAAATAAAAACTAACTATTATTTCTTATGTCTAGATTTTTCAATCTAAACCTCTATTACTAAGCATGTTCTTCACCTTTCACATTGGAGTTATATTCATTATTTTTACAAATCCATTATATTAACATGTATATGTGTACATAGATATATATACATAGACACGTATTACTAATAAACTTAGTTAGGGATCTAGGGGTCGCTAATAAAATTACTAAAGATTGCATTTAAATAGACATTAGGCTCACCTAGATCCCTAAAAGTACATGTGTATTCCTCAACATTCTAAAAATAAGAAATTATAAGCCTATTGTTTCACCATAACTACTCACAGTCCTATAACTTCTAAAAAACACAAGCCCTCTTCCAACCACCAATTCATGGGGCAAGAGAAGAAAAGAGAAAAAAATGCTATATAATGTTTTACTTATAAGTTATACATTGTATACAAGACAATACCCAAAGAGGGTACTATCTATCCAAAAAGGAGCACACCCATGACTAAGAATATTTTTTGCAATATAATAATTATAAAGAATAGTACAGTCTTTTTTTCAAAATAAGAATGGCTCATGTGCAATGGTTAGATTCGGGAAGGTTTCAGAACCTTCAGGGCTCTCGAAGGTTTTTTCATGAAGGGGTTGGATGCTTTCATGGTTCGGGCTAGCAAACGGTGAATGGATTTGGGAGAAAACTAGTAATCAATGGCCTTTTAACAGAAGGTTTCAAAGAAGTTTCAACACCTCTATAAACCCTATGGGGCCAAGGCACAAGATTAAGGAGAGAGTTTTGAATGGTTGGCAAAGAAGGAAGTATAGGTTTGGAAGGTTTCGGGAGAATAGAAAGAGCTATCTAGAGCTTCATAATGGTTTTTTCCCCAACAAAGATGCACTTCTACTTTGATCAGATTGAGAGGAAATTTTGGAGACCCAAAACTTTGAATGTCAGAGCTAAAAAGGTCCAGAGATAAGCGATATTGTTGTTTATGTGAAAGCTTCTTCAGTTCTTGTTAATAATATGCAATGGAAAGAATTAGTTTGTTTGCTCAAAGATAAAGATCTTTTCTTTAAATGGATGGGGGAATGTCCATCTATAAGTAAGATTAAGGATTGGTGTGATAGGAACTGGGGAAGTGGTTTTACCCTAAAAACTATGGCGAATCATTTTTATTTATTGATCTTCCCATCAAAGGATGATAGGGATTAGATTCTAGGAAGTGGTTCATATTTGATTGATAGAAAAAGAGTTTATATTCACAAATGGACTCCAAACTTTGATCCTTTGCAAGAAAAAGTTAAAGAGTTAGCAATATGGATCAAGATGCATAACCTTCCCTTTGAATATAGAGAGGAAGAAACCCTCAAATTAGTCAGGGATTGTTTAGGAACTTTTATCTCTTTAGATGAAGCACTAGATGGGAACGATTTTTTAATGGTGTCACATATACTCATTAAGTTTCAGGAATGTAATAAGGTGCCTAACTTTATAGTCCTTGGTTTAGAGAAAGGTAAGTGGAGGTAAAATATTGTGGCAGATGTAGGGGTTACTCTTAAAATAGAAGGGCTTATAAGGACAGGGTCTTTAAAAGGAAAGGTGTTAAAAATAGAGAAACCCCTAGATGTTATTCACATTTTAACAGAATCAAGGAAAAAAGATGATGAAATTTTTTTACAGTGTGAATATGATATGATTGTTAATAGAAGAAGGGTTTTTAAAGAGATCCATAGGGACAAGTTTGAGATGGTACATAGATGGACTGATAGCTCCTTTCTTGTGGAAAATAGCCTAGATTTTATGATCACAATGGAATCTCTATCAACCCAGGTTGTTAAAGAAATCCCAGCATCATGTTTTCAGATCTTGGAGGTGCAAAATGCTCAATTTTGTGATAGTCATATAGTGGTGGAAAAACTCACAGATGAAGAAAGATTAGTTTTGTGTCAACCAATGGATGATTTAGAGGACAAGACTTCTAATAACACTACATATATTATCACTTACTTTATTCCAGACTCGAAACCTTCAAATTGATATATCATAGAAGATATGGATAAAGGGGAAGGAGATAGAAGTGTAAAGCCAAATAATGAAAAAGAAACCCATTATTTTGAGGATGATGGTCAATTGAATATGATTAGTAAAGCAGAAAGGGATTTTTCTTTTTTATATGAAAAGAAAATATCCCCGATTAGAAATCTGGAGGATCTATTTGAGGAAGATCGAGATGGTGGATGGAATAATTTAGTTTCAGACTCAGTTTATGAAACTCAACATGAGGAGGGAGACATTGATACTTTTGGTATGAAGGATCATATGGATATTGTAGAGAAACGAAGGGTGATTCAAACGTAATCTCAGATATCTAAACCAAAAATAGGGGAAAAGAAGAAAAGGGGAGCTAGAACTAATAGGATGAAATTGGAATTGGCTGGTAGTGCAGTAGACTAGGCTAAACTGTTTAGATCAGAAAAGGGCTATGCCTTTCCCAAAAAAAATGAGGATCTTTTTGTGGAATGTTAGGGACTGCAATGCCCCTGACAAAATTTGCATGATCAACCATTGTCTTGATTAAGTACAACCAAATATAGTCATGTTACAAGAAACAAAGGTTGGTATAGAAGGAGTAGATCACCTATCTAAAAGGTTTTCAAAATGGAGATGTGTTTTTGAGGCTATTGAAGGCACCTTAAGGGGTCTTGGGATCTTATGGATAGAGGCTACTATGGAGGTTAAACTTCTTAATCAAGCTACAAACTAGCAATTGGTGGAGGTTACATCTAAACAACTTTTGCATGTTTCTATACTTTCAATTTTTATGGTCCTAATAATACAAGTCTTAAGAAACAATTATAGATTTCTATTTGTACCCAAATGGTTTTGTTAAGGGAGAAATTTTATATCCTTAGAGGGTATTTCAATGCAATTATTTCACTAGCAGAGAAAAAAGGTGGTCGGGGTTGGATGAATAAAAGCCAAAAGGACTTCATGGACTTTGTTACTTTTCAAGGTTTGGTGGATGTAGAGCATTGGAATGGAGATTTCACATGGACTAACTGAAGGGGTGGATTTCTTAATATTATTGAGAACCTTGTGATACTCCTATAGAGTTATTTTTTTATCACTAGTTATGATTAATTCATATAGATTGCTAAAGTCATTCGGTAAAGAAGGATAGTCTAGTTAGTAAAGAAAATATGCTAGTTGGTAAAAGGAAATAAAGGAAATATAGTTTCAGTAGAGGCAAAGGAAGTCAAGACACTGAGCAAGGTAGAGAAAGGAAAACCTAGCACCAACCACTGAGTATTACCAATCTACAACATATACTAAACTGAGAGAAGATACATGTTACCGAACAAGTGAAAAATGTATTACCGAGCATCACAGGTCAACACAAGGAGAAACTATAGATACATTGAATCTGGACACCAAGAAAAAAATAGTTTACAAATCTCGAGGAATTTGTTTGATAGAACATTGAAGATTTAAATATAATGATTGTGTATGATTAAAAGGTGAGATTCTCCAATTAGAATTAAATGTGATATATGCATTGGAGAAGTAACCAATGTTAGCACCATTTAAGGAGAAGATTCTAGATTGTTTCCACCACTTCTAGAATTGAGTATAAAATGGATCAAAGTGTGAAAATCAGTGAAAGAGTGTATGATGCAAAGGATAAGTTGCAGAGAGAAAGTGATGATCAGTCATAGATAAGTTTGAAGGTGATGAGTAGAGAAGCCACCGAGTAACAAAGCAGTAAAGAGCAAAGTGTGAATGTGATACAAATTTTAATCTACTGAGTACAAAATTGATATTGTGAGTAAAGGACAGTATGAATTAAATTGTTATTGAGCATATAGAGTCTAATAAGAATAAGTTGATGCAAGTATCACAGAAAGATTTGTTACTGATTAAGTGTGTAATCAGAATTATAAAATCGATTAACCGAGTAGATCCTAATAGGTATTATATTGTAAATCCTTTAACAAGGTACATCTCTCAGATTCAAGTTGTAAAATCCTTTAGCAAGGTAGACTTAATTGGTCTTTAGACTCCTAAAAGAGTTAATACTCTTAACAATGTAAGCTATCATAAATAGCTAACATTGTAGATCTAACCGAGCATACTTTTTACTGCAATAGTGAAGTTTTGTGGGTTTCATCCCCATCGCAGTTTTTATCCTCTAACAAGTATTTATGTGATACCAAAATCATTGTGTTATGAGTTGTGTTTCATGATATCATTTTATAATTTTTATGTTGTTATACGTAAATTTATGAATTTGGTGAATGGTTATAAAGTTAGATAAAAGTTTTTGGAGTACTGATTCACCCCTCCCCTCTTAGTACTTAGCTTTTCATAATTAATCCAACAATTGGTATCAGAGAAAAGTCTCTTATTCAAAATTTTAATCACTTGAGAGGAAAGATCTGAAAAGATGAAAAGATATAGGTTTGAAAAGGTTATTGATAACATGAACATGGAACTGAGGATGGCTAATGACCAAATTGATGAATTGAGGAGGAAATTGAAGCATTCACTCAACAAAAATGAGCTAGCACATCAATTGAAGGATACACAAGATCAAGATGAAGAAATTGAAGAACTATCATATGGAAGTATGTCTGATGAATCTAAAGCTACAATATCAGAACTTACTAAGAAGAACCAAAACCTAACTCATCAGGTAAAAGCACTGAAAAGAGAACAAGAATCTCAATAGGTAAAATGTGTGAAGTCCTAAAACAAAAATAAAAAGTTGAAGATGAAAAAAGAATGGTTGAAGATGAGAGAAGACAAATGAATGTAAGGTTGAATGAGAAAGATGGGGAGATACTAAGCTTGACACAAATTCAGTACAACTTGACAGATCAACTAGTCGGTGCTAATTAGGATATTGCAAGAAAAATTGAAGATATTGTCAAACTGAAATCAAAGAATGAACATTTGAAGAATGAACTGAAATTTGAAAAGGATGCAAATGAAATCTTCAAAGGGAATGAAGAAACACTAAGGATATTGGATGAACAATGAAGAGGTCAAAGACAACTGAGAGATACTATTGAACTTGGATTTAATGCAAACAATACTACCACAAAGGGGGAGTCCTCAAATCAAGTAGCCAACCGAGATGTTTCTAGCCAACCTAAGAAAAATAAGCCTACTATCTATCATTGTGAAAATCAGGTCATATAGCTAATGTCTGCAGGAGCAAAAGAGGTAATCCACCGAGAATTCCTAAGTTTAATGGTTATTGTTACAATTACAGCAAGTATGGTCACAAGGCATTTGAGTGTAGATAAAGGATTGCTACAAGGAAGCCAAGATTCAATGGTTACTACAACAATTGCAACAGATATGGTCACAAATCTGAAGAATGTAGGTCACAAAGAAAGAATGTGAAATGGGTACCTAACCGATAGAATACTGCAAACAATTGACAAGGATCAACTATACCATGGGACTACAATACAAGAATTACATGTACTGCATATCGGAGATTTGGTCACATTTCTGTGAATTGCATTTTGATGCATGGAAGGAACAATAGAAGATCATGGATAAATTCTACAATGGCTTGTTTTCATTGTCACAAGGTCGGTCACCTAGCCAAATAGTACAGGTATCAAGGCAAAGCCCCACCCAAGGAACAACCGAGTGAAAATGCCCAAGTTAATGTTGAAGAGATAAGAGATAATAGATCTGATGAATAGAACATGGTGAAGAAATTCTCAAGATGATGGAGCTGAACTTGGCACCACATCGTCTGGATCGGGTGCACCTATCTTTACCTAATCGGTCAAAGGTATGTGTAGGAGCTAATAACTAAAAATTATATCTTAAATTGGTTCCTAACATTTGTCAAAAGATCCATATTAGCATATTAAGATGCATTTGGATATATGTTGTGAAGTTGACATTTCATATTTATTTCAGTAAGAGTAAATGTTATTTTGTTCCTGTTACCCTAATTTCCATGTCCATGCAAATTTGGCTAAAATCTATTCTAAAGTCTTTGTTTTACTCCTGTCAAGCATCTCTAAAAGTTTCATGACCTCATGTTTTGTTTCCTGGCCTCTACAATTATTTCAAGTCCCTAGTCTGCAGGTCAAAATATTCAAAAAACTAGCCGTTGTGTTGAAACCTTTTAAAATCCTCAAAAAACCCTAAGGCCCTGTTATGTTTCCTTGTTAATTTATCGGCAACTTAAAATCCTCAATACCCATGTGCACTATAATCTCATTGGCTGGTCACCTATTCTCTAAGTTTCCCAGCGGTCCCCTTTTTATTTAGCGACTTAGCGAATACAGTGATTTTCATAATCGCTAAGTAATTCTCGGTCACCATTTAACTTCTTGTGACCTAGCGACGGTTAGCTTTTCTTCAGTCGCGTATTCGCGTGGAAGTTCAGTGGTCTAAATTTGTGGGGTCCCGGCTAGAGGGATCCAATGGTTGGTGTATCTTCAGATAGGCTAGTGTCATAACTTGTGATCTTAAGATGACCTTTAGATCTTCCATGTCTACAGCACTTCAGTGTGTCAGTGGGACCGGTGCCACCTCATCCGATTCGGAAGCCTCTGATTGGTCCACATGTATCGAGTCATCTTTTGTCAGTAGGACAAAGTTCTTGCAGCGGTCAGAAGTTCTAACAGTTGTCAGAGAATCGACCACTGTCTTAAGTTCACAAGGGTTTTGTCAGAGCTAAAAGGGGATAAGACTAGCCGTCGATCTTGCTTTTTGTCAGAGTGGGCCCAGCAAACTTCCCAACTTTTAATCTAACGGTCGTCGTATGATCGCATGGAATATTCCTACCCCATGTGATCATGCACCCGCCATTGATTTTATTCCATCGTCAGGGGCTTGCAGGTGGGTCCTCGGATGATGATGTGCTCATTTCTCATTGGTCCACATAGCGATGACTTGGATGTTGCAGTGGGGCCGTGTCAGAATGTCTGCAGGGATGTCAGAAGGATGAAGATCAATGGCTGGCGTATCTTCACAAAGGGTTTTTCTGACACATGAGATTATGTGCCAGCTATTGATTTTGCCAAGTGTTCAAGATTTTTCAATGGGTCCAGTGCCAGGTTAGGGTTATTTGCCATCATTTTATTGGTTGAAGTAAATAGAAATATGTGGGACCATGTTGCTAGGTGTGCTTATGTATTTCAACGCGATTGGTTGTCGTATGGTGATGAGGATTTCTAGGTGGACTGATGTGTCAGTGGGGTCTCAGAAAGGTAAGGATCTAGCGGCTAGCATAAAAGTGTAAGGAATATTCTGGGGCTATAAGATCATGCACCCACTGTTAGATCGGTATCTCAAGCAGTGGGTCTGATGTCAGAAGGTTGCAATGTGTATTTGAAATGATGTAGTTTGATTGGTTGTTGACTGTCGCAGTGGTGGTTGACTTGTCAGAAAGGATTTTAAGCTATTTTAAAGGGTGCATCTGGGTTGTTCATCTACCGGGAAGGTTATTCATCGATGGTCACATTTTAAAAGGACCAGGCTAGCCGTTAACATTCAAATTTGAATTTTTGCACTGGTTTCCTGTTAGGGTTTTGCATTCTTTCGGCCATGCACGATGTCAGTTAGCTCAAGAATTGATTTCTCAGGACGGTTGTGGTTGAGAGGGTGATGGAGGTGACCATTGGCTAGTGTTGCAGGGTATTGTGTCGTGTTCCCATGCCAAGAAGTAATAAAAAGAGTTGGCACCACCTTTGCAAGCAGTACCTCTTCCAGGGAAATAAGATCGGATTTGAAGCCTTCATGGCTTAGTGGAGTTGTAGGTGGGTAGATGGATCAAGGTTGTTGTGTCTGTAGATGGACTCAGTCTAGGATCAACATGCAAAGAGAAAGATCTGATCTGATGACCAGTTCTCAGTGCTTTTCATGATGAGTCATCAGTGTACCTAGGGTTTGGCATTATTATTGTAAGAATTTGTAGCTCTAGTTAGGTCAATTTTGGACTCCTGCCTACGTATAGTTGAGTATGTATATATTTTTTTGTGGAGCCTTAGTGCTCAGGAGGTTCATTTTTTGTAAAGTAGAGAAGCCCACTTTTGCAAGGAAGTCATCTTTTCTCAAAAAGCCATCTGTGGTATTTTTTCTACCCTCTGGTTCTTCTACTTTTTGTAATCTCCCATTGATGATTAAGGCATTCTTGAGGTACTTGTGATATTTTTTCTATCCCTATCTTCATTGTCTCGATTATCTCTTATTGGATTGAAGTTTATGAATGTTGTTAATGGAAATTGGGGTTCCTAGTCCCTCTCATTTTTTGTGATTTTGTGTGTTACTATGTCTGATCTGATTTAGATGTTTTTTGGGTATACTACAACCCCTAGTAGTCTTGTCTCATTCCTACACCTAGTTGCAGAAAAGGATGTTTTCTTGTAGGTCATAAGTTGTGTCTTTTTTTCAAACCCTCCTATGAAACACTTATGCAAGCCTATCTAGTGAGTTATGACTTATTAAACCTAATTTCTCCATTGGTCTCATTCATCTATACTGAGATCCAAACCCTAATTTCGGTGTATCACCTAGTAGGTAGTTTGCTTTCATGTTATTTCCCTTTTCAAGCATTCCTTCTAACCCTTTCCCTCGAAAGTTATTTCATTTCATAGCAAGAAGTAGATTAAGGTGATTATCCAAGAGGAACTAGCCTAGAACCTAGAGGTTTCATCCCAGTTAGCATAGGTCCCACACCTGGGGATGAATCCAATGTTATACTAGGTTATCAAGACCAAGAGAGCTTGAAACAAAGGGTGCAAACTTAGTGTATAACATTTCTGGCACGCCCAGTGGGACTAGAAGTTATTCAAATTTGAAGATATGCTATCTCTAATATGCAGATTGCATAGTGTAGGCTTTTAAAAGTCATTCTATCAAGTATATCTAGTGACTCCACTGATTTCAAAGATCCAGGCTACCTTGTTCAAAGTTTTATGAGAAAGGTTGAGACTAGAAGCTCAAAGCCTACCCAATTTTAAGAGTTTCCCTCAAGAAGAAGTCACAAAGGTAGGTTAACTTAGAGGACATCCCCCACAAGGAGAGTTCAATCTACACCTCCTGATACTTTGAAAAGGAGACCTTTTCCCTTTCATTCCAGAAGAAGAGGCAGATCTCTACCCAGAGATCTAGAGGAAGATTCCAATCAAGTAGCAAATACAACTCATATAGTTGTCAATCTTCAGATTCCAACACCTACAATGGCAAGACAATTTGCTTTTGCACCATTCAACCAGGGTAGCCCATTGGCCTCTGCTCAACATCATGATGTGCCCTTGGTGGCACTTAAGAGTATACCTAATTTCATAGGTGAGGGGTAGACAACTGCTTTTGAGCACATAAGAGATGTGACCACCATATGCAGCATACACAACATTACTCAAGAAGATGTGGCCACAAAGTTATTAGCAGCCTCTTTAAAAGGTAAGGCTCTAGAATGGTTTAGAACTCTAACTGTTGGTTCTATTACTTCTTGGGATGAGTTAGGGGATGCATTAAGTAAACATTTTGAGGATAAATCAGATAACTTGTCTCTAGTTGAATAGTTAACAACTATTAAGAGAGACCCTCAAGAGCAAATGACAGATTATAATAGTAGATTCCTTAAAACATGGAATAGAATCCCAGTCTCAGTGAGACCATCAGCAGACCACACCTTCCTTTACTATTTACAAAGCCTAAATGGTCAAATTTTTATCATGATCCAGTCTATGGGTGGTACTTTTCTACCACAAGCTTTTGACATAGCTGTCAGGGCTGAAAATTGTTTAATCCAAGCAGGCATGATTGCTAGAAGGCCTCTAATGCTCATTTTTCCTAGCCTTCAACCCATTGCACCTGCCCAAGTACCCCCATTTACCCCTATTCCCACCATTTTGGCACCTCAAGCTAGTACTAGTGGTCAAGAGCTGACGACTAGTTTCTCTCAAGAGCTATAAGAAATAAAGAGTAGTCAACAAAGCAGTCAGCAGGAAATGACTAACTTGTTGCAGACCTTGACTAAAGAGGTCACAAATCTAAAGAAGCAAGGTCAAGGAATTAGACCACCATTTTAGTCTCAGGGCCAAGGTCCTAATCAGCAATATCAAAATCAAGGACAACCTTATCAACAAAATAGGCCACAATACCAAGGAGGCTATCAAGGACAAAGACAAAGTTTTAATTAGAGACCATTCCAACCATATAACCCTGCACCTCTAAATTCTACTAATCTGGTGAGGGATGTGGTTCCTAGCCAAAATAATGTGGCCATGGAAAATGAATGGTGTTTCCCTTGCAATCAGCCTCACAATCAGGCTACATGTTCAAATGGATGGATGAACCAAGCTCTAATGGTTCAAAATGCCTCACAAGCTCAATCAGAGGTTTCATCTAGTGGGTTAGTTCCTCAACAAGAATCACAAGAGCATGAGACTGCTCTCTTTAATTGGGAGCAACTAGACTTCATTGGAGTCAATGATGAAGCTGCTTTTGTTGCCTTTATGAGAGAAAAAAGAAGAGCTCAAGACATGGAGAGGGAAGATTCCAACTCCAAAGCTACTACATCTACAGAGCCACTGCAGAAAGCTACTCCCATCACACCTAGGGAGGTTCCTGTCATTACAAGCAAAGAAGGCCAGCATTCCAAAGAGGTGGAGCCCATCATGCCAAAGACACAACAAAGAGTACACACTGTGACACCATTCAATATTGTAGACAACATGAGGAAGGTGAATGTCACCATGTCCATGTGGGACTCTTTGGCTCTTCCAGGACAAACCTAAAATTTTGAAGAAGGCCATGTCAGAAGTAACAACTCCTCAACCTACAAAAGAAGTTGCAAAGCCAGTGTTGGTCAACATTGATCAAGAAAAGGAGGCTCCAAGTAGAAACTCCAAAGGCAATGCCACACAAGGTAGGAACATAAAGCCACCTCCCTTTTCTGTATCTTTAATCATTGGAAAATCTTTAGTACATAATTGTACGGTAGATAGTGGAGCTACTAGCACTCTAATGCCCAAAAAAGTGGTTGACCAATTAGGACTAAAATATGAGCCCTTCCAAAAGAAGGTTACCCAACTTGATGGATCCTCAGTCAATACTATAGGTGTGGCCAGGGATACTATTCTAATCCTTCATGCTAGTCCTAATTTCTCCATCATCCTTGATATATATATCATAGATCTCCCTGCATTATTTGCTATATGTCTTTCAAGGGAGTTTACAGCCAAGATAGGAGGCTATCTATCTTCTGATTGGTCTCACATGTTATTTCATACAAGGTATGGGACCAAGGTCACCATTAGCAGCACACCATATAGAGCCATATGTGTCCAATGCCATTAATGTAAACTACCCTATATTTGATGACAGTGACTTCCAAACCATTAGTGAAGCAAGCACAAAGATAGAGAGTATCCCTGATATCCTTCTAGATGAAAGAGCTTCAGAGGCCCAAGAAAATCTGATCTGGGATTTTGGTTTGGGAAGTTCTTTAATACAAGAAAGTAATGTTATAGAGCCAAGCCTTCTCAAAGAGGATGCTGACTCAGAAGATCAGAACAGTCAGGTTTGGGAACTATACTTTGATGGAGCTAGAAGCAGACATGGTTCTGGTGGTGGTGCTATGCTAGTGTCCTCAAAAGGAGAAAGGTATTATACTACCTTTAGACTTAGTTTTTCCTGCATGAGCAACACTACAGAATATGAAAGTCTAGTCAATGGACTAGAATGGGCTAGAAAAAGAGGGCTTAAGGCCTTAAAAGTTTATGGTGACAATGAGTTAGTTGTCAGCCAAGTAAGAGGGATCAGTGCAACCAAAAATGACACCATGAAAGCATACAAACATAGAGTTTGGAATGCAATTAAAGATTTCCATGCTTTCAATATTGTTGCTATCCCTAGAAAGTTAAATCAAAATGTAGATAGGTTAGCTGCTGTTGGATCCCAATATGATATTCCAAATAGCATTTCAAGAGAAATGGATCAACAGCATATCAAAGTGATTGTCAGACCATCTATCCCAGATAATGATGTCAATTGGCAAGTGTTTGACAATGATGAACAAATTCTGCAATTCTTGTTTGAAGAAGATGTTTTTTCAAAACACAATCAAGATAGGCTATCTCAAAACTATGGTGATCAAGTGATACAACTTAAGTCTAATAAGATGCTTAGAGGTCTCATTACCTTAGAGACTGTCTTTGACAAGGATGACCAAGTCAAGAAAAATAAAGCTGGCCTGGTAGTTCAACAAGAACATTGTGTTGAATTAGAGTTGGAACCAGGTAAAAGCCTACAATTTGGAAAGGTGAACACTGAATTGGAAAAGCAAGATTATACTCAATTATTCAAAGAATTCAGTGATGTATTTTCATGGCAATATGAAGACCTCAAAGGTTTCGACCCTGTCCTTGCTCAGCACGCTATTGAGTTAGAACCTAATGCCAAACCAGTGAGGCAAAAGCAAAGGCATGTTAATCCTAAGCTTGAGCCACTTATGCATAAAGAAGTGCTCAAATTGATAGAGAGTGGTATCATCTACCCCATTAAGCATACTAGTTGGGTTTCCAACCTTGTTCCTATCAGGAAGAAGAATGGGGAACTGAGGTTATGTGTTGACTTCAGGGATTTGAATAGGGCCTCATTAAAGGACCGCCATCCACTACCCTCTATGGAACAAATTTTACAATGTGTCTCTGGATCTAAGAGATTTTCATTATTGGATGGCTATTCAGGATACAATCAGATCTTAGTAAATGAAGAGGATCAATACAAGACTACATTTACAACCAAGTGGAGAACCATGGCTTATCAAAAGATGCCCTTTGGTTTGTCAAATGCAGGTGCCACATTTCAAAAGGCAATGGATATGGCCTTTAAGAGCCTAATGTACAAGTTTGTGTTGGTCTACTTAGATGACATAACTGTCTATTCAAAGCATGCAGTAGACCACATCAAACATCTGAGGAAGATTTTTGAAAGGTGCAGAGAATTTGGGATATCTCCTAATCCCAAGAAATGTGTGTTTGCAGTTCATGAAGGAAAATTGTTAGGATATGTAGTATCCAAAGAAGGAATTACAGTGGATCCTGAGAGAATTGTAGCTATCCTAGAGCTACCCCTACCACATAACAAGAAAAGTCTCCAATCTTTCATAGGAAAGATTAACTTTGTTAGGAGGTTCTTGCCTAACATTACAGATTTACTCAAGCCTTTGACAGCCATGTTAAAGAAGAGTTCAGCTTTTAGTTGGACCAAAGAAGGGAAAGCCAATTTCCAAGCCATTAAAGAGGCCCTAACAGGAGCTCATGCCCTCTTAAACCCAAATTTCAATAAGGATTTCATCCTTTATGCTTATGGAGGTCATGATGCTATATCTGCAATGTTGACTCAAGAAAATTCAGATGGATTGGAGCAGCCTATTGCTTTCTTTAGCAAAGGTTTGGAAGAGTACGAATAGAGATACTCTTTTGTAGAAAAACATGTGCTTGCTATGGTAAAGAGCCTCAAAAAGTTCAGATATCTACTGACCCATAGCAAGGTACATTTAAAAGTTACTCATCCAAGTGTCAAAGAGTTTTTGCTTTCCAAGGACCTAAATGAGAAAAGAGCTAGTTGGATCACCAAGGTGATGGAATATGACATAGATATTCAGACTACCAAACTGGTTAGAGGAAGAGGTCTTTGTGAGCATTTGGCAAAGGATGAAAGTTCAAAGAAATCAAGGCAAATGGATGCATCTCTGGTGGTGCACTCTACAGAAGAAAAAGCCAAGGCAACAAGCTGGTTGCCTAATATCATCAATTATTTGAAGATAGGACAATGTCCTGCAGGCCTAGATTCAGCAAAAAGAAGGTATTATAGGTTACAATCTATTCCTTTTGTGTTGATTGATGATGTTCTTTTCAAAAAGGATCACAGTGGTGTCCTTTTAAGATGCATAGATTCAGAAAAGATAGCTGATGCTCTATTTGAATTTCATGATGGACCTTCTGGGGGTCACTTTTCTCCTAGGAATACTGCTTATAAAATCATGAGGGCTGGATACTATTGGCCATCTATCTTTAAGGATAGTCATGATTATGTCAGAAGATGTATCAAGTGTGCTATGTTTGCAAGAAAAGAAAGACTTGCAGCCTTACCCCTACAACCAGTCAAAACAGAGCAACCCTTCATGAAGTGGGGTATTGATTTCATTGGGATGATCAATCCTCCATTTAGTGTAGGTCATAAATGGATCATCACTGCTATAGATTATTTCACTAGATGGATAGAAGCAATGGCTTTAAAAGAGGCTAATGAGAGTGTTGTATTGAGTTTTTATGATGATTTAATTCATAGATTTGGCACTCCAGACTCCATCATTTCAGATAATGCATTGGCATTTACAGGCCTTAAAGTTTTAGAATGGGCAGTTAAAAATGGCATTTATTTGAATACAAGTTCAAGTTATTATCCTTAGGGGAATGGTTTAGCAGAATCAACGAATAAGAACCTGATCAGGATAATTAAGAAGACTCTTCAGGACAATCAAAGAGATTGGCATACAAAGCTCAAATCTGCCTTATGGTTAGATATAATTACCCCAAAGAAGATCATTGGTAATTCTCCCTACATGTTGGTGTAAGGCAAGGAGGATAAGTTGTCAATTTCAGTAGAATTACCAGCTCTAGACTTAGCTACTCAATATGCCCTGTTTGATGAATAGGATCCCTTACAGATCAGATATGCTCAATTAATGGAATTAGAAGAACTTAGAGGAAAGTCAATGCAAGATATGGAATTCCACCAGGACCAAACCAAAAGGAGTTTTGATAAAAGAGTCAGGGTTAGGAAGTTCAAGGTTGGTGATATAGTCCTTAAATGGGATGAATTCAGAGCCAGGCCTGGCAGGCACACAAAATTTGATTCATTCTGGGGTGGGCCATTTCTTATAATAGAGTGCAGAGGATCCAACGCTTTTCAGCTATCAACTATTGAAGGTGATCCCCTGCCGATATCAGTCAATGGTTTCCATCTGAAACCTTGCTTTAAGGTTAATCCCTCGTAATCTTTTTATCTTTCCCTATTTTCCCTGCTTTCTAGGTTAAATTTTCAGCTTTCCAAGAAGTGCCCTGAGCACGGTTAGAGCCTTGTTCCTCTGAGAAGTTTTGAGTTTAGACCCCATGCCCAATGGATGTTCAAGGTCATTGGTTTCCATGTCTAGTAGGCTGACATCTAGTAGAAATCGCCAAAATGTTACCCTAATTTCCATGTCCATACAAATTTGGCTAAAATCTATTCTAAAGTCTCTGTTTTACTCTTGCCGAGCCTCTCTGAAAGTTTCATGACCTCATGTTTTGTTTCCTGGCCTCTGCAATTATTTCAAGTCCCTAGTCTACAGGTCAAAATATTCAAAAAACTAGCTTTTGTGTTGAAACCTTTTAAAACCCTCAAAAAACCCTAAGGCCCTGTTATGTTTCCTTGTTACTTTATCGGCAACTTAAAATCCTCAATACCCATGTGTGCTTTAATCTCATTGGCTAGTTGCCTATTCTCTAAGTTTCCCAGTGGTCCACTTTTTATTTAGCGACTTAGCGAATATAGTAATTTTCATAATCACTAAGTAATTCCCGGACACCGTTTAACTTCTTGCGACCTAGCGACGGTTAGCTTTTCTTTAGTCGCGTATTCGTGTGGAAGTCCAGCGGTCTAAATTTGTGGGGTCCTAGCTAGAGGGATCCAACGGTTAGTGTATCTTCGGATAGGCTGGTGTCAGAACTTGCGATCTTAAGATGACCGTTAGATCTTCCATGTCTACAGTACTTCAGTATGTCAGTGGGACTGGTGCCACCTCATCCAATTTGGCAGCCTCTGATTGGTCCACATGTATCGAGTCATCTTTTGTCAGTAGGACCAAGTTCTTGCAGTGGTCAGAAGTTCTGACAGTTGTCAATGAATCGACGACTGTCTTAACTTTGCAAGGGTTTTGTCAGAGCTATAAGGGGATAAGACTAGCCGTTGATCTTGCTTTTTGTCAGAGCGGGCCCAGCAAACTTCCCAACTTTTAATCTAATAGTCATCGTATGATTGCATGGAATATTCCTACCCCATGCAATCATGCACCCGCCATTGATTTTATTCCATCATCAAGGTCTTGCAAGTGGGTCCTCAGATGATGATGTGCTCATTTCTCATTGGTCCACATAGCGATGACTTGGATGCTGCAGTGGGGCCGTGTCAGAATGTCTGTAGGGATGTCAGAAGGATGAAGATCAATAGCTAGTGTATCTTTGCGAAGGGCTTTTCTGACAAATGAGATTATGCGCCAGCTGTCGATTTTGCCAAGTGTTCAAGATTTGTCAGTGGGTCCAGTGCCAGGTCAGGCTTATTTGCCATCATTTTATTAGTTGAAGTAAAGAGAAATATGTGGGACCGTGTTGCCAGGTGTGCTTATGTATTCAAATGTGATTGGTTGTCATATGTTGATGAGGATTTCCAGGTGGACTGATGTGTCAGTGGGGTCTTAGAAAGGTAAGGATCTAGCAGCTGGCGTAAAAGCGTAAGGAATATTCTGGGGCTATAAGATCATGCACCCACCATTAGATCGGTATCTCAAGTGGTGGGTCCAATGTCAGAAGGTTGCAACGTGTATCTGAAATGACACAGTTTGATTGGTTGTTGACTACCGTGGTGACGGTTGACTTGTCAGAAAGGATTTTAAGCTATTTTAAAGGGTGCATCTAGGTTGTTCATCTGTCAGGAAGGTTATTCATCGATGGTTACATTTTAAAAGGACTAGGCTAGCCGTTAACATTCAAATTTGAATTTTTGCACTGGTTTCCTGCTAGGGTTTTGCGTTCTTTTGACCACACACGATGTCAATTAGCTCAGGAATTGATTTCTCAGGATGGTTGTGGTTGAGAGGGTGATGGAGGTGACCGTTGGCCGGTGTTGCAGGGTATTGTACCATGTTCCCACATCGCGAAGTAATAAAAAGAGTTGGCACCACCTTTGCAAGCAGTACCTCTTCCAGGGAAATAAGATTGAATTTGAAGCCTTCATGGCTTAGTGGAGTTACAGGTGGGTAGATGGATCGAGGTTGTTGTGTCTACAGATGGACTCAGTCTAGGATCAACATGCAAAGAGAAAGATCTGATCTGATGACTGGTTCTCAGTGATTTTCATGATGATTCATCAGTGTACCTAGGGTTTGGCATTATTATTGTAAGAATTTGTAACTCTAGTTAGGTCAGTTTTGGACTCCTGCCTGCGTGCAGTTGAGTATGTATATATTGTTTTTTGGACCCTTAGTGCTCAAGAGTTTCATTTTTTGTAAAGTAGAGAAGCCCACTTTTGCAAGGAAGTCATCTTTTCTCAGAAATCCATCTGTGGTATTTGTTCTACCCTCTGGTTCTTCTACTTTCTGTAATCTCCCATTAATGATTAAGGCATTCTTGAGGTACTTGTGATATTTGTTCTATCCCTATCTTCACTATCTCAATTATCTCTTATTGGATTGAATTTTATGAATGCTGTTAATGGAAATTGGGGTTCCTAGTCCCTCTCATTTTTTGTGATTTTGTGTGTTACTATGTCTGATCTAATTTAGATGTTTTGTGGGTATACTACAACCCCTAGCAGTCTTGTCTCATTCCTACACCTAGTTGCAAAAAAGGATGTTTTCTTGTAGGTCATAAGTTGTGTCTTTTGTTTAGACCCTCCTATGAAACACTTATGCAAGCCTATCTAGTGATTTGTGACTTATTAGACCTGATTTCTCCATTGGTCTCATTCCTCTATATTGAGATCCAAACCCTAATTTTGGTGTATCACCTAGTAGGTAGTTTGCTTTCATGTTATTTCCCTTTTCAAGCATTCCTTCTAACCCTTTCCCTCGAAAGTTATTTCATTTCATAGCAAGAAGCAGATTAAGGTGATTATCCAAGAGGAACCAACCTAGAACCTAGAGGTTTCATCCTAGTTAGCATAGGTCCCACACCTGGGGATGAATCCAATGTTATACTAGGTTATCAAGACCAAGAGAGCTTGAAACAAAGGGTGCAAACTTGGTGTATAATAGTTCCATTCAGTGAAAGGAAAGTGTATTTTGTAATTGGTGAAAAGGGAATCGGTAAAGAGCATTTAATGCAAAAATTATAAGCATTAGAAACCCTAAAAGAGGAAAAACTATAAATAGACCCTTTTTTATTTCATTTTCACCTTACACTTTTGCGAGCATTCAAAGAATTTTTTTGCTGTGAGACTACCAAGAGAATCTAAGCAATCAAGTGAGTAGATCTAAGCATTCTCAAGCACATTCAAGTAAGTACTGGTGTTTTCCCAAGATGGGTTAACAAAAATGAGTTGATATTCAATTGAAACCCTACCAGTCAAGAGAATTAATATGTGAATCAATAGCACCCAAATTATAAAATCTTCTTGTTGTGGAGAAGATTGACCCTGCCAATCCAAAGTATAAGCTACCACCAACCATAGCAGCTGAAACTGATAAGTCTAGATCCCTATATTCGATCCCGCCAAGAGTTATTTAATGAAGATGTATGTTTCTTCATACATTGCAAGAAAGAGGATATTTTCCAAGTGAAGATCGACACCTCATACTGGAATCTATGTGTAAATAGGAAGTTGAAGGATGAACATACGCATTTGGAGACCAAGGGTTTGGTTCATGTCATGCATGTTATGACTATATTCAAGCAGGAATGGATGAGGATTATTTTGAGAAGAGTTCATGATTAGTTCATATCGATCGATGCACCTGTTAAAGTCACAAAATATGTGCTACATATTGTAATAGGTTATCCAATTGATAATAGACCGAGAGCTCATAAGAAAATATATAAGAACAAACTTTGTGAGCTTACTCAAGCTAAATGGGATGGAAGAGATTTGAATTTATATATTGTTGATGATCCTGAGTTAAGATTCATGTCCAATATAATATCCTACTGAATCTTCCAGTCATCTCGGGTAGACAGTGTACCTTGTGGAACTATTGATATAGCTTACAAGATTGTGAAGAAAGACATGATGAAGGTAGATCTGTGTGAGATCTTGTTGAAAAAATTCAATGATAACATGAATAAAATCTAGAAGGAAAAGACAAATACTTTGAAGTTAGGATCAATACTAGTATGCATATTTTTCTACTTTCAAAACTTCTTTCCATCAATCGGTGATGTAGTGTGGAATGTAGAAAAACTAATAATTTATCAAATAAATGAGTTTATTCAAAGTTTAGGAGATAACTTTGACATGGTTATGAATTATTATTTCTCAAAGTTTCAAGCTAAAATGCATAAGAAGTTTAGGATTCCACCCTAGCTAGTGGAAAAATACAAGGACACTATATGTTTTGAAGTAGATACCGCCACTTGTATAGTGAGAGTTGTAGAGCCAAGAAACATCTGGTTACCACCTATGGGTTGTGAAATGGATATTGATGTTACATCAATATAAATTGAAGGATTTAGAGAAACCAATTGACAAAAGAGTCAATTGGTATGGCACTTATGAATAAGTAAAGAATAAAATAAAACTAGGTATATTGATACCTAAGGCTTTAAGGAAAACCAGCAGAATGATTAGTAGTTTATCAGAAAATTTGGGTATTGTTGCTGAAGAAGATGAATTTGGTCCATCATAAATTAAGGGGAAGAAAATTAGAATGAAAAAGGATACCCTAGCTCAATCGGTGCAAGACCATTAACTAGGTCTTCCTCCACACTGAGAGAGAAAAAGAAATCAGAGGTAGAACCATAAAAGCCTAAAACCTACATGAGAGAAAAGAAGATTTTAGGTAGATCGAGAAGGAAGTTGAAATTACAAGATAGTGAAACTGAATCTGAAGATGTAACTCAATTCAAAGTTATGCAAAACTAGTCACCAAAACTAAAAAACTTAGATGAGTCACTTAAAGTACTAAAAAATATGGAGGTAATTCAGGGTAAATACAACTTAAATATGAAACAAGAAGTGATGAGGAAAAAGAAAAGAAGTTATGTTCATACTGCACAAGTTTAGGACTACTCTGGTTGAGATGGCCAACCGAGTATCAAATGAATTGTACAAAAAGATAGATGCAAGATGGAAGTATGCCTTGGCATTTGAGAAACAAATGAGGGATAGATCCCTAGCTATAAATGTTCCTAGTCAAGGGAAGAGAAATAAGGATAATGATCGGTAAACTTGACGAAGTTCAAAAAGAGACAGATGATTTATGTAGAAAGATATTCTTTCCCAACCTACCAACATAAATCAAGGAACCCCAAAAGAAGTCAGATCCCATTGATTTGACTACAGATAAAGAAGAGGTCATCATTGAAGACATAATAGATAAAGACCCAGTAGAGGGTATTGTAGATGATGAAAATATCATGGCAACCGAGGCCAAGGATACTAGAGAATTAAATGTCGATGAATCAGCAAAAGAAAAGTTAATGGATGAAGATCCTGTTATTGAAAAAAACTTATTTTTCCTAAGATTGAAGAAGTTATCTAAGAGGTTACAAAATATTTTCCAACAAATGTGGAATCCCCCACCAAACCAGAAAAGGAGCAAGAACAAAAGGACACTTTAGAGTTGGTCACTCCTACCGAGACCACTAATTCCCACCAGAGACAAGAACTGGTGAAAGAGAAGGAAAGAGATAAAGAAGAAGAGAAGAAAGAAGAAAAACAAGAGAAGAAAGTAGAAAAGAAACAAGATGATAAGAAGGAAGGAAAACATGATAAAACTGAGGATACTACTACTACCACAACTTCTGATGTGAAGTTATCTACTGGAGAGAGTGCACAAGCCACATAGAAGAAATCAAATAAGAGGAATCATGAGAAAGAGAAGGTTGATTTGAGCCAACCTATTGTCATACTGAAGGTTGACATCTTCACCATGAGTCCCAAATAATTAGATCTAAGTTTGGAGACTTACTCAAGAAGAAAGTTGCACAAGACAAATTACTTACAAAGAAGCAGAAAATAGATGTGTTGGAGAATGTCAAGGAGATACTACAAGAAATTATACTAGAGGCAGATATCAATGAGAAAGGTAATATATATAGTCAAGTAAGTGAACTAGTAAGCCAAATAAATAAGCTAGGTACCGAGACCATAGAATATTTGATGCAAGTGCATACAAAGAAAATGGAAAATAAGATCATTGAAGAATTACTTCAATTGGTAGCACTTGACAAGGTAACACTTCTTGTATTAGTTACCAAGTTGGAAAAAGAATTGCAAGATATTCTTTTATTATTTCAAAAAATATGTTTAATTTCTAATTTCACAAAGGCTATAAAAGTTAAAGATGAAAATTTTGAGGATCTCACTGAGCAGCTAGCAAAGGTATCAATCGAGCCTGATACTTTCAAGGTATACTATCAAAGGATGAAGCACCTAATGGGAGTGCAACATGAGTTGAGGAAAGAGGAGAATAAAATTAGGATGGAACTGATGGAGTTGCAAACATTTTTTATACCACATATTGAGTCATTACAAAAACATATGCATAAGGCTAAAGACTTAGTAAATACCCTAGATGTAAGTGCTATGGATAGCATGGTAAGTCTAACAACTGATATAAGAGAACAAATTATAGTGTTACCGACACTTAAGGATTCATGGAAGGCATCACTAAAAGATGCACAAGAGAGGTATAAATCTATTTTTGCCAAGATTCCTCCACAAGATAACCAGTAAGTAATTGTTTTTGGCATTTTTGTTAAAAAGGGGGGGATAAAAATGATAATAGAGTGTTATGATAAAAGGCGGATATATATGAGTGTGTAAATCCAATAAAAGGGAGATAGTAGAGATAAAGGGATAGACATATATTGTTGTCAAAGTAAAATAAAAAGGAAGTACATAACAAATGGATACATTATATAAGAGGATTATATGTACAGAAGATGGATAGATATACATATAAGAATTATTGCCACGGGGGGAGAAATAGACTTTATCGAGGAATGTATACATGGTCAAATTTTGCTAAGGACCTAAGGACACATAAATTTTATGACTTTGAAGGTTTTTAACAAAGATACCAAACTAATGCCAAAGGGGGAGGTTGATACTCCTATAGAGTTATTTTGTTGTCATTAGTTATGATTAAGTCATATAGATTTCCAAAGTCATTTAGTAAAGAAGGATATTCTATTCGATAAAGAAACTATGCTAATCGGTAAAAGGAAATAAAGGAAAGATAATTTCGGTAGAGGCAAAGGAATTCAAGACACCGAGAAAGGAAGAGAAGGTAAAACTGAGCACCAAGCACCAAACAGTACCTGAGATACAACATCTAGTGAACCAAGAGAAGATACATGTTACCGAGAAAGTGAAAAACATATTACCGAGCATCACAATGTTAGAATAACTAAGAGGGGAGAGGGGGGTGAACCATTTATCCATAGTCCCAAATAAAAATGTATATCCAAAAACAATTTAAACAAATTTCTGTAGCTTGGTAATATAGAATAGTAAACTATCTGTGCTTTTACCAATTACCAGTTAATAACTTGTAGTAACTATCGATCAAATAAAATATGCAACATGTAAAGTATGATATCCAACAATCATCACAATCAATACATAACACAAGATATTTAACATGGAAACCTTGTAAAGGGAAAAACCACCTAGGACCAGCAACCCAAAAATTGTTCACTCTTCTGAAGTGAGGTCGGTGAAGACCCAACCCTGTTAAAGGTTACAAAATACATTTTAAGGTGTGACCTTGTTAGAGGATTTAACACTAACCATTATCATCCAACTAGCATTCACTATGGGGTTGACAGGATAACAAATGTACACTCTATGAATGACATTACAAGACTTTCAAGTCCACTCTGTTAAGAGATTTATCTTATTACAATGGTTAAACTGTAACAGAAGGTGATCTAATTACAATACAACTTCTATTGCAGATGTTCAGATCTATATTATGCTCATTCAAATACTCTGATCAATATAGAAATTCTGTTTCAACAATAATCAATGACTTACTGTCTCTCGGTTATATCTTTCTGACGCTCGGTAATCTCTACAGTTTGGTTCTTCTTAACCAGTCTGATCAGGCATGCATGAAGCTTTGTTCACATGATAGTTCTTCAGTCTCCTTCTTTCGGCATAAGTTTCATAATGAAACCCTAGTCTCTTAAATAGACAAGTAAATATTTTCCTTTCATCTGTCAGATTTTGCCACTTAATCTCCTTAGCTAATTTTTCCACTTAAACCTTCCTCAGCTGATGTGTCAGTAGTACATTTCAATTTTGTCCTTTAGATCTTCCTTGAATTTTGCTAGCTGGTGATTTTATAAAAAACTTTATCTATCCACCTCATGATCATACACTTTACAGCTCATCAACTTCTATCAGCTAAACTAATCATTTTATTCTTTTGTTCATTCTCGGTTAACAAAGAAATGCATTGGTGAACACAAGCTTGGTTTATACTATGCTCGGTATACACTACACTACTTGGTTTATACTGGAATGCTTCATTAACTAACCACACTACTTTGTAACATTTTTCTCCCAACTTCATAACAAATTAATGGAACATAATCAAGTCAACAATATGAAGTCATAGACTCATCAATAAGTTACCAAGAGTAATCCTTATCCTCATCTATCATATCCATCTTCCTCCATGTAGATATCTCGGTTCTTCATCTTTCTCTTCTCTTCTATAGATGTGTTAGATGTTTGCAACTCCATGATAAGTACTGTCAAAACTAGTTGACATCAATGACAACATAAAACTGATTCAATTATCTTACATAACAGTTCAGTTCTCAGTGATCTCTAATCACTTGAATTTCTTCAATTATGTTCTCAATCAGTTGTAGTTCATCACACAAGCTAACACAAGGAGAATCTATAGATACATTGAATCTAGACACCGAGCAGAAAATGGTTTACAAATCTTGATGAATTTTCTTGAAGAACATTGGAGATTTAAATATAATGATTTTGTATGATTACAAGGTGATATTTTCCAATGAGAATTAAATGTGATATATGCATTGGAGAAGCAACCAATGCTAGCACCATTTAAGGAGAAGATTCTAGATTATTTCCACCACTTTTAGAATTGAGTATAAAATGGATCAGTGTGAAAATCAGTGAAAGAGTGTATGATGAGAAGGAGAAGTTGCAGAGAGAAGGTGATGATCATTCATAGATAAGTTTGAAGGTGATGAGAAAAGAAGCCACTGAGTAATAGAGTAGTAAAGAGAAGAGTGTGAATGTGATACAAAGTTTAATCTACCGAGTATAGAATTGATATTGTGAGTAAAGAATGGTATGAGGTAAATTTTTATTGAGCATATAGATTTTGATAAGCATAAGTTGATGCAAGTATTACAGAAAAATTTTCTACTGATTAAGTGTATAATTAGAATTGTAAAAGCTCTTAACTGAGTGGATCCTAATAGGTCTTATATTTTAAATCCTTTAACAAGGTACATCTCTTAGATTAGAGTTATAAAATCCTTTAGCAAGGTAGACTTAATTAGTCTTTAGACTTTTAATAGGGTTAATACTCTTAACAGGGTAAGCTATCAGAAATAGCTAACATTGTAGCTCTAACTGAGAAAATTTTTTACTATAGTAGTGAATTTTTGTGGGTGACATTCCCACTACAGTTTTTATCCTCTAACAAGGATTTTTGTGATACCAAAATTATTGTGTTATAAGTTGTATTTCATGATATTATTTTATAAGTTTTATGTTGTTATATGTAAAGTTATGATTTCAGTGAATGGTTATAAAGTTAGATAAAAGTTTTTGGAGTATTGATTCACCCCTCCCCTCTCAGTACTTATATTTTCATAATTAATCCAACAACTTGATTGGTTCATGCTGGTATGAGAGTGGAATAAGGCCAATTGGCTATGTCAGGCAGAAATTCTACCTTCGTCAAGATCAGATCGTTTCACCATTTATTTGAGAATCCATGAGGATCCCACACCAAAACAAGTGCCTTTTAGGTTTGAAGGTATTTGGTTCAGGGACCCTAATATTGTGGAGAAGATTTCTTAATGGTGGACCAATGCCTCTAAAAGGGAAGGAAATAAAGGTTTTACTTTCTTTAAGAAATTATAGTTCTTAAAAAAATAGTTGAAGATTTGGAACAGAGTGGAATTTAAGAATGTGTTTGCTAAAAAAAATTGTGTTGAATTTGAATTAGAAGCCTTAAATCTAAAGGTTATTGAAAATGGTATGTTGGGGGAAGATTATGCTATGGAAAAGGAGCTTCAAAAAATATACTCTAAAATTTTAGCTCGGGAAGAAACCTTTTGGAGGCAAAAATCTAGAGAGACTTGTTTGCATGATGGAGATAGAAATATAATTTTTTTCTACAATTCAGTAAAGGTTAGGAGATCTCAAAACAAAATATTTTCAATTCAAGATCAAAATTGTAATATTTTAGATAATGAAAAGGATATTAATTCTGAAGTTGTGCATTTTTTTCTCAGAGATTTTTGTGAAGAAACTAAATGATGTGAGGGTAGATGAAGAGATTCTAAATATTATTCCAAAATGTATTAAGGACGAACAAAATTAGATGTTAATGAAGCCCATCCCTAAAAAAGAAGTGAAATTTTCCCTTTTTAACCTGGGAAGTGATAAAGCCATAGGACCATATGGTTTTCCAACTATGTTTTTTCAGAAGGCATGGCACATTATAGGAGATGAGTTAAGGGATGTGGTGGAGGAATCCAAGAAGAAAGGTTTCATTTTTAGAGATTTTAATAATACCTTTTTGACATTGGTGCCTAAGAAAGGTGAGAAATCTACCTTTGATGACTTTAGACCTATTGCCTTATGTAATAGTGTTTATAAGGTTATCACCAAAGTAATGGAAAATAGGCTAAAACTAGTTTTGTATTCAATCATCTCTATGGAACTTAGTATTTTTCTCCTAATAGGTCTATTTTTGAAGGTATGATAGTGGTTCACGAAGCTATACATTCTATAAAAATAGAAAATACTAATAAAATGATGATTAAACTGGCCATTAAAAAAGGCTTATGATAATGTGGCTTTCAGCTTCATTTGAAAAATTCGGCTTTCATCCTAGTTGTTTAAAGTGGGTTAAAGGATGTATTTGTTCCCCTGGGCTCTCAATTTTAGTTAATGGCGGTCCACAAGGCTTCTTTGAGACAACAACTAGTATTATACAAGGATATCCTTTATATCATTTCATTTTTATCATTCTTGTAGGGGTGTTAGGAAGATTAATTTTTCAAGAAAGACTTATTGGCAAATGGAAGGGAATCAAGATTGCAAGTGGTATTGATGTGGTTTCTCACCTACAATTTGTAGATGATACCTATTTAATGGGTGAAGCTACACTTTTAGAGGCAATGATTATGAATAGAACTTTAGATAAATATAGCATTGCTTTAGGGTAGTATATTAATTGGTTCAAATCAGAGGTCTTTTTCTTTAATACTGACCCGCAGATTCAGAGAAAGATCATAATACTATCTATGAGGACTAGAAAGTTACTAGGAATATGCCTTGCCATCCCTTTACTGGATGGGGTGTCTAAACCTAGTTTGTGGAAGGATTTAATTAACAGTTGCATGAAGAAAATGGAAGGTTCAAAAGGTAAGTTTTTTACTTATGTTGGTTGCATTTTTATGCTTCAAATAGTTATTTCTGCTATCCCAGTTTTTTCTATGAGTTGTATGAAGGTTCCAACCAAGGTCTTAAGATTGTTAGAGTAGAAGATGTAGAAATATTTCTGGAATGGATCCCAAAAGGCTAACAAAATCCCTTTAATTGCATGGGATAAGATATGCAAAACAAAAAAAAGTAGTGGTGTGGGTTTACGTGATTGGAAATTAATGAATAAGGCCCTGGGTGCAAAACTAGTTTGGTAAATGGTGTCAAATTCTTCAATGTTATGGGTTAAAATTTTGAAAGCTAAATATTTGGACTCATGGGATAATACTTGTATTCTTACTATTAGAAACTCCCCCAAAGGGTCGGCAGTTTAGAATTTTATTATGGACTAGTGTAGGGCTATCATAGTTAATCGTTTGAATTAGAAGGTTGTGGATGGAAGATCAGTCTCCTTCTGGAGAGATTCATGGAATAGTTTACCTATCCTTGGTGACAAGGAGTAAAATCAATAAATCATGAACTTTTTCTTGAATCTATGGGGTAATCAGCTTGTCAATTATGTGGAGGAAAGGATAACTCCCTGGGTCCTCAATGGATGCGGAAGGATATATCCAAACTTAGTTTAAACCCCCAGCAGGAAGTAATAATGAAAAATATTTTTGATGAAAGGGAGGTGCATGTGATGAATCAATATGATACTCTAATATGGTGTGCAACCAAAAGTGGATGTTATCCAGTAAAAGTTGGTTATTCCTTGATTTCTGATAATGATTATAGGGAGGACTGGCCTTATTGGTCATGTTGGGATAGGAATTATTTTCCTAAGGTGAGGGCCTTTACATAGATTGTCTTACATGGAAGAATTCTTACTGAAGAAAGGAGGAATAAATAAGGATTTAACGGGTCAACTAAGTGTGTCTTGTGTGAGAAATCAATTGAAGATGCAGATCATTTGTTGTGAATTATGATTTTTCTCAATCATGTTGGATAGGTGTTTTAATGAAGCTGGGTTGGACTGGACCTCTATAGAATACCATCTTTGACCTTTTTAAATGTTGGCCAATAATAGGTAAAAAGTCAACTCTTTCAAAGTTGTGGATTATTCGCCCGTCAATAATCATATGGGAGATATGGAAGGAGCGCTATAGGATAATTTTCCAAGACAACCTTGAACCTCTTGAAAGAGTGAAATATAGAATTGATTCATTTATTGAAGAAGTAATGAGTACAGCCACCTCGCATTTTAATCCCTCAATGGTTTTTACTTCAAGGGATAGTGCAATTCATAAACATTGGCCAAGAATTAGATTTTGTTTCAAGAATTATACAAAAGATAAGTTGGGGAGTATTTTGGATAGACAGAATGTGATATGGCATAGACCAGATAAAGGTTGGGTTAAAATATTTTTTGATGTTTTTTCACAAGGCAATCTGTGGGCTTCCAGGGAAGGGGTTATTGCTAGAAGTTGTAATGGAGAGATGGTGTCTTATGCTGTGATGAAATTGAATGATGGGACAAATAATGTGGCAGAGGCTCAAGTCGCATTATTAGCTGTTACATTGGGGATTTTTTTGAAATTGGATAAGTTACATTTAGAAGGCAATTCTAAAGTGATTATAGATGCAATCCAATAGGGCAACACACATGCGTGGCATCTCCAAAATTTTATTTTAAATATTAAAATGGAATTATCCAAGTTTAAGGATTTCAAAATCAGTCACACACTTAGGGAAGGAAATCATGATGTTGACACTCTATCAAAATGGGTTGTCACTTTGGGAAATAAATATGAAATGTGTTGTGAAGACTTTAGATTCATTAATATGATGGAAGAGGATCATTTAATAATGATTAAGGGTATAGAGCTTAGTAACGACCTTGAGAGTGAAAATGAATAAATTATGTTTTGTGCCATTCATAAGTGGGAGGAACTTGACGTGACAACCAAAAATGTGTCTCTCTGCATAAGTAATCATTATTGTAGCTCTTAAAGTTTATTTTGTTCTTTATTTATATTTCTAATGATCAAAGGATAGCAATAAAGTGTCTAAGGAGGGCAATTTATAAAAGATGATGGTGATTTGTGCTTGGGGAAAAAAAAAAGGATGGGAATGACCTTGGTTGTAAGGGGATTTTTACTCATGATTTGAAATGGTAAGTGTGAGGAGGTGTCTTTTTCTATAAGATGTAGAGGAATAGGCAGTTTTGTCATAGTGCAAGTCATTTTCTTAGGATATTTGCAGATTTTTGTTTGAGCTAGAAGGTTAAGTTGGAAGGGATGGAAGCCACATTCTCGGTAGACACTAATAGTGGGAAACAAAAGGGATTCAAAGGGTCAGCAAGTGTGGAGAGGTTGCATGGTTTTCTCAATATCAATAATACAAATATGATCCAGGTAGTTTTAGGTGTCTTAGGCCCCCAATTTCAAGAAAGGAGGAAGAAATGGAGAGTCAATCTGGATGTGATATCCATGGTTATTGCATTGGGTTTGGAATTGGGTGAAAGTAAAGGAGAAGTGTGAAGGATTGAAACTACTCTTTTTGATGAGGACCTATTAGTGGATTTGTAATCCATTTTGGAGTGCGTAGTCCTAGGTGTGGGCTTGGATATTTGGGAATATTTTGAAGATGAAGACAATGCAAGAAGTTTTGGTTGGTTCCCTTTTTACGATGGTGAGGAAGGGTGAATAAATCCCAATATAGAAGAGACGGGGTCATGGCCTGGCAGAAGGTTAAGTTTGAAATTGATGTGCATGAAAGACACAAGGAGGCAGTGGAACGAATGCAAAATTTGATTGTTCCCCGTCTGCATGGACGCAGTTAGAGGAACATTAGACGTCTGGAGATGTAAACGACGTCATGGTTTTTTGGCTTCCTTTTTCATGGCTGTAAGGTTGGTTTCTTTGGATGTAATGGATTAGTTATGAAGAAAGTTAAAATCAGAATTTACAAGTGGTAGCTTTAAAGGCGAAAGGACAATTTTGTGAAACTCCAAAAAATGCAGGTTTTAATAACGCTAGGCATGGAAAGTTTGTTTTGTAGATGGTGGATGGTGATGGTAAGAAATTTTTTGATAGAAATGTACCCAAGAAGGACTTTGGATAGAAAGGGGGAGATCTATAAAGTAGATGCTTAGTCTTTTGAATGTCAGTTGATAAATGCATATGTAAGAAGATAGATGCTTTAAGTTTTATAGTTAGAGATATAATTTTTGGCATATGTGATGTTGGATTGTAATGAAATTAGCTCAAGATGGTTTCTATCTTATCAATGTAATTTCCTTTATTTTAATAGAAATACAAATAATATTGTTACTAATAAAAAAAATTATAGAGAATAGGGAGGAAATTTACTAAAGCCAAGTCTATGTCACAATCATAGATAAAAATAACAAGCCGGAGGAGGATCACTACATAGACCCTCACCGCCTAACATACACATAATTTTTTCACATTTTCCCTCTTTCATAAGGGGTATTTCCTTACGCTTGCCTGTCGTAAAATTATAAAAAAATCTTAGATGATTTGACACATAATCAGTATTAAGATTTGTATTGATACCATTTGCAGCTTTTGAAAATTTCCTTGTGACTCCTATAATTTTTTTATCTATCAAACCATTAATTTTTTCTAGATGTTTTTCAAATAGTGCTTCCACTTAGATATCAAACCCATCTATGTCATCGTGAAATAGATGGGAATACATAACCATAGACAAGATTGATTCACAATTCAATGTTTAGGCTATGGAAAACATATATCTTCTCTCGATGAACTAATTAAGCCTAATAATAGCTTTGAGATGGCTTACCTTACATCGATACGCAAGGAGGGTCATCCATGCTTTTTGCCAGTTCCCAAATGTGCATTAACCAAGTCCATTTGTCAATATTCTAATATCTCTTTCTACAAGTGTTTAGATATTTATTAATTTTCATGTCTTCACCATATTTCCTATCCTTCCTCATTTGTCTCCTAATGTCCATTGTCCTCTTATGCTCTATGTTTCCATACTTGCTTTTTCAACCATTGGAAGAGGAGACCATCACAACAACAACAAAAAATAGAGTCAAAGAACAAAAAAACTCTCTCCTATAAGTTGGATGTTTCGTATACTATATTTCCTATCATGGCATCAAAGCAACACTTTACATATTGATTTCACAGCTAAGAAATTAATGATAATCACACCCCTTCCAAACCAACAACACACAATAGAATAAATATCACAAATCCTTTAAACATGTAAAAGACCTAAACGAACATCTAGTTGGAGGAGAAAATTTTCCACCTTCCTATAAGGCCTCAACCCCTCACCACTTATCCTTCATACTACAACATGCCTATTATTAGATCTATATATTTAAGCATCACAATTAAAACCCCTTAAATATTCGAGGGAGGGGTTTTCACCACTCCATGCTTCTTATAGAATCTTCTCCAACAAAATAAAGATGGATGATCTATTGATAACATAACGAACAATTGTTACTATTTTCATCTAGAAATTTCGTCGATATAAATTTCTAACCACATCCATTAAGATTCTATTCATCAACTCCATTCTATTAAAATGTATAACAAGTTATCTTTTACTTTTCTATTACTTACAAATTAATCAAATACATCTTAAAAACCATACTATCAATCATAAAATCATACAACATATTGTCAACATAAGTTAAGTCAGTAGACACAAGAACAAGCATACTTTAAAAATAACTAACTAAACTTTTTGATTAGCTGTTACACCAAAACCTTGAAGTGTTAGTAATCTACCAAGTACCAAATCAACGTCTTTTACCCAACTCACATGTTGACGTTGCTGAAGTTAAAACCATTTACAGGAGTCTCCTCTCTCCATTAAAAAAGGATTGTTTCTTCCTCTGTCTCACCTCTCTATCTTTTCTTTACCTCGGCAAAGAATCTGCACTATCGTATGCTTCACATTGTTCTGCTTGACATGATAAATACTTATTCTCTGCATAAAAGTCATGATAAATACTTATTCTCTGCATAAAAGTCTGAAGATTAAATGAACTAATAAGCACGGAAAATATATCTTCTATCTCAACCCACGAAATGCTGTCGTTTCCGAAGAAGTGGATGAATTTGTCTTATCAATGGAAACATGTGCAGAGCCATCTCACCAATAGATTTGATTCAAAAGCGATTGGCACAACAAAAATATCTTTTTTATATAGCAATATAAAAACAAAGAGATATGACAATGCATGGAACAAATTATTGTAGGGAGAAAACAACAGTATGTACCCAGAGTCAGTATGTACTTTAATGAAGTGTCAAATATTCAATACTATTTGAGAGTTTAATTGTTATCTGAAGTGAAAATATTGAAGGGTATAAGAGGTTGGGTGTGATATTCTCTCTGTCGGCTTATAGCTGAGATATTGAATAACTTAATCATTATCTAGTCTCTTGTCCCATTAGTGAGACGTCATATACCATAGCAAAACATGGTCAATACTATTTAAAATATAAAAAATTGTTATTAAGGCCCTAATTAATAAGGTGGAATGACAAAATTTATATATTCGTATAGAGTTATATTTAGTTTTGGGTTTATTTTGGTTGTGTAATTCAATGTTACAGTCTGATTAGGTCTAGTAGTAGAGAACTTGTACTCTTGGAAGAGAGGTCACAAGTTCAAATCCTAC
The DNA here is from genome assembly GCA_027943335.1 of Chamaecyparis obtusa. Classification (NCBI taxonomy): domain Eukaryota; kingdom Viridiplantae; phylum Streptophyta; class Pinopsida; order Cupressales; family Cupressaceae; genus Chamaecyparis; species Chamaecyparis obtusa. The sequence goes on along the minus strand of BSBK01001852.1, from coordinate 439,669 downwards.
AAGATCTAAGGTGTATATACCTCATTTGTAGCACAGTGAGTTGCTTCCTGTGAGTACAAATGCAGATCACATGTTGCAAGGAGTACATATACAGATCGCCCAATATTGTGGACTATACAAGAATATTTCTTTCTTTCTATGCAATTATAATATGATCATTGGTATATTTTTGTATTAAGTTTCCTTTTTCTAATTCATTTTATTTATGTGTGCTCTCATATATTTAATTTGTTTCCATCTTTAGTCATATGTATTCTTGATTATTACCTATTTATTGTACCTATCTTCACACTCTTATACATACATTCTTTCTTTCTCATAAAATTTGTGTTTTTCTATCCTAAGTCAATTGCATGGCTCATGAGTTTGAATTTGAGCCAGATACTATAGTTTTCCACCCACCCTCTAATGTTCCCCGAAAGATAAATTGGGAGAAGTGATTGAAAGAAATGTAGGAATTCAAGAGAGAAGTTATGATCAAGAAGATAGCTTCTATTTGAATGTTGCTAGGCCAATTCAATCAATTTCAAAGCTCTAGCTATTAATAGTGCGGTTGTTTGAGTCTATCTCTTGCCTTCTATGTTTAGTGGTCTACTAGGTTGTGAATCCTACCAATTTTTTCTCTTTTCACTAATTATTGGGAGATAACTTAATGTTGAACACAATTAGATGTTGAGAGGAGGTGAATCGGCATGTAGCTGTAAAATCATCAAACTTCTCCCCCTTTGACATCAAAGACAAAGGACATAAGAAAAATACAATATATTTTTCTATCTCTTCTATATACATGAGAAAACACAATGACTCCCCCTTAGAGAGTAAACCAATTTCTATGCAAAACCAAAATTGTATTATATAATGGCCGTAGAGAATATATATATGGAACCAAAAGCATCTTGCCACAAAGAGAAATAATTCATTTTCATAGAAGATTGGCATGGAAGGATTCTGAAATCTTGTCGATTAAAGATTCTTCTACCCATCTACAACAGAGTGCAGAAAAGTGCACTGACATAATAGTTTCACAATAAGTTCCTCACAACACTTAAGTTTCCTAGAATCTTGAACTCTTTTTCTAGCAGCTCATTTCCTTTGGATATCTTGATTATAGAAGCTAGTTCTAGATCTTGTTCTTGTGCATCTTCATCATTCTTGAAATCTACTACTTCTGACATAGCAATAATTTGAGCCTCAAAGCAAAAAATTTCTTCTTGAATATTCTTAGTGGTAGAAGGCCACGGGTGACAAAACATTTTTACCACAATAACTTCATCTAGATATTTACTGAATTCTCTAATAGACTCGTGTAACTTAGCATGCGTAACAACACACCTATTGATAAGATAGTCAAATATTGTATCTTCTATCTCCTTCTTTATTGTCTTCCTTAAGGAAGATTATGTAAGTAGAGTTATGTTTCTTGAATCCATCCAATAAAACTGTCAATTCTTCTTTTATAGGTACATATTCCTATTGGAGATTTGCTAGCAAGCTAGTGTTGACTGTATGTTTTTCAATGATGACAACATATGGTAAGAAGCATGCATTGAAGACTTATGCAGTGAGCCTTGAGTATATGTTTCCTAGATATGTTATCAGGGTGATATCATAGACGCAGAGGTTGATTCTAAGTGAAGATAGCTATACAGTTGTTTATACCAACAATGTTCCTAACAGGTCCCAGGAAGAGTTTTGTATGTGATTTTCAGTATGGTTATGGTGGAGCCTTGCACATTTATATTTATGTTGTAGACATGTTAGTGAAGCTATGTTCATGGACACAGAGTTAGTTGTGCAATACAGGTTGAGTTATGATGTTTCCAGTTGCCAGTTACAGTTTCATGAGTTTATCTAATGGAGCCGACATTATTTATATTGATTTAGTAGTTGCGCCTATCAGTTTGTTATGTGTGTTTGTATTTGTGTTTGGAGAAGAGTTAAGAATGTTTGGTTAAGAGCACATAATGTATTTCAGCATGAGAATAAAGTTTCAATTAATTTGGTGGAGCCAACAGTGTGAAGCGACGTGTCTACTCATATGGAGTTGTGCGGTCCTAATTTGTGTTGTGTGCTTAGTATAGCCATTGGAGATGTTCTTGGAGAGTTATATTGTTTCTCTAATATGATTTCAAGGAAGTTCTAATAGGCTGACTTGATTACATCATTTGGAGAAAGATACTTATAGCCGGTCAGTTCTGATCACTAAGTATGGAAGATAGTTGAAAGAGAAGAGCAGAGCAGAAGGTGCGAAGTATTAAGCCATTAGTAGAAGGTCTATGGGACAAAGAAGAGAGTATATGCTATTCATTGGAACTGATTAAACAATAGATCTAGCTCGTAGTTCACCAAGATCCAAATATAGTGTGTATCTGTTAAGCAGAAGGTTGCAGCCTTCACCCCTTTGAGAAGTGTGCTCCTGGACAGTGTGTCCTCACCCCTAACAGGGTTACTTGTAAAAGACTCCTAACAGGGTTGTAAGATCTTCTAACAGGGATCATTATACTCTAGTGCAGTTTATAGTGGGTGCTAATTCCCACTAGGGTTTTTACCTATTTGGGTTTCCTCGTAACCAAAATTGTGGTGTTGTGTTAAGTGTTCTCATATTGTGTATGTGCTTAATGTTCTTCTATACTTAATTGGATAAAGAATTGAATCTTGTAGATAACTGATTCAACCACCCCCCCCCCCCCCCCTACCTCTCTTAGTTATCTCTTGGGACTATTCCTAACATATTCATCCACCTACACTTGAGAGAGTCCTCTAAGAACTTTAACTACATTCTCAATAGAATTAGAACATCCTTATGTGATTTTAGAAAAAAAAATTGAGTTGAATGATCAAGTATATAACCCAAATACAACTTATGTATGGGAGACACGATCAATATCTAATTTTCCTTGTGATACTTGACACACTAAGTGCCTCAAAATTGATCATAGGTTGTTCATATCATGTTGTAGATTAAGAAAGTCCAAAGAAATAGATCTTTTGGAAGATTTACTAAATAGTATTCCCACTTCTTCATTAGACTTTTAATCTCTTTCAAATTTGTTTTAGAAATAATTTCTTCTCTAGATGTTTCTTTGTTTTTGTCTTCTTCTTCACCAACAATCACTACTTCACCGGTTGTTTTTGTAGACTCTTCTTGATTCTTAAGAAGAATTACTTGTGCTTTGATGTTCTACTCAATTGTATTTTTTATCATATCAAAAAGTGCATACCCTTCTTCATCCTGACCTATATGTGTCTTCTTTGGAGGAGAAGATAAGCTTTTATTTTGTTCTTTGAATTACTAAAAGGTATATCTAGAAAAATTTTAAGAATAGTATTTTGTATTTTTTCAAGAGAGTTTCTATCTACTAATGCAGTGAAAAAAAATTTAACAATTAACAAAAATACGAGAGAGAAAAAAGAATAGAATATTTTCAAAATTATAATCCTTCTTTATTATTATTCCAACTACTCAGCTGCTACAGTGAGAGAAAACATTAATTTAAGTACAAATCCAAAATTACCTTTTTTGATAATTTTTTCATAAAAACTATTTTTGCCATTTTTGGTAATTTTAAAACAACTCCAAAAAAGCTGAATTTTTTCATGAAGCTTCCCAAAACTAAGATAAGATGAACTGCCAACTAACCTTCAAATTTGGAAATAAGATTTTGAAGTTATTAAAAAAAATAACTTTTCTAAAAAACTAAAAAAATAGTAAAATCTTAAAAGCCACTAAAAGCTCCTGCATCATTATGCTCTAGTTGAAACAAACGTAGCTCCTGCAAGTTGTTTTTTAATACATGCTTCTTGTCTAGATCTAATCCTTCCCATTGTACCATATATCTATTGTATTTACCTTGGAGAGTATTAACAGTCTTCTTATATAAAACCTATGCAATCTTTTCCTTTTTGTTGCTTGGTATTGTCTCATAAGCATTGTTATTGATCTTTTCTTGAAAACTTTGTTTGGACCAATTTTATTTATCCTACAAATTGATCTTTGCACCTCTCATGACTTTTATGTAACTTTGGTCTTACTTCTTCCTACAACCGGTGGATGTTTTTTGCATGACATAGGATGTCTCTTTTTGGTGGAAGATCATCAGGTAATTTTGTTGCAATGACATCAACAAAATCTTCCAATATATCAGTTTCCTTCAGTGGTATTGACAAATATTCCTCTTCTCCCTTTTTCAAATACATAACAACACCTCATTACCTTCAATTCTTTGATAAGTCCTTTTTCAGACAACATACTCTCACCCTTTCCATCATCCTTGAGAGGCAACAAGATTACTTTAGATCCATCCTTCCAAAAGGTGTATGTATTTTAACCCCCATCATGAATAACTTTCTTATCATACTCCCAAGGTCTTCCTAGAAAAATATGGCATGCATCCATTGAAATGACATCACACCACACCTCATCCTTATAGACTTTTCCTATGGAAAATTTAATAAGACACCTCTTATCTACTATACCTTCATACCCCTTTTTTAACCATGCAATACAATAGGGGTGAGGATATTTTCACACTGCATATTTAGTTTATCTACTATTTTTGTAGAAACCATGTTCTCACAACTACCTCCATCAATAATTTTGCTTGACATACCTTTCCTCTTGAAGTGCATCTTGTCTGAAATATGTTGGTTCGAAGCCATGAATCATCAAGAAATTTTATGTATACCTCCTCCTTTTCTGGAATTACCAGTGTCCTCCTCATCATGAGACTTTCTCATACATCTGGTGATACCTCTTGTTCTGCTCCATTCTCAGCTTGAGCTATAACCACCCTCGAAGTTCTTTCTTAATGCATCTCTTGCATGTTATAATTGGAGCATTCAAATGCCCTATTCCCTTCTTCACCACACCTACAACAAGTGAATGGTCTTCTTTGGCCTTCCCATCCTCTACTGCTACCATAACCTTGACCTTGTTGAAATCCCCCTCATCTTTGTTGATTTGATGGAGTCTGGAAGGTTTCTTCTTGTCTCTATTTTCCTTGGGATGACTCTTCTTGATCATAACTTGAACCACCATGTAATGGGGATGATGATCCTCTTCTCACTCCTCTATTTCTCTGAAAACACTGGCAACTTTTCTTTTCTTCTACCTTTAAGAAAAGCTATTATCCTTCTTTCATGCTAGTGACTCGATGCATGTTGAACTCATCTTAGATAGAAAACTTCAAGCAATTAACATACCTTGCAGCCATATGTTCATCAATTTCATTGGGATCCACATGAATGGATAATTTATAAAATTCATTTGTATACTCTTCTACAATAGATAGATTTTTCTTTAGATTTTTAAAACTACGAAAGAGGGCTTGCGTATAATCTACAAGTAGAAATTTCTCCCTCAGTTTCTTCTCCATCTTTTTCCAGGTTCTTATTTTCCCCTTTCCCTTTTGGATTCTCTCCTTCTATAAGTGTTCCCACCAGATCATTGCATGCCCTTTTAATTTTGCATAGGAAAATTTTACTTTCTTCTCCTATGTTATATATTTCCACTCAAAGAACTTCCCCATGTTGTTTAGCCAATCTATGAGCTCCTCTGGTTTAAGACTACCTACATAATCAGATAATTCAACTTTTATGCCATCGTTTCTTCCTTCTAATGCTCTGGGAATCCTTTCCTCAAAAGATAGTCCATTCATTTTCTCTTCCTCTTCTTTGACCTCTACATGTTGTTCACCTCTTCTCACATGGCTTACTTTGTCATCTGAATAATCTTCTATTTATCTTAGCCCTTAATTTGAAAGCATTTTTGTAAGATGTGCAACTTTCCTTAGGATTATTTGCATGTCTCTATACATTTGTGTATTGCCTCTTCCTCTTCCTCTCCCAAACATCAACCTAGCTCTAATACCAAATGATGTACCCAAAATTCCTTTAACAATTAACAAAAACCTAAGAGAGAAAAATAACACAAAAGAATTTTTTTTTAGAATTTCAATCTTTCTTTTTTATTATTCCAATTACTCGGCTTCTACAATGAGAGAAAACACTAATTTAAGTACAAATCCAAATTTATTTATTTTTGGCAATTTTTTCATAAAAACTATTTTTTGCCATTTTTGGTAATTTTTTAAACAACTCGAAAAAAGTTGAATTTCTTTGTGAAGCTTACCAAAACTAAGATAAGATAAACTACCAACTAACTTTCAAAATTGGAAATAAGATTTTGAAGTTATTAAAAAAACAACTTTTCTAAAAGCTAAAAAAAACACTAAAATCTTAAAAACCCACTAAAATCTCTTGCATCATCTACTAGAATGGAAGTGCATACAAGGTCATCCTTTTATTTCTTCATTTCTTTTGTAGCTACAAGAAAAACATTCACTATTTATTTTTTCAATCTAGAATGGTCTTCTTCATCTTCTCCCACTAGAAGATTAAATCTTTCTTTAGTCATGAGCATGTCACCTAAAATATTCTTAACTCTTTGCTTATATTTTTCTGATAATGTTTCTTATATTTTATCCAAGGAATATGCTTTAAGATTAGACTCTTTATATACCACCTTCACTTCTTTTATAATCAAGACCCTGATAGATTCTTAGTCAATTTAGGTAATATGTCATCCAATCCCAAATGAAAAAATATCACATGTTTAATGACTACCATCTCTATGGTTTCTTTTTCTTCAGGAGAAGCATCATCATAGAGATCAAGTACTATTTCTATTCCTTCATATTGAGAAACCATATTTACTGGAGCATATAAATTTAAAGGTTCTCTACTTACTAGAGGCATTTCTCCATTCTTGTTCATCCCTTTGTCCTTTTTCTTCTTCTTTGCACTTTATTTCTCAACGTATTCTCTAATTCAACAAACAATGTTTTTTTAGCTCTTTTCCTTCTTTTCAAAGTTTGTTTCTCTTGTCCTTCTTCTGACTCGTTGATATTAATCTCCCTCATCCCTTTATCTTGTTTCTCCATTTTGAACTGTTAGATAACTGAGAGGGGGGGTGAATCAGTTAATTCCAATTATCCTATAGTCCCAAATATCCCAAATGTATATATTCAAACTTTTTAATCAAATTATCAACTCGGTAAGTTATCAACGATATCTTTATCTTCATCTACCAATTGACAGCAAATTTAATATTATATTTACCGATCTTACTAGTTATGAAATGTGTAAAGTAAAATAATAATTCAATCACATCAAATACACATAACACATAGATTTTTAACGTGGAAACTCTGTTAGGGGAAAAACCTTAGGGGAAAAACCACATGGGACCAGTAACCCAAAATAATCCACTCTTCTGAAGTGAGCTGGGTTAGGATCCAACCCTGTCAAAGGTTACAAAACACACTGTAAGGTGTGACCTGGTTAGAGGACTTATCACTAATAGTTCTCCCTTAACTAGTATTCACTATGGGGTCAACAAGAAAAAAATCAACATTCATTGAATGTCATATTGAAATACAAAAAGATTGTTAAGTCCACTCGGTTAAGAGATTTTTTTGTAACAATAGTTAAACTGATACAGTAATGATCTAATTCAAATATAACTAAGATTTGCAGATTTGCAGATCTATGTTAAGCTCAAAATACCTCCTCTGATCAATAATCAATTAAATCCTCCATATCCTCCAACTTATTCCACTTGGTGAATAATTATATGTCACTCAGTAATTTATGCAGTTCAACTTGATTGTATCTTCAACCAGTTTGATCAGCGGTGCATGAAAATAGTCCTTTCATGCGAATTCTCCTGCAGTGTCAATAAACCCAAACTCAATAATGAATCTCATGTCTCTTTAAATAGACAGCATAAATCATTTTCTTTTCATCCGTTAGATTTTGCCTCTTAATCTTCATCATTCATTTTGTCTCTTTAACCTTCCTCAGAAGTTGTGTCTATAACACGTTTCATTCTTCTTCATATGATCAATCTTGAATTTTGTCATCTGTTAGATCATCAAACAAACTTTATCTTCTTCCTCATAATCATAAGCATTTTTTTAGCTCATCAATTCAGTTAGATGTTATAAAGTTTATTTGTTTCTTTCACTTGGTCAATACCAAAATGTGTCAATGAATACCTACTCAGTTAATACTATACTTGGTATACACTACACTAGCTCAGTGTATACAGAAATCTTCAATTACCAACCACATAAACTTGTTCAATTCTGATCTTCAATATATAACAAAATCATGTAATGCAATCAAGTCAACAACATGATGCCATAGACTCATCAATAAGGTATCCAATGTATACCATATCCATATATTTCATATCCATCTCATCTTCATGTAGATGTCTCATTCCTTTACCATTTTTCTTCTTCAGATGTTTGTAACCATCATGATAAGTACAGTCAAAACTAGTTAACATCAATGATAATACATTGACTGATTTAATTACCTTACATATCACTTTAGTAACTCGATGATCTTCAATCACTATCTCTTACTTGTCCTTTCATTCCATCAAGATATTCAATCAGTTGTAGGCTATCAATCTCTCCCTTTGGCATTAATGGAAACAAAATATGAAATATGTCATAGAATACCAAACATATGTACTACAACTCTATAAGTAAATGTTGTGGCTTGATAAGCTCTCCCTAGCTTATTCATTTAATATGTTTAATCACTACACAACATTCCATGTAGACTCTCCCTATGGATTTGATCTTCTCCTTCTTCTTGTGATTCTTCTCTCCCTTTTGCTTCTCTCCCTTTCGATAAATATTTCATTGATTCCTTCTCTCCCTTTGAAAAAAATGTCAAAAATGAATAAACAACTCTGTAGTAGCCAAAATATTATCTCTGGTGTTCAGTTCAGATCAAGTACCTTTATGTACCAATATGCAATGTCATTTGTTCTAGATTTCACAACCTTAGGAAACCTAAAGTGTGAACAATATGCATCAACATCATTTGATATTCTGATGAAGTATAGGTTGATGCAACCTCATGATCACCTTAGTGACTGACAAATAAGGGATGCACCCCTAGTCTAGTCCTCAAGTACTCAAATGTATCCTTAGGTAAGGGTTTGGTAAATATATCTACAAGTTGTTCTTTTGATTTCACAAACTCCAGTTGCACTTGTTTTTCTTGTACTTGTTCCCTCAAATAGTGATACTTTATAGATATGTTATTTGTCTCTGCATGCATCACTGTATTCCTAGAAATGTTTATAGCACTTGTGTTGTAACAATATATTATCACTGGATCAGTGATCTCTTCATTCATCCCTTTCAAAAGTTGTTTTATCTATGCAATATTTGAATAATTAGCAGAAACAACAACATATTATGCTTCGGCAGTGGACTGAGAAATGCATCATTGTTTCTTTCTTATCTAAGTAACTAATCTTTCTCCCAAAAATAATGGTCCACCATTAGTTCTCTTCCTGTCATCAATGTTTCCAACCCAATCTGTATCGATGTAAACTTGTAGTTTAAAATTGCCCTCTTTCTTGTACCATAAACCATAGTTCTTTGTGTTTTTCAAGTATCGCATAATACTCTTAACAATAGCCATATGTGATTCTTTAGGATTAATAGAAAATCTTGCTACAATCCCAACTGCATGTGCAATATCTTGTCTACTATGCACAACATACATCAATTTTCCAATCATTGATTTGTATAGTGTTTGATTTACCTCAGTTGAGTGATCATCCTTTTTTTAATTTGCATCATGTGACCACCGGTGTACCAACCAGTTTTGAATCTTCCATTCCAAAGGTCTTCAACACTTCTTTGATGTACTTTGATTGTGTAATGAATATACCTTCACTTTTTTGTAGTATTTGCAAACTAAGAAAGAATTTAATCTCTCCAAAAATTGACATTTCAAATTATTTTCTCATTTCATCAGCAAATGATTTGCATAGATTATCATGTCCTCCAAATATGATATCATCAACAAAAATTTTAGTAATAAGAATCTTTTCATCATTTTCTCCTTTCAAATATAAATTGTTGTTGTCACTTTTTCTAACAAATCCAATACTAATAAGATATGAATGCAATCTTTCATACCATGCTCTCGGTGCTTGTTTCAGTCCATACAATGCTTTGTACAACTTATATACCATGTTTTTTATGATTTGGATCAACAAAACCTTCAAGTTGTTCAATGTACACCTCTTCCTCAAGTATTCCATTCAAAAATGCAGATTTGACACCCATTTGATATACTTTGATTCCTTTGTAGGTAGCATATATTGCAAGCAATATTCTAATTCCTTCAAGTCTTGCAACTGGTGCAAAAGTCTCACCATAACCAATACCTTCTTCTTGTGCATACCCTTTGCATACAAGTCTTTCCTTGTTTCTAGTGACTTCACCATTTTCATTCAACTTATTTCTAAATATCCATTTGGTTCCAATTATATTCTTATCATTCGGTCTCAGTACTAATTTCCATGTTTTATTCTTCAGTATTTTCTCAATTTCCTCATTCATTTATTTAATCCATTCATCATTGTCAAGTGCATCCCTAACATTTTTAGGTTCAAATTCACAAACTAAACATGTGGTATTTCTCAACTTACTTTGTGGCATCATGCTAGCTTGCTTGTCACCAATAATCTGATTTTGTGAATGGTGTCTCCTCACAAATTTTGTTAACAGTTTCTCTCTTCTTTGTTCATCATTTGGTGTAGGATCAAGATCTTCCTCTGTAACTATTTCTTGATTCTCAGTCTCTATAGGCTGATGCTCGGTATCATTATCTTGTAGCTTGATAATTTTAGCCTATTTCTCAGGTAGAATGTCAAGTTTCTCAATGTATGTGAATCTACCATAGTTTTCTAGTTCCTTTTTGCTTTCTTCATCATTTTTCTTAGCAAACTCATCAACCCTTACATTTTCACTTTCAATCATTTTGTTAGAAACCCTATTCAAATATGTGTAAGCTTTTCTTTTAGTAGAGTATCCTAAGAATATTCCTTCGTCATCTTTTTAATCAAATTATCCATTTCTATCTTCTTTCAAAATATAACATCTACTTCCAAATATTGTGAAATAACTTACATTCGGTGTGCACCCATACCATAACTGATAGGGTGTCTTGTTTGAATCTTTCTTCATTTGTACTCAGTTTAATGTGTATACAGAAGTGCAAACAGCTTCTCTCCAGTACATTTGTGCAACATCTTTTTCAATCATCAGTGTTCTAGCACAATTAGCTATGGATCTATTCCTCCTTTCAGCAATTTCATTCTATTGTGGTATTCTCAGTGCAAAAACCTGTCTTTTAATTCCATTTTCATTACAAAAGTTAGTGAAATCATCATAAATAAACTCACCACCTCTATCTGATCTCAAGCATTTTGACTCTTTTCCATTTTCTTTTTCCACTTAGCTTTATACCATTAAACATCTTGAAGGCTTCAGATTTTTCTTTCAAAAACATAATAGTCATCATCCTAGAGTAGTCATCAATAAATAAGATAAAATATTTGTCACCATAATAACTTTGAGTTCTCATAGGACCACACAAATTTGTATGAACCAATTCCAAAATAGCTTTAGATGAATAGTTCTTTCTCTTGAAACTAGTTTTTGACATTTTTCCCATTTGACATTGTTTACACATGACATGGTCAGGTTTAGATAAGCCCGGTAAGCCTCTAACTTTTCTTTTCTTACTGATTTTAACCATGTTGTCAAAATTCACATGACGTAACCTTTTGTGTCATAACCACATATCTTCATTTCTATCCAATAAACAAGAAGTTTTAGCATTGTCAAGATAGAATAGATTACCTTTTGATTGTTCACTAGTAGCGACCAATTTTTTGGTTTCATCATAGATTTTCACCTTTCTATTTTCAAATGCAACTTGGTGACCTGAGTTATTCAGTTGTGCTACACTCAATAGATTATAGTTAAGTCCCTTCACCCAATATGCATTCTAACATCTAATCTTCTTGTTCAACAAGATAGATCCTTTTCCTTTTACTAGACAAGGTGTATCATTTCCCATTTTAATAGATCCACCATTATAATGTTCAAGGTAATCAAATTTGTCTTCATCACCAGTCATATGATGTGTACAACCACTATCAATAATCCATGTATCATTCTTGCTAACTTTAGAAATAAGTGTTGTTTCAACATACCTTTCTTCTTCTTCTGAATCTTCTTTCAAAGTTATGAATACCACCTCAATGTCTTCATTAGTTTCGGTGTCATCATCATCATCTTCAACAAGGTAACATGCTTTCTTGCCTTTATCTTTGCATTCTTAGTTGCATCTTCTATCATACTAGCGGTTGCCTCTGTGATCTCGGTTATCTCTTCTATCAAAATTTATTTCACCTTATCGTTCAGTGTCTTTGTCATCTTCTTTTTGGTTAGGACATCTGGCTGCAATGTGACCAATTTCCTTATAGTTAAAACATACCAAAGGTAATTTCCCTTTGTATCTTCCTTTACCTTTCTGTAGTCTTCTAGCCATTAATGCTTCAACTTCATCCTCATCTCTGTCACTGTCACTCTCATTTCTTATTATGTGTTTACTACTTGATATACCAATTTTCAAGGATGACATAAATGCAGATTCAACATTTGGAACAATACTATTATCATAGTTATTCAACTCAAAATTAGTCAGTTTACCGATTAGGCTATCAAGTGTAAGAGTGTTACCCGGGGCTGATCTCATTTCATGGATTGTAGAGATTCTAATAGCATAAATAGGTAGAAAGGTTCTAATAATTTTACTCATAATAGTGTGTTCATCAATCACACATCCTACTCCTCAGATAGAATTGACAATCTCCTTAATTCAGTTGTTGTACTGTAAAAAAATTTCTCCTTCTTTCATCTTCATGTCATCAAAATTTCCTCTAAGACTCTCAGCTCTTTCCATCAACACATTCTCATCTCCCACATGAACTAATGCAAGTTTGTCCCACATTGCTTTGGCAGAAGTACATATCATGATATCTTCAAATTTAGCATCTGATAAGGAAGCAACAATATCTATCATTGTCATATTATGTTCATGTCTATCTCTCAATTGATCAACAGTCAAAGGTCTAGTCGGTTGGATGTAATCATTGCTCAACTAGTATACTGTAGATTATCCAATTCTAGATATATGCAACTTCATTCTACTTTGCCATGTCGAGAAGTTGTCTTTATTTAGCTTTGGCACCTCTCTCTTATACATCTTGTGATCTTTAGCTTAATTCCTTCAAACTTTCCTTCCAAGAAACCAATGCTCTGATACCAATTGTTAGATAACTGAGAGGGGGGGTGAATCAGTTAATTAAAGTTATCCTACAGTCCCAAATCTCCTAGATGTATATATTCAAACTTTTCAATAAAATTATCAACTCATTAAGTTATAAACAATATATTTCTCTTCATCTACTGATTGACAGCAAATTTAATACTATATTTAGCGATCTGACAATAAATCTAACAATTATGCTTATGCTATGAAGAATCCAGATAAAAATGCACATTATAACAATGCATGAAATGATATGTGAATTGGTAAATTGCTCTTGGAAGGGAGACTATTTATAGGATTTGAGGAAGGGCTTGGGTTAGGAAGGGTAGTTAGGGTCAGAGTTAGGGTTAGAGGTAGAGTTAGGGATATGATTAGAGGTACGGTCAAGGGGATAAGGGTTAAGGGTTTCTCACATGTGTGAGAAACACTAGGGAAGTGTGCTAGGGGACCAAGATGGAAGAAGAGACATGGGTTCTCATTAAGAGGTTGTAAAAGCCATTAATGAGGGTGTAAGGGGCCATTAATGAGCATGTAAGGCTCATTAATGAGGGGGTTGACCAGAATTCAAAGGATGAGAGTTTCAGACTAAGGGTTAGGAAACACCTCTTAAGCAGGTTTAGGGAGTGATTAGGAAAGTGATGATAGGTTTAGGGTTTTCTAGAAGATATCTAGGGTTTTAGTCTTTTAAATAAATATTTAATTTATTTAAATGATTTGGAGCCACAATTTATTAAATAATTAATAAATTAGAGGGAATATCATTCAAATTGAATTTAAATGCTTTTGGGAGGGATTATTTAATTAAATATCTTTAATTAAAATGGGAGAAGGGATAATGACAATAAAATTAATTAATTAATAAATGATGATGTCATTAGGACTTTTATCAACTAAAATATTTTTAATTGACAAGTGGATTTTTAGGTGTCTACATTTTTCCCCTCTTTGATGCAATGTCACAAGTGGTGTGGCATCAAAGACAAGAAAATAAGATGCCCAGGCTAGAATTAGAAGATAAGGGGTTGTGCCCCCTCGATAAAATAATGCAAAGAGGAAACATTGTGGAATTTTCTCAAAAAGGACATAAAGAAGAAGGAAAGAATGAAGGAAAATGGGAAGGGAGGATAAACAAACATCCTTCCAAGAGAAAAGATGTATGAAGGCAAGATGATATGAGATGTAGGATGTAGGATGCAAGATGAAGCTATATGAAGGATGCAAGATGCAAGATTAATCTATATGCTACAGGAGGAGGGGGTTTTGGGGAGCTCATTGTGTAAATGTGGAGAGCACAACCTAGTTTGATATAACAATGCTAGAGACCTACCAAGGTTACTGGGAACTCAAGGCCTTGTCACCGGTGTTGTAGACGACTAATGCAAAAAGACATGCAAGGGTTGCCTCAGTATCATGCATGAATCCCAAAAGAGGCATGGTAGAAATGATGTTGGAGAACCCACAAACAAATGACACTTCCCAAGTGCACCATGTAACCCAAAAGATCACATGTGAAATGTGCAAGGGTCATATCCAATTGACTCACAGGAAGAAGCAAAAGATCAAAAGACCTTGCCCTAGATTTCCCTCATTCGTAGCGCACCATGATATAAAGGATCGTGGTGACTTTGAGGAGAGGAACAATGAGAAGCCATAAAATATAAACAAGGTCCAAAGGACAAAATCCAAGACCAAAGTGATAAATCCACAAAACATCCTTTTCCAAGGAGAAGTACTAATTTGATTGATGGGGGGAATATTAGGTCAAAACATGAGGAAGGATACATCCTACATGGACCTTGTTTGATTGATGATGGGAGATTAGGCTGGACATGAGGAAGGATACATCCTGTAAGGACCCGTTTGATGAGGACAATGTTGTGTTGTTGGAAAATGATGAATCAAGGATAATCATGTGATCAAGGATAGTCAACAAAAGATGTTGTTGAAGTACAAGGTTGGGTGGGACAAGTTATCTGATCAAAGATGATGTAGGAATGAAAAAGATATGTACAATAGGAGATCAAGATGTACAGGGGATGAGGCCCAAAAGATATGTACAAAGGAGCTCAAAAGATAAGCAAAGATCCAAAGAAACAAATGAAATAACAAGTATCTCACTCACCTTTTTCCATAGGTAGGATCATGGAGGATGATTGATTGATGAGGATTGATGAAGATGGTGGAGGATTACTAAGTGTCGGGAATGAGTTGTTGCTTCCTAATGTAGAATCAAAGAGGATAGGATTTTCAACCTAAGATAGACTATTGATCTTCGGAAGATGGGATCCTTGTTAGTGTATGCCAATCTCTTGCTTGAGATGATGATGCCTACAAAGACAAGTACAAGATGCCCTATACAAAGCTTAGTCAAAGGGTAGTGTTGGGATGATTCTGATTTAGGATAAGGATTAAAGCAACTCAAAGGATATGAAATAAAGTGAATGGTGGATACCTGGATAAGGATTCCTATGACAAGAGATAGGTAAGACACTTGAACCTCAAAAGGAATAAGGGATGATTGTTGAAGCACGTAGTTGGATAGGTCACGGCGATGCAAGGGCTAACTAATGTAGAGGATGAGACCTAAAGATACATATGTACAAATGAGTTTAGGTAGAGACACCACTATGCTATGGTACAAGACTTAGGATAGGATATACAAGGGATTTGGGGACGCAGCTGACGCTACAAAGATATGCAAGATGATGCCCTGATTGGGCTAGAAAGCCAAGATGGACTGATGGTGGATAGGCTTGATGATGGATGATGTGTCCTGAAATGAAATGGATTTGGGAAGGACACATCCCAATGATGATGATTGGATTGAGATCAAGGCTTGCCACAAGACTAGGAATAAGCCTAAGGATGTGATTGGATGGCTTGGATCGATGACAGATTTTGGATAGCTAGAGGATACATATAGGATTTGCAAATGTTGGAAGATTGCTAGCAATGTTTGGATATAGATGGGATGGCATTAGGTTGCATGGGGGTATCATGTAGCTAGATGCCAATGACAAGGGAAGTACCAGGTGATGGAAAGATGGAGGAAATGATGAGGGAAAGATGTGGATAGATGATTTCTTAGGGATTGCCAATAGAGGAACTGTTGAGGATTTGGATGGAGGAACTACTTAGGATTGTGGATAGAGGAAATGCTTAGGGATTTGGATAGAGGATTGACTTAGGGATGCGGATAGAGGATTATTGAGGGATTTGGATAGAGGAATGCTTGGAGAATTGGATGGGAGGATTGGGGGGAGATAAGGATTTGGATGGGAGGATTGGAGGAAGCTAAGGATTTAGATGGGAGGATATGGATGGAAGAAGGTCTCCGAGGAATTTGTCACCAAGGAAATAAGATTCCCTTGCGTAGGATAGTTCATGCATTCAAAGACATTTGGCGGGGGGGTGACAGGATGGAAGATAATATGACAAGAGAATGAGGAAGGTAGATGGAAGCTAGGATAGTCAGTGGATGAAGATTGGTAATGGGAAAATGGATGCAGAAAGGTTCCCAAAAGCATGTATACCGGGTGGTCTTTGTTTCTTTATCAAGATCGAAATGAGGATGAAAGATATGAAGAGACAAGTGTGGTGGAGGAGATGTTGGATAGGAAGTGCTAGAAGGAAATGACCCCAATTATGGAGAGGAACTGGATGGAGGGATTACACATGACGCCTGTTTGCCAAGTTTTCATCATGGTACTTGTCCAAGGTGCTTGAATTGCCAATTTTTCACCATTGAACAAATTGTTTTCTCTTTTCTTTTCTTTTCTTTACTTTTTTTATATTTTTCTTTATTTTTTGACATTTTTGTTGACTTCTCTCTTCTGACTAGATGTTGCTACAGCCTTATTAGGATGGATGGATTATGAAAAGGCATGGATGGGATGGTTGAGATGTGGAATATGCATGGGGTGAGAGATATGGTGGTAGAAAGTAGTTGGATTGAATGATGGAAAGTGATCATGATAGGGAGATGTTGTCAGGACCAACATTGACACATGTTGTGAGGAAGGTGGATGAAGTGGATGGGATGTGGAAGGTAGATGTGGATATGATGGAGGAGTTTTGTTAGGAGATCTTGGGACATAGGGACCCAAAATGGATTTAGGAGATGGATGAGGGGAATGAGTAGTTGTTGGATTTTCAAATTTGGATGCCATTGTGGATATTTCTTTTAGATGCATTGCATCTTTTTGCTTTCGGATCCACATAGTTTGTTTTTTTTTTGCTTTGGTGGGCCTTTTTGGCCATTGGGGTGTAGAGGATTTGGCTTTTTCTTTGATGGGAATTTGTGGCCATTTTGATTTAGTAGATCTTCTGATTGGATTTGTCTTTTCTTGAGCATGTCTTTTAGAGTGGACATGGAAATCTTTGGATCTTTTTGGATAGCTACCTTTATGCATCTTGGATATGACATCCAAATTATTGAGAGGAGCATTGGAAGGAATATAAGGAGGTGTGCTAGATGGAGGAGATATGGATGGAGAGATGGAGGGAGATTGGTAGATAGGAGATGTGGGAATGTGCCTTTATTGATCCTGACTAGGAATGTATGAAACAAGATTTTTATGGTGGATGAAGGATTGAGTAGGATAAGATGGGGGATGATATTTTGGGATGTAAGGGACCAAAATGGATTTGGCATGTGGAGGATATGTGCTGGTATATTTTTGGATATAGGGACCCAAAATGGATTTGGAGGAGGAAGAAGGAATGTGATAGGTTGTCCTGGGATGTAATGATGGAGGAGGATGAATGGTATTGTATTCTTATTAGGGAAGATGGGAAGATGCAATGGTGTTTTTGGAAGCATGCTTGAATTTGGTTTTATCTATACTAACATTTCTAGAGGAAGTGTCTTCGGATGTGTGACCAATACCACATGATCATGGATGTTTCTTGTCCTGGATGGGCTCCAGATTTCCTTATTCATGGGCACCCAAGCCTTTACCTTAATAATTTCATTTCTTGAGCATTTTATCCAAACAAGGATACTTCTGAATTGGAGAATAAGATAAACATCTAGCATTAGGTTGTGTGGTGGAAGGCATGAAACTAATCTCTTCTTCTTCAAGTGGGCTACCATTGACAAATGTAAGTGGACCCAGGGGATAGAGTGATGGTAGTGGGATAGGTGTTAGAGGATTATTAAGTGAAAAGGATGGGATGATAGGATCTTGACTGGGATGGGGGGATGGTAATGGATCTTGAGATGGAGGAATAGGGATGGTAGGATCTTGAATTGGAGAATTTGGGATGATAGGATCTTGGATTGGAGGATTTGGGATGGTAGGATCTTGATTTAGGTTGATGGATATTTCAACATGCTTTTGGACAAGATCTTGACTTGATAGGATTGGTGTGGATAGAACAATGGAGGATGTATGGATGGATTCTTTAGATGGAGTGGATGGAAGGATGGGAGGTTCTACAATTGTAATGAAGGGAAGAAGGGTGAACTCATGAGGCTCATTGGATGTGCTTTGGATAATTCTAGGAGACAGAGACATGGATGGGGATTCGATGGAGTCCACTGATGGAAGGGACTCAATAATGCTAGGAGATGGAAGAGGATCAATAAGTGGGATATATGGAAGAGGATCAATAGATGTGATAGATGGAAGAAGATCAATAGATGGGATAGATGGAAGAAGGATAATAGGTGTAGGTGATAGAGGAGGAAAGGTGGATGTAGGATGTGGATGGGGATCATCACTGATGGATTCACATGAGAGAGTGAGATGACATGGCTCATCTACATTAGTAGAGGGTTTTTTTGCTGGTTTTCTTGTGAAAATCCTTGGAGACTTTCATGATGGAGATTGAGGTCAAGGACTAGAATGTGTAGAAGATGGAGAGCTAGGATAG
The DNA here is from genome assembly GCA_027943335.1 of Chamaecyparis obtusa. Taxonomy (NCBI): domain Eukaryota; kingdom Viridiplantae; phylum Streptophyta; class Pinopsida; order Cupressales; family Cupressaceae; genus Chamaecyparis; species Chamaecyparis obtusa. The sequence continues at coordinate 420,571 of BSBK01001852.1, read as the reverse complement.
TCTGCACATGAAGCTGGAATAGTGGTTTGTGAGCTTGGTTGATGGGATGACTCTGTAGAAGAGGAATTGAAGGATGGCATGGTTAGATAGTTCACATAAGTAGACATAGAGGAAGTTTTTGAACTAGATTGGCTAACTAATGGGATAGGGGTGATGGATTGAGATATTGTATATGAAGCAGATAAAGGGATGCATTCTTCTTGTGGAAGGGAATTTGCAATAATGTATGTAATAATGGAAGATGTTGGATTGAGATAGGATATAGTGGATGGTGGATCAAGATAGGATGGGGGATTAGGGTAATGGATTGGAAGACTAGGATATTGGATTTGGAAATAGGTTTGAGGGTAAGGAGATGGGGGATTAGGATAAGGGATGTAGCTAGTAGTGTTATTGTGGAAATATGGTGATTTAGATATGAGCATGGAAGAGGATGGAGGCATGAATGATGTATGCAGGGGATATGCAGGCTCAAGATAGGAAGAAGGTGTGGATGAATAGGATAATGGATTTCCCTTGTCAAAGGTATGATAAGGACTACTAGTGGATATGCATGAAGGCATGATAGAATAGTTTGGAGGAATGATTGGATTCTAGAGGATGTTTGGAGCAAGCTTGCTAAGGTTTTCAAAGTACTCATCATGATCAACAAGACTTTCATCATCATTAGGATAGGATGGAGTAGGAGAAAAGACATGATAACCAAACTCATCATAATAGATTTGAGACATGCTAATTTGCAGATGAGTTAGATGGGGATGAAGCATGAAGATGGAAGGAACTAAAGCTTAGATTTAGGATGATCGATAAGCTCAGACTAGGATTTGGATTAAGATCAAGATAGGAGGAAAGACTGACTCTAAACGGGGATGGAAGGGAGATGAGGGATGACCAAGATGACTCTACTAACCTAGGATATGGGGAGGAAAGGAGGACAAGACTAGATGGAGGTGTGGGATGAGTGGAAGACCATGGTTGAGAGACTAGGATGACAGGATTCTGAAGGCTTTGATGAATTCTAGATTTTGGAGGATTGGATTGACATGGAAAAAGGATTTGGTGTGTAGAACTCTTCATTTGTGTATGTTTAATAGATGTTTTGCACTGAGTCTGAAACTTTGAAAACACATCAAATAAGAACTACCTAAAGATAGGCTAGTATCAAAATCTTTTCTCATAGTTTGGTACCCCAAAAAGGAATATAGATGGCGAGTAATCTTAAGGTGATCCAGGAAACCACTTGGATCAGTCCTTGCACAAAGATTTTGATACCTTCAAGAGTAGATCAGAAAGCCTCTAATTAACAGGTGTTTGATTTGGTCTATGGTGTCCTCTCAATCGGTTTGTACATGTGTGACTCACTTAAGAGCCTAGTTGACCATGTCAAAATAGTAGGGATATTCACCTACCTCAGGCTACCATCAACATGCATGGCCCGAGGTTGAGGGAATGAAGCGAGAGTTTGTTTAGCGCTTTATTTCTATACCGATCAGGGAAGTATCAGTTTGAGGTCATTCTCCAAAGAGGAAGTTCTTTTCTCTCTGGACAGGCCTCGCTAGAAGTAAAAAAAATGAACTTGTCCTAGTTCAATTTGTTTTACGTCACTTAGACTATCAAGGATTTGCATAATTTAAAAAAAACTCCTAAAAACATATCATGAAGAGTTCCTTTTTTTCCAAATTGATTAAGTGTGTTTTATGCTTATAGGACTTTCAAGCACATGTGTTTATGATGCAAAAGTTCATTTCTTTGAAAATAGAAAAATCTTGTGAAAGAGATTTGCAAGAGTTTTATTCTGAGCATTTAAGATTAGTTTTTTTGCTTGTTTTTAGAACCCAAAATGAAGTTGTTTAATTTCTTTGTTCACTCTGATTATGCACTAAAGATTTTATTTTTTGGAGCCCAATTTGATTAGAACAAAAAACTAAATGATGAAAAAAAACTACTTTATAATTTATGCCCACTTGCAAAAGGCATAACTTTCTGCTCACAGCTTGAAAAGACACGTCACTTACACCGTTGGAAAGATAATCCAATTATCTAGAGGTGAATTTTAGGAAACATGACTCCTATGAGGAATATGGGCCCAAAAATTCTCCAAAGACCTCTAAAAATTCATATTACTAAAACATCACAAAATACAAATTTGTTTGATTAACTTTATGCATTCGAGATTGGGTTCTAGGGTTTCCCCTTTAATAAAGAAACTTTTGAAAGCAGATACCCCTAAGAGTTTCCAAGCTTTTGAATGTTCATTTTAGAGCCCAAAATAGATGTGAAGTTTTTTATTTCACTTTTTCTCATGCACTCAAGATTTGTGTTTTTAGGATTCAATTTTAAGCCTAAAATGGATAAAGTGTTCCTAAATTGCCTTTAGGAATGCATTAAAACCTTAAAACACCCAAGTTTATTTGGATGAAGTTCTTTTTAGCCAAAAAAAAAGTGTGACGAGTGATTTTGATCACTTTAGGACTGATTAGGATATTGTTTGAACCAGTTAGGAAAGATATGCAGATTAGTCATTTTAAGCACTCGAGATTGAATGAAAGGTTCTTTTTAAGATTTAAATGGAAGTTGATTATGTTCCTAAACATACAAGAGAGTTAATAGGTCTTAGGACCTTGATGATTTGGTGATTAACTTTCCTTCCAAGGATTACCTGCAAACACCCAAGTTAGAAACTACAAATTTGAAGCCTAGAGGCACTAGGAGGCCTAAATGAACCCTAAAAATCAACAAAGACCAAGTTTAGGGCCTCACACATGCCCTCTATTTCCCATACAAAAATCCATGATAGGGTATTTTATGCTACTTTTTTTTACAAGATTACATGGGTTCCCATATGGTAATGCAGGGGTTCTCGTACAACAATTCATGCCAAAAGGTGGGAAAAAGGCCAAAAAACCTTGCCAAAAGCTCATACGATAATATACATGTTCTAGTACGACACTTAGGTGGTTTCCAAATGTAAATCCATACCAATTAAGGTATATCATGTGATTCTACCTCCAAGGATGCCCAGGATGTTCACAAAAAGTGAGTTTTTTAACCTAAAAAAGCAGTTTGAAGAGCGTGGTGGGGTCCCATCAGGCGTGCCAAAATGCGATGAATGAAAACCTAACCTATTAGAAACATGCATAGATAGTAAAAAATTATTAAGAGATAGAATATACCTAACATATAGAAAAACTATTTGCATGACACCTCAGATAGAGCTTAAACAGGAACACCCTGTCACCGTTTGATTTGCTCTTAGAATAGGGATGTGGGTGTTCTCTCAAAACACAAAGAGCATGACCCTGATGCTATTTAGGAAGGATTAGGATCATTTAGGAACCATGGATACCCCATAATGGTAAAAGACTAGGTATGGTGAACCTATTTTTTCCCTAGAGTCCCAAGGGTTCAAATGAAGCCAAATGTAGATTTAGGCTATGAATGCTTATGCAAAGTTCATTTTTAACTAAAAGATGAGTATTATATGATGTAAATGATATGAAAATATTAAAAATGAACTAGGTTAATCCATCAAGATATGATTATATGAGTTATGAAAGTACTAAATAGAAGTAAATCTAACAATTATGCTTATGCTATGAAGAATCTAGATAAAAATGCTCAGTATAACAATGCATGAAATGATATGTGAATTGGTAAATTTCTCTTGGAAGGGAGACTATTTATAGGGTTTGAGGAATGGCTTGGGTTAGGAATGGTAGTTAGGGTTAGAGTCAAGGTTAGAGTTAGAGTTAAGGGCATGGTTAGAGGTATGGTCAAGGGGATGAGGGTTAAGGGTTTCTCACACATGTGTGAGCAACACTAGGTAAGTGTGCTAGGGGACCAAGATGGAAGAAGAGACATGGGTTCTCATTAAGAGGTTGTAAGAGTCATTAATGAGGGTGTGAGGGGCCATTTATGAGCATGTAAAGCTCATTAATGAGGGGGTTGACCAGAAGTCAAAGGATGAGGGTTTTTGACTAAGAGGGTTAGGAAACACCTGTTAAGAAGGTTTAGGGAGTGATTAGGAAAGTGAGGATAGGTTTAGGGTTTTCTAGAAGATATCTAGGTTTTTAGGATTTTAAATAAATATTTAATTTATTTAAAGGATTTGGAGCCACAATTTATTAAATAATTAATAAATTGGAGAGAATATCATTCAAATTGGATTTAAATACTTTTGGGAGGGATTCTTTAATTAAATGTCTTTAATTAAAATAGGAGAAGGGATAATAACAATAAAATTAATTAATTAATAAATGATGATGTCATGGGGAGTTTTATCAACTAAAATAATTTTAATTGACAAGTGGAATTTTAGGTGTCTACAGTATTGATATTCAACTTTAGTTTGTTTTCCATCTTTCAGATTTTCACAACCTTAGGAATCCCAAAGTGTGAACATTATGCATCAACATCATTTGATATTCTGATAAAATATAGGTTGATGAAACCTCCTAATCACCTTAGTGATTGATAGATAGGGGATGGACCCCAAGTCTACTCCTCAAGTATTAAAATGTGTCCTTAGATAATGGCTTAGTAAATATATCAACAAGTTGCTCTTGTGATTTCACATACTCCAGCGTTACTTGTTTTTCTTGAACTTGTTCCCTCAAGTAGTGATACTTTATAGAAATATGTTTTGTCTTTTCATGCATCACTGAATTCTTATAAATATTAATTGCACTTATATTATCATAGTAGATTATCACTGGTTCAGTGATCTCCTCATTCATACCTTCCAATAGTTGTTTTATCCATGCAATGTTCGAACAATTAGCAGCTCAGTATCAACATATTCTACTGCTACAATGGACTGAGAAATGCATCCTTGTTTCTTAGTTATCCAAGTAACCAATCTTTCTCCCAAAAATAATGCTCCACCAGTAGTTCTCTTTCTATCCTCAATGTTTCCAGCCCAATCCGCATCTGTGTAAAATTTCAGTTCAAATTTTTCTTCTTTCTTGTACCATAAACCATAGTTTTCAGTGTATTTCAAGTATCCTAAAATTCTTTTCACAGTATTCATGTGTGATTCTTTAGGATTAGAAAAAAATCTTGCTACAATTCCAACTACATGTGCAATATCTGGTCTACTATGCACAACATACATCAATTTACCAATCATTGATCTATACAAGGTTTGATTTACCTTGGTTGTCTTGTCATCTTTTTTCAATTTGCATCTAGTGACCATAGGTGTGTCGATCAGTTATGAATCATACATACCAAATGTCTTCAATACTTCTTTGATATACTTTGATTGTGTGATGTATATACCTTCATTTTGTTGTAAAATTTACAAGCCAAGAAAAAATTTAATCTCACCAAACATTGACATTTCAAATTCTTTCCTCATTTCATCAGCAAAATATTTTCATAAGTTATCATGTCCTCCAAATATGATATCATCAACAAAAAATTTAGCAATAAGAATCTTGCCATCAGTTTCACCTTCCAAATACAAATTGATGTTATCGCTTGTTCTAACAAATCCAAATTGATAAGATAGGAATGCAATATTTCATACTATGTTCTTGGTGCTTGTTTCAATACATATAAATCTTTGTGTAATTTACATACCATATTCATCTGATTAAGATCAAAACAACCTTTGGGTTGTTCAATGTATACCTCTTCTTCAAGTATTCCATTCAAAAATGCAGATTTAACATCCATTTAATAAAATTTAAATCATTTGTAAGAAGCATATGCAAGCAATATCCTTACTCCTTCAAGTCTAGCAACTGGTGCAAAAGTCTCACCATAGTCAATACCTTCTTCTTGTGCATAACCTTTGCATACTAGTCTTACCTTATTCCTAGTGACATCTCCATTCTCATTTAATTTTTTTATGAATATCCATTTGGTTCTAATCACATTCTTATCTTTCGGTCTCAGAACTAATGTCCATGTTTGATTTTTATTTATCTTCTCAATCTCTTCATTCATTTCTTTGACCCATTCATCATTTCCAATGCATCTCTAACATTTTTAGGCTCAAAATCATAAACTAAGAATGTGTTGGTTCTTAACTTACTTTGTGTCATCATTCATGCTTTCTTATCTCCAATTATATAATTTTGTGGATGATGTCTCCTTACATATCTTGCAAGTATAGGTTCAATTCTCTGTTCTTCAATGTGATCTCCACTCGGTGCATGATCATGATCTTCATCGGTAATAGTTTGTTGAATCTCAATCTGTAAAGAATGGTGCTCGGTAGAATTACCCTGTTGCTCAATAATGTTAGGCTGTTTCTTAGGTAGAGTGTCCAATTCTTCAATGTAAACAAATCTACCATAGTCTTCCAGTTCCTTTTTTCTTTCTTCATCATTTTTCTCATCAAATTCATCAACTCTCACATTTTCACTTTCAATCATCTTATTAGTATCCATATTCAAACATTTATAAGATTTTCTTTTAGTAGAATATCCAAGAAATATTCCTTCACCACCTTAATTTCTCATTTCTATCATCTTTTAGAATGTAACATCTACTTCCAAATATTCTGAAATAACTCACATTAGGTGTGTAACCATACCATAATTCATAAGGTGTCTTGTTTGATTCTTTCTTCAGTTGAACTTGGTTCAATGTGTAAACAATGGTACTAAAAAATTCTCTCCAATACATCTATGCAACATCTTTTCAATCATTAGTGTTCTAACACAATCAATAATTGAACTATTTCTCCTTCCAACAATCTCATTCTGTTGGGGTGTCCTCGGTGCAAAATGTTAGGGAGGTTGGGAGAGCTAATCACAACCTCTTGCCTAGGTCTCACAAGTGACCTTGAGGTGTTCTCTACTGACACCTAATGACCTATAGGATCCCCCTTGAGGCTTGATCCCCTATTCCACTTAACCAACCCCACTATCAAGTAGAAATTACCAAGACAAGCTAAGTTCTTGGTTCTCTTCTTCTTTCATGCACACACTAACCCTCAATGCCATCTAAGGGCTCACCACCTCCAATACTGATATAGACTCTTGTAGAGGTTAGGTGGTGCTTTAAAATGTCTCCTTTGGTTCATTTAGAGGTCTTGGAGGTCTTACTTCCATTATCTTTCTTACCGATCTCATGGATCCTTCACAAAATAGGGCTACAAGGAAGAGTCCCAATTAAGCCTCCTATTCCAGGAAAATAGGGATTTTCTCCCAATTAATTCCAAAGAACCTTGCAACTTGATTGTGGATTCTAACTTCAATAGACAAACTCTCAAGGATTTTGGAGTTTTTAAGGTTTCACCTTGTCGTACAATCCCCTAGCCAAAAATAGGTCTTTTGAGAGGGTTTTAGGTATTCTTTGATTGCATGGATTGTCTAAAAGCTTTGGGTAACAAAATGGATTACTTGGACCCTCTTCCTTCGATAATTTCTTGGAAAATACCTTTCCTTTGACCTCCAATCTCAAATTGATAGCTTCATGCACACCTCTACAAGTTATATCTACTTTGTCTCGGTCTCTCCTAGTTGGGCTCACCATAGACTCGCCTAGGGAAAGACTTTGTAAATTATTCACAAGATTTACAGGGCCCATGATCCTATACAAGGTATATAAATGGAGTCTACTCGCTATCCCCAAGAGGCAATACAGATTGAATGGTGGGATAGTGAGTTAGATCCTCATTTCTCACACCTTCCTGGTTTGAACCAGTGAACAAGAAAGAGAAAGATTTAATGCAAAACAAAAAATGAACAAAAACTTCTAATCTAATAACACACAATGCAAGGAAATGAATTAAACTAATCACTCCATATATTTCAATCCATAACTCAACTCAAAACATTCCTCTTTAATTCACTGATTACTTAGATTCATACAGTGTCACACTTCCCAAAATTAAAGCTTCGTACACAATATTCTCCAACCTTGAGATTTGGTCCAAAAAAGACTTAAATAGTCTGAGGTTTGTCTTAGGTTTCTATTAGGGCACTCCTAGGTTGATTTAGGGTGTTTGGACAATTCTTTTCGAGCAACTTTGAAAAGTTACAAAAGTTGCTAAGCAACTTTTGCAACATTTTTACAACTTTTCCAATTTTTGCTCACCAAATACCTTGGTTAGGTCCTATAGAGTTCTAGACTCCATGCTAGGCTCAAATATGACTCCTCACACACCCTAGACCCTATGACATCATAGTGACATCATCTAGGAACAAATAACCAAGAAAGAGTCTCTAACACTTAAGTCTCAAGATTGCAAATACCTAAGACATAGGACCTACTTGGACCTCTAATCCCAATTGGTGTTAGAATAACTAAGAGGGGGGTGAATCAATTATCCAGTGTCCCAAAATAAAATGTATAATCCAAAACAATTTCTTCTATTTCTGCTCATCGGTAAGCAATAATAACTCTTACTGTTTGTGCTTTTATCGATTACCAGTCTAATACTTATAACTGTTTACTAATCAAATCTAATATGTAACATGCAAAGTATGATAACAAACAAATATCACAATCAACACATAACACAAGAGATTTAACGTAGAAACCCTGTAAAGGGAAAAACCACTTGGGACCGGCAACCCAAAATTGTTCACTCTTCTGAAGTGAGGTCGGTTAAGACCCAACCCTATTAAAGGTTACAAACACACTGTCAGGTGTGACCTTGTTAGAGGATTTTAGACTAGAATTTATCATCCAACCAGCATTCACTATGGGGTTGATAGGATAACAATGTTCATTCTATGAATGATACATCATAAGACTTTCAGAGTCCACTCGATTAAGAGATTTAGACTATATACAATGGTTAAATATGTAACAGTAAAATGACCTGCCTTAATACAACTTCAATTGCAGATTATAGATCAATATTTAGTCCATTCAAATCCTTCTAATCAATAATTCACTTCAGATTCAATAATGTATCAACTTATTGTCCATCATTAACTGCTCTCTGTAGCTCAGTAATTGCTCTGCAGCTCGGTTCTCACTAACCAGTATGATCAGAATGCATGAGACCTTATTCATGTGATAATCCTGCAACTTTTTCTTCTTCCCGACATTTTCATAAAGAAATTATGTTCTCTTATATAGACGAGTAAATCATTTTCTTCTCCACCATCAGATTTTGCCGCTTAATCACATTCATAGATTTTGCTGCTTAATCTTTCTCGGTACTTGTGTCAATAACACGTTTCAATTTTCTTTGTTAGATCTTCTTTGAATTTTGTCAGCCGTTGATCTATGTAACAAACATTATCTGTTACCTCAATGTTATACCCTTGCCAGCTCATTAATCTTATCAGCTAAACTAATCATTTAATTCATTCTGTCTTCCTTAGTTAACAAAAAATGTGTCAGTGAACACTACTCAGTTAATACTGCGGTCGGTATACACTACACTCCGTCGGTGTATACTAGAAATGCTTCATTTACCGACAACACTGCTTTGTGTCTTTCAGCTCTATACTTCATTGTAGATGAATGCAACATAATGAAGTCAATAGCATCAACTCATAGACTCATCAATAAGTTACTCAATGTGTTCCTTATCCTCATCTGTCATGTACATCTTTCCTCATGTAGATTTCTTTGTTCTTCATCTTTTTTTTCACTTTTCTTCAGATGTCTCAGTGTAGTAACTTACAAGATAAGTGTTGTCCAACTAGTTGACATTAATGATGACATAATACTGATTTAATCATATTACATATCTAATCAGCAACTTCTCAGTGATCTTGTAGTCACAGATCCTTCAATCAGATTCCAAATTAGTTGTAGTCCAACAATCTCTCCCTTTGGCATTGATGGCAACTCAAGTAATATGAAATGTGTCATACACATACCAAACATACATTCTACAACTTTGTGAATAAATGATGTAAGTCAAATAGACTTAATATGTTTAATCACTACGTTACTAAACCAGCATTAAGTAATATAGCTTTACCTTTTTGTAGTTGTGATCTTTTCAGTTCTACTGTTCCTGCTTCTGTTCTTTGTAACTAATCTTCAATACTCTATCTCATTTAGATTGTCTCTCCCTTAGATAATTGTCATCGATGCTTGTTCCTTTTCATATTTTGGTTTATCTCTCCCCTTTTCATTTCATATGGTATGGTTTATCTCTCCCTTTGATAGAAATGCCAAAGAAACAAATAAACAATCAGCTCTGTAGTAGCCAAGTAACTCTCTATGGTGTTTAGTACTTCCTCTGTATCTCTGTATACTGATATCTCATCGGTTCAAGTTCTCAAACTTAATCACAACCTTGAACATGATTCAAAGTGTGAACTATGTTGCATCAGCATGAATGATCTTCTGATAAATGTAGGCTGATGCAACATCCAGATCACCTTAGTGACCAATAGACAGGAGATGGACCCCAAGTCTAGTCCTCAAGTATTCAAATGTGTCCTTCGGTAGGGGCTTTGTAAAAATATCTGCAAGTTGTTCTTTAGATGTAACAAATTCTAACTTTACTTGCTTCTCTTGCACTTGTTATCTTAAGTAATGATACTTAATAGATATATGTTTTGTCTTAGAGTGCATCATAGGATTCTTTGAAATATTAATAACACTAGTGTTGTCACAGTATATAATCACCGGGTTAGTGATTACCTCATTCATTCCTTCCAACACTTATTTGATATATGCAATGTTTGAATAGTTAGTAGCAGCAACAACATACTCTACTTCAGCTGTAGACTGAGAAATACAAGCCTACTTTTTACTTGTCCAGGTTACAAGTCTTTCACCAAAGAAAAATGCTCCTCTGGTGGTGCTTTTTCTATCATCCACATTTCTAACCCAATCAGCATCGGTGTAAACTTTCAGTTCAAACTTCCCTTCCTTAGAATACCATAGTCCATAATTCTCTATTTTCTTCAGGTATCTTAAGATCCTTTTTTGTAGCTATCATGTGTGATTCTCTAGGGTTAGCAAAACATCTTGCAACAATTCCTATAGCATGTGCTATATCTGGGCTACTGTGAACTATGTACATTAACTTGCCAATCATAGATCAGTAAAGTGTCTAATTTACCTTAATAGTTTCATCCTCCTTTGTCAATTTGCATCCAGTAGCCATCGGTGTTCCCACAAGTTTAGCATCTTCCATGCCAAATGTCTTCAGTACTTCCTTTATGTATTTAGATTGTGTGATGAATATGACATCACTTTGCTAAATCACTTGTAGTCCAAGAAAGAACTTAATCTCTCTGAACATAGACATTTCAAATTCCTTTTGCATTTCATCAGCAAATGCCTTGCAGACAAGATCTGAGCCACCAAAGATAATATCATCAACAAAAATTTTAGCAATGATAATAGTATCATCAGTATCACCTTTCACATACAGATTGTTGTTTTCACTTGTTCTAACAAATCCAATACTTAACAAGTAAGTATGCAGTCTTTCATACCATGCTCTCAGTGCTTGCTTTAGTCTATATAAAGCTTTATGTAATCTACATACCATGTCTTTATTGTCGGGATCAACAAATCCTTCAGGTTGTTCAATGTAGACTTCTTCTTCAAGTATACCATTAAAAAATGCTGACTTCACATCCATTTGATAGACTTTGAATTTCATATGTGTAGCATATGCAAGTAGCATTCTAACTCCTTCTAATCTAGCAACTGGTGCAAATGTCTCACCATAGTCAATGCCTTCTTCCTATGCATATCCCTTGCATACTAATCTAGCTTTATTTCTTGTGACTTCACCATTTTCATTCAATTTATTCCTGTATATCCACTTAGTACCGATAACATTCTTATCTTTTGGTCGGGGTACTAAGGACCAGGTTTTATTCTTTTCTATTTGCTCTATTTCCTCCTTCATTGCATTAACCCATTCTTCATTCTCTAATGCAACTTTCACAATTTTAGGTTCAAACTCACAAATTAGACATGTACCTTGTCTTGTTTTGCTTCTGGTTTGCATTCTAGCATGTCTGTCTCCAATGATTTGTGTTTCAGGATGATGTCTCCTGACAAAACTAGCCAAGACATGATTTCTCCTTTCTTGTTCATCTTGCTCAGGGTCATTTCCTTGCTCGTAACTTCTTCATGTTCATCGGTTTGTGGTGCCTGTTGTACTGCATTATTTCCCTGTTGACCAGTTGTTACTGCTTGCGATGTCAGTAGATACTCTGGATATTCAATGTAAGTGAATCTACCATAGTCTTCTAGTTCCTTTATACTTTCCTTTGTGTACTTGTCATCAAACTCATCAACACAAACATTAGTACTTTCAACAATCTTATTTGTAGCCTTATTCAAACATTTGTATGCTTTACTTGTAGTGGAATATCCCAGAAATATCCCTTCATCTCCTTTAGAATCAAATTTTCCATTTCTTTCATCTTTCAAGATAAAGCATTTACTTCCAAAAATTCTAAAATAACTTACAGTAGGTTTGTGTCCAAACCATAGTTCATAAGGTGTTTGGTTGGAGTCCTTCTTCAGTTGTACTCAGTTAAGAACATATACAGTTGTGCTGACAACTTCCCTCCAATATGTTTGAGCAACATTCTTCTGTATCATCAATGTTCTAGCACAGTCAATTATAGACCTATTCCTTCTTTCAGCAATGCCATTTTGCTGAGGTGTCCTCGGTGCAGATACCTGGCTCTTGATTCCATGCTCATTGCAAAATTTAGTAAATTCATCAGAGATAAATTCACCTCCTCTATTAGATCTTAAGCACTTTATTTCCTTACCAGTTTCTTTTTCTACCTTAGCTTTATACCACTTAAACATTTTGAAAGCTTCAGATTTCTCTTTCAAGAATATAACAGTCATCAATCTAGTATAATCATCAACAAAAAGAATAAAATATCTATCACTAGAATAGCTCTGAGTTCTCATAGGACCACACAGGTTGGTATGAACCAACTCAAGTATCTTCTTTGTTGAATAGTCCTTGCTTTTAAAACTAGACTTAGTCATCTTACCTTTCTGACATTCATGGCACATGGCATGATCAGGTTTTGTCAAGTTAGGCAATCCTCTAACTCTTTTCTTTCTACTAATCTTGATCATGTTGTCAAAGTTCACATGGCATAACCTTCGGTGCCACAACCAAGCATCTTCATCCTTTATTAACAAACAAGAAGAATGATCTATATCAAGATAGAATAGATTACCTCTAGATTGTGTACTAGTTCTGACAAGTCTTCCTCCATCATCATAAATCTTCACCTTTTTGCTCTCAAAAACCAGTCGGTGGCCTAAATTGTTCAGCTGAGCCACACTTATCAGATTATAGTTCAATCCATCTACCCAATATGCATTTTCACATTGTAATCTATCATTAATCATCAGTGAGCCTTTACCTCTTACCATACAAGGTGCATCATTTCCCATTCTCATAGATCCTCCATTATATTCAACAAGATGATCAAACTTCTCTACATCACCGGTCATATGATGTGTGTAGCCACTGTCTATGATCCATGTTTCATTTCTGCTTACTTTAGAGATTAGTGTTGTCTCTTCATGTTTCTCTTCCTCTTCTGAGTCATCTTTCATAGCAACAAATACAACTTCTATATCATCATCAGAATCAGATTCAATTTCAATATCTTTGGCTATGTAACATACCTTTTTTCCTTTTTCATCTCAGTTGTCTCTGTTGTTGTGTCGGTAACCTCTATTGACTCTTCTCCCATAGCTTCCTTCAGATCGGTCTTTGGATCTATCATCATCTTTCTTCTGTGGACATCTAGCAGTGACATGACCGACTTCTTTACAATTGAAGCATGCTAAAGGTAGCTTACCTCTATACCTTCCTTTTCCTTTGGGCAATCTTCGGGCCATAAGTGCTTCAAGCTCATAAGTTCTTCATCGGTATTGTCATCACTATCACAATTCTTACTATTCTTGCTAGACTTTCCAATCTTCAGAGAAGACATGAAAGCAGATTCAATAGAAGGAACAACACTATTATCAAAATTGTTTAATTCAAAGGTTGTAAGTTTACCAATCAGAGTGTCAAGAGTGAGGTTGGATGTAGCTCTTGTTTCATGAATTGCAGTAATCTTGATTGCATAAGTTGGTAGCAAAGTTTTGAGAATCTTGCTTATCACTATGTCATCATCAATTACTCCATCAGATGCTCTAATAGCATGTACCACTTCTTTGAGTCTATTTGAGTATTGGACAATGTTCTCACTTTCTTTCATTCTCATTTCATCAAATCTGCCTCTCAGACTTTCAGCTCGAGCTCTTTTGACATTCAGATCTCCACTGTAGATTTGTGCTAATTTATCCCACATTCCTTTGGCAGTTGTGCATGTCTTGATATCTTCAAATTCAGCGTCTGTACAGGCAGCAGCAAGTTCCATCATAGTAACATTGTGTTCATGCTTATCCTTCAATTGATCAACAGCTAGGGGACCAGTGGGTGGTTGTATGTAGCCATTTTGCATCAGATCTAGTGCTAAATTCCCAATTCCAAATATGTGCAGTCTGCTTTGCCATACTGCGAAGTTCTCTTTATTCAGTTTCAGTACTTCCCTCTTATACATCTTGAGACCTTTATGCTTAAGTCTTTAAAACTCTGTTCCAAGCAACGTAGCTCTGATACCAATTGTCAAAATAACTAAGAGGGGGGTGAATCAGTTATCCAGTGTCCCAAAACAAAATGTATAATCCAAAACAATTTCTTCTATTTCTACTCATCGGTAAGCAATAATAACTCTTACTGTCTGTGCTTTTACCAATTACCAGTCTAATACTTATAATTGTTTACTGATCAAATCTAATATGTAACATGCAAAGTATGATAACAAACAAATATCACAATCAGCACATAACACAAGAGATTTAACGTGGAAACCTTGTAAAGGGAAAAACCACCTGGGACCGGCAACCCAAAATTGTTCACTCTTCTGAAGTGAGGTCGGTTAAGACCCAACCCTGTTAAAGGTTACAAACACACTATCAAGTGTGACCTTGTTAGAGGATTTTAGACTAGAAGTTATCGTCCAACCAGCATTCACTATGGGATTGACAGGATAACAATGTTCATTCTATGAATGATACATCATAAGACTTTCAGAGCCCACTCAGTTAAGAGATTTAGACTGTATACAATGGTTAAATATGTAACAGTAAAATGACCTGCCTTAATACAACTTCAATTGCAGATTATAGATCAATATTTAGTCCATTCAAATCCTTCTAATCAATAATTCACTTCAGATTCAATACTGTATCAACTTACTGTCCATCGGTAACTGCTCTCTGTAGCTCGGTAATTGCTCTACAGCTTGGTTCTCACTAACCAGTATGATCAAAATGCATGAGACCTTATTCATGTGATAATCCTGCAGATTTTTCTTCTTCTCAGCATTTTCATAAAGAAATTATGTTCTCTTATATAGATGAGTAAATCATTTTCTTCTCCACCATCATATTTTTCTGCTTAATCACATTCAAAGATTTTGACACTTAATATTTCTCGGTACTTGTGTCAATAACACGTTTCAATTTGCTTCATTAGATCTTCTTTGAATTTTGTCAGTCGTTGATCTATGTAACAAACATTATCTGTTACCTCGATGTTATACTCTTGCCAGCTCATTAATCTTATCGGCTAAACTAATCATTTAATTCATTTTGTCTTCCTCAGTTAACAAAGAATGTGTCGGTGAACATTGCTTGGTTAATACTACGGTCAGTATACACTACACTCCATCGGTGTATACTAGAAATGCTTCATTTACCGACAACACTGCTTTGTGTCTTTCAGCTCTATACTTCATTATAGATGAATGCAACATAATGAAGTCAATATCATCAACTCATAGACTCATCAATAAGTTACTAAATGTGTTCCTTATCCTCATCTATCATGTACATCTTTCCTCATGTAGATTTCTCTGTTCTTCATCTTTTTTTTCACTTTTCTTCATATGTCTCGATGTAGTAACTTACAAGATAAGTGTTGTCAAACTAGTTGACATCAATGAAAACATAATACTAATTTAATCATATTACATATCTAATCAGCAACTTCTCAGTGATCTTGTAGTCACAGATTCCAAATCAGTTGTAGTCCAACAATTGGATCCCACACTGTGGTCAAAATGACCTTATGGAAAACTCACACTTTCCAAAGATAGCTTACAAAACAAAAGAAAGATGGATTGGATCAACCAACCGTTAGGTGCTCTTGCACCACAAAAAACTTGTCTCTTAATTCTATGCTCATTAAAAAAGTTAGTGAACTCATCAGAAATAAACTCACCACCTCTATCTGACCTTAAGAATTTTAATTCTTTACTAGACTCTTTTTCCACTTTATCTTTATACCACTTAAACATTTTGAAAGCTTCATTTTATTTTTTCAAGAACATGATAGTCATGATTCTAGAGAAGTCATCAAAAAACAAAATAAAATATTTGTCTCCATAATAACTCTGAGTTCTTATTGGACCACACAAGTCAGTATGAATTAACTCCAAAGTAGCATTAGATGAAAAAAATTTCTCTTAAAACTAGATTTTGACATTTTCCCCATTTGACATTGTTTGCACATAACATGGTCAGGTTTAGATATGCTCAGTAAACCTCTAACTTTCCTTTTCTTATTGATATTAACCATGTTGTCAAAATTCACATGACATAGCCTCTTGTGCCATAACCATACATCTTCATGTTTAGCCAACAAACAAGAAGTCTTAGCATTGTCAAGATAGAATAGATTACCTTTAGATTGTTCACTAGTACCAACCAATTTTCCAGTCTCATCATAGATTTTCACCTTTCTTTTCTCAAATGCAACTCTGTGACTTGTATTATTCAGTTGTGCTACACTCAACAGATTATAATTAAGTCCCTTCACCCAATATGCATTCTCACATCTAATCTTATTGTTCAACAATATAGACCCTTTTCCTTTCACTAGACAAGGTGTGTCATTTCCCATTTTAACAGATCCACCATTATAATATTCAAGGTATTCAAATTTCTCTTCATAACTAGTCATAGATGTGTACAGCCACTATCAATAATCCAAGTATCATTCTTGCTAATTTTAGAAATAAGTGTTGTTTCAACATACCTTTCTTCTTCTTCTTAATCTTCTTTCAAAGCCACAAATACCACCTCAATGTCTTTATCAGTTTCAGTGTCATCATCATCATCCTCAACTAGGTAACATGCCTTCTTGCTTTTATCTCTGCAATCTTGGTTGTCTCTTTTACTATACTGTCGGTTGCCTCTATGATCTTGATTATCTCTTCTTTCATACTTTCTTTCATTAGATCTTTCATTAGTTTTCTCATCTTATTTCCTGTCAAGACATCTAGCATCAATATGACCAGTCTCATTACATTTAAAGCATACCAAAGGTAGTTTTCCTCTATACCTTCCTTTACCTTTTTGCAATCTTCTAGCCATTAAAGCTTCAAGTTCGTCAAGTTCATCCTCTTCACTTTCACTATCACTTTCATTTCTTATCTTATGTTTGCTATTTGATTTACCAATCTTCAGAGATGACATAAATGAAGATTCAACACTAGGAACAATACTATTGTCATAATTATTCAACTCAAATGCAGTCAATCTACCGATTAGACTATCAAGTATAATATGATTACCAAGACCCGATCTCATTTCATGAATTATAGAAACTCTAATAGCATAGGTAGGTAACAAGGTTCTGAGAATTTTACTTACCACAGTGTCTTCATCAATAATTCCACCTACTCCTTGGATATCATTCACAACATCCTTGACTCGGTTACTATACAGAGATATGTTCTCTCCTTCTTTCATAATCATGTCATCAAACTTTCCTCTAAGACTTTCAGCTTTAGCCCTTAGCACATTCACATCTCCTCCATGAACTAGTGTAAGTTTGTCCCACATCTGTTTAGCAGTTGTGTGTGTCTTAACATCTTCAAATTTGATATCTGATAAGGAAGAAGCAAGCTCTATCATCATAGCATTATGTTCTTGTCTTTCTCTCATCTGATCAACAGTCAAAGGTCCAGATCAACAGCCAAAGGTCCAGAGGGTAAGATAAACTCATTTTCTAAGTAGTATGTAGTAGACTCACCAATCCCTAATAGATACAATTTCATTATGCTTTGCCATGTCAAGAATTTATTATCTTCATTCAGCTTTGGCACTTCTCTCTTATACATCTTGTGATCTTTAGCTTAATTCCTTAAAACTTTCCTTCAAGCACTCTATGCTCTGATACCAATTGTTAGATAACTAAGAGGGGGTGAATTACTTAAGTCCAGTTATCCTATAGTCCCAAACACTCCCAAATGTATAAAAAAAATCTTTCAAACAATTTAAATAACTCGGTAATATATCAACTATGCATTTTTGTTCATCTACCAATTTGCAGTAAATTAACTAGTATATTTACCGATCAATCCAATTATAGTAATGTGTAAAGTAAAATAACAATTCATCACATCCATACACATATAACACTTTGATTTTTAATGTGGAAACCATGTTAGGGGAAAAACTAGCTGGGATCGGTAACCCAAAATATTTCACTCTTCTGAAGTGAGCTCGGTTAAGAGCCAACCTTGTTAAAAGTTAAAAAACACACTGTAAGGTGTGACGTGGTTAGAGGATTTATCACTAACAATTTTCCCTTGACCAAACATTCACTATGGGGTCAACAAGAAAATAATCAACATTCATTGAATGTCATATTGAAATATAAAAATTGTTAAGTCCCACTTGGTTAAGAGATTTATCTGTAGCAATGGTTAAACTGTTACAGTAATGATCTGATTCAAATACAACTTGCAGATTTGCATATTTTCATATCTATGCTAAGCTCAGAAATACCTCTGATCAATAATCAATTCAATCTCTTCATTTCCTTCAACTTTGTTCTGCTTGGTAATTCTTTTCTCTAACGCTCGGTGTTCTCTACAAAATTTCTTGGTTCTGTCCACAACCTGCTTGATCATTTATGCATGAATGCAATCTTCCACGCACATTCCAGAATTTAATCAGAATCTCTTGTCTCCTTTTATAGACATAATAAACCGTTTGATTTCCATCCATAGATTTTGCCTCTTAACCTTCATCGTTGTTATTGCTTTAACCTTCCTCGGTAGTTGTGTCATTAACACATTTCATTCTCCTTCATCTAATCATCCTTGAATTTTTTCATCCATTTGATCATCATAACAAATATTATCTTTTACCTTAAAATCATCAAGAATTGTCCAGCTGATCATCTTTAGTCTGTAGACATTAGTTCCATTTAAATTTCTTTTACTCAGTCAACACCACATCACGGTAACTCGGTTAATACTGTACTCAGTATACACTATAATTTCTCAGTGTACACTATTCCAACTTGGTGTATACTGAATTCTTCATTTACCAACCACATAAACTTATTCATTCTTAATCTTCAATCCATAATAGAATCATGTAATGAAATCAAATCACTAACATAATGTCATAGACTCATCAATAAGTTACCCAATGAATACTATATCCATGTCTTTCTCATCCATCTCATCTTCATATAGATATCTCATTCCTTCACCATTATTTCCTTCTTATGATGTTTTTAACCATCATGATAAGTATAGTCAAAACTAGTTAACATCAATGATAATACATTAACTGCTTTAATGTCTTACATACACATTAGTAGCTCGGTGATCATCAATCACTCCTTTCATATATTCAATCAATTTTAGTCTATCAGACATGTCTTTTAAAACACCCTCCAAACTCAATTTGAAGGGGATAGGCATTGTAATTGAATATTTGCATGAGTGAAGCAATCATTTCTAGACATTTTTCTAATGTTTAGTCCTATTTTCTTGATTGGTATAGACATGTATAGATTTTGTACAACCTAAATGTGCTATGTTTGGAATATAAATGAGTTACCTTCTATTTGGTTTTGGTTTGGTTGAATTTCATTAAATTTGAGAAAGTTATGGCAGTTTTAGTGCAGGCTACATGAAACCTTACCCAAGGTTACCAATTTGTTAAAAATGACATAACTCACTTGTCCATTGTTGGACCTTGATGAAAATTGGAGGAAATATCTCTCTTAGGTTTTTCTACAGTCTCACTAAAGTGATTTCTTTATTTATTTGTTTTGAGAAAGTTATGAATGATTGTTTGTTTGTTCTATCTATGTCGCATACTGAAAACCCATATTGAAAGGATTAAAATTGCATTGTGACCATATGAGAGTGTTGGGAATCATTGTGTAATTTAAAAGGTATGTATAAACCCTAAAAAATCAAAATACATTCTTGAATACCCTTTGGTATCAATTTGGAAGACCCGACATAAGTTTCCCTTAAGCCATAAGCGTAATGCAACCTAATTCTAACCATAGCAATAAATATTTGACCTTGTCTATACAAAGGAACCCTATGTCATTTTGAAGTATGTTGAATAAGGTCCAAATTGGTATCTTAAATTTCTTTTTACATTTTTTATATCATGCCTACCTTGGAAGTTATGGTGGAAAATCCCTATTTGAAGGGCTACTAGGAGGATTGAAGGATTGAAAGAGAAATCCCACCATTGGATGTTTGTGGAATTGAAAGATTAATTATTTGTGAGTTTTTTTAAGTTTTTCACCCCTAATCTAAATCTTTTTTGAAGATAGAAGGGAATAAAACATATGGATCTTTTCATCAAATGTGATAACTAAACCATGGGGTTTAGGAAAAAACATATTTTAAATGCTTGGATGATGAAGTTTCTTAAAGGAGCAACATAAAAGGACTAAAATTTCATATCTATTTACAATCCTTAAATATTTTATTAAATGTGTCATGCATCTTGTGGTGTATCCAAACTCTTAGCAAAAATTATGTTCTTGGTTTTGACCGGGAAATTGTGAAATTTCATACACTACCTATTCAATTACCCTATTTCATTTCATGTCCATGGTGCCAGTTCTTATCCTTAAAGTTGATGTGGAAAGGCACAAGTGAAGATAGAAGATACCATGGTTCAATTGTATGAGAGAATGGAGTATTGCCTATAAATAGAGATATAAGTTATCAAATTGCATCTATTTTATCTGAAGCCTCTACAAAACATCCTTTTTCACATATGGAACATTCTTCTAAAAAATAAAATGGTGTTGTAGAGGTTATCCATAATTATCTGAACACAAATGTGTTGGATGCCTCATTTTGTAAGTCATTACTTATCTTTGTGCAGATGATAGAGAAATCTTTTCTGGGTCTTATCTTTCTCTTGATTGTCTTGTAGGGAAGATGAGCTAAATTGACAATTCTAGCTCTTTGATTTCTAATCACTATCTATTTTTCCTTCAATCCTTCCTTGAAGAAAACTTATCTTTTATTGCTCGGATGAGGATCCATCAAATCATGGTAGTGGTTTTGTTAAGAATGGAGATGTGCTTTGATCCTTCACATTTGGAGGCTGGCGACACTAAAGGATGGAGGAATTTCCATCATCTTAAGTTATTTTCTCACTTTGAGATGGTGTTTTGCATGATAAGTATTTTTGGAATTTTTGGTTTATGTTTTTTATTTGTTTTACTTTCTAATGCTAACAAATTTCAAGAATGCATAGCTTGAGAAGGCTCATATTAGAGACAGGTTTTGGATTTGGTGTTGAGATTAATATGGATTATTTTCTTGTGAGATTCAGAGTATATGATCTATAATTATACCATTTTGCAGTCACTAGATAATTTTTTCGCATCTCTTAGGGATCATTGTTGAATAATTCAAGACTCTATAATTTGAGAGTTTAGGACTGAGAGGTTAAGAGAACAAATCAAAGCTACACCTTTCCAAGGGTCAATAGACAACTTGATGGAGCCCTTCTTGGTTTAGGATTTGTATCTTTGAAAGAAGAGTTTGTCAAAATATGTATTCATACTATGTAATCAACATGTTTTTCGATGTAATCCTTAAGAAGGGGGATCCCTAGGGCAAGGTTATTTTGATGTTTTTAGGATCAATGTATTAAGGGGGAATGTTATCATAACACATGTGATGTGGTTATCAATTATGATTGTTATATAATAGTCTATTATCCAATTGTTACCAATTGTTGTGTTATGAAATAGTAACTACATTACCTCTTTTACACTGTATAAATGTATCGCATTTTCCTTGAGTAATATCAAAACATTCACCATTTTATTCTCACAAATATTATGTATTATATTAAAAATAATCAAATTTGAAACATGTTGCTTAGTTAAACAACCATGTAACAATAATGATTTTTGCATGTAACAAAACTAGATGTATATCATAGAGGTATTGCAAAGAAAGGACGTGTCAATTTAGAATTAAAGCTCCACTATAATAATATGTAATCATTAAATTAAAATTTATTAATATACATTCCTAATAACTATATATTTAAATAAAATTATTATATTATATAATATATTTAATAATAATTATTGTATAATAATTATATAATAATAATTTTTAATTATTTTATTTTTATTTTTATTTTCAAAAATTAATATCCGGTAAACTTGTTAATGTGACTGGTGACGCTAACATGACACACCCTCTAGTTTCGCGTGAAATGTTTTTGACTCAGAGTTATGACTACAAATGAGGGACCTCATCCCCACAATTCACATGTTTAAACCCACGAGCTTAATGGTTCAGCGAGAGCACAAGGCTTGCAAGTATAGTGGCCCTGCAACAAGGGGTTGAACCTTGGTGATTTCTTCACCAATGAAGTGTTTTAACTACAACACTACACATCCAAATACATTATTTAGGTTTATATAATTAATGTATTATAATTATATGTATTGTATTAAATTATATTACTATTTCAATCGTAAGAAATTTACAATTTAGGAAGGTAACAACACTTATGAGAAGTTTAATTACTATACCCGAATTAAATGTGAGTCATTAAACAACATCCTAGATTGATAAGTTGGCTCTTCATGAACTTGGGTTTAGGAAAGGGAA
Source organism: Chamaecyparis obtusa (assembly GCA_027943335.1). NCBI lineage: Eukaryota > Viridiplantae > Streptophyta > Pinopsida > Cupressales > Cupressaceae > Chamaecyparis > Chamaecyparis obtusa. The sequence goes on along the minus strand of BSBK01001852.1, from coordinate 397,664 downwards.
ATAAATACTTAACTAGACTCTAAAACTAAGGCGATACATCAAGAATTTTGGTAAAACTTAGAATGACTTCAAGAAATTCCAGATCCAGTAACATGTAGTAGAATATAAGCACAATCTTACAAAATAAGCATAGTATCCCACTAGATCCCTTCATTGTTAAAATCAAAACAAAGTATCAAGATCTTAGATATAGATTATGATATTCATATCATTTCCTAGGTGCATCCGAAAATTCTCAGAAGATAATGCAAATAATCTACTAGATTCCTCATCCATCTACCTACTTCCAGTATCAACATTGACATGATATAATGCTAAGCATTCAACTATTCTTCAAGTAAAAGTGTTTCGAACATGATCCATCTTAAGAAGTTTCACAATTAAAATCATAAGAGTCAGAATTAAGGCAACAACAACCACTCACTTAACATAGAATCTTCATATATTCATGACCAAAATAGCATCAGAAAGGCTTGAATGAAAGCATAGCAATATATGAATGACATAAATTTCATAGAAAATTAAAGTCTAAGAAAATCAAAGTCATAGTCTCAACATGATACTGAAAATAACAGTCTTTCTTCTAAAAATTCAGAACCCTTTTTGCTAAGATCCCCTTTCCTTATATAGAACCACCTCATAACCAGAATATTCTCCACTCTTTTGAATATGAGTGCCTATTGGAACACCAAAAAGATCTTCATGATGGTGGCAACTGAAAAGGTTACAACAACATTGGTGGACATCTATTCATTAGGACATATTCTTTTAATATGTGGAAGTATACGACCACCCCTTGCAATGCCATGATAACCGCCTCGACTACTTGACGATGATGTCTTTCTCCTCGAACTTAGCCCTAGACATTGTCACATGAGCAGGTATTCATTGTTTCCCTTTTTCATTTTCCTCAAAAGCTTCTATAGTCATGACAAGTGGTTCCATTGGCTAAAAGATACCCACAAAAATAGAGGCGGCCATATTGTTGATAGGTGTCGACTAAGGCATTTCTTCAACAAACTTTCAAAACTTGTGCAAATAACTATCTGTCTCAACACTAGGTAGTGCCAGTTGATGTAATCTCGTACAAACAAATAGACAAATATACAATTACATTATTATATAATAAATTATCGACATCTTATGATTATCTAAATGAATTAATTAAAGTCATATATTTACCTTTATATATTTTTTTAATATTAAATAGTTTTCAACATTAAGAAAAACATGTGTACTATTATTATTTATTATTTAAAATAATACTATCAAAATATATTAAAAAAATTCTAGTCAAAAGCTCACAATTCTTTAGCTTTCATTAGTAAATATGCTTTTAGACATTTAAAGGCCTTAGCGGCTGCATTAGCATTCCTTGTGAGAGGAACTAATAAAATAATTCTCTAATTGAATATAGTATAGAGTTGTTAAATTTGTATTCATTTCTTAAACTCCATAGAGAGAGATGGGTAGCTTTGGCAATAATAAACTTAACTATTTATAACATATTATCTTGGAGAGATTGTTAGCATTTGTTTGTACAATGAACATATTTAAAATTTTCTGTTTGGACTGTAATTTTGTATCTATTCTAAAAATGTGACAATTTTCACCGTATTTTTTTTGAAATTTTGATTGAAAAAAATCTCTTTTCTATTGAAAATTACTGAATTATTTGAAATAAAAGAGGGGTTAAAATTTATTCAAACCGGAAGAAATACAGAGCAATGGCAACAAACAACCTTATCAAGATCTACCAAGTGGTCAAAATATTGAGACAAACCAAGAGGTAATTGACTCTTATCAACAATATTCCAATTTTGCATGTGATTAGAAGGCCAATTAGCCAAACAATCCACTAAACCATTCCACTCCCGGGAGATATGAGTGAAAGTAATCGAGTCCAAAGAAGCACACAAATCAAGAATCTAGTTAAGAGCCAAAGCTAACTGCCAACTAACATCCTCAAATTGTTGCCAAGTCAACATATGCACTGCCACCTGCGAATCAGATTCACAAATGAACCTACTCTATCCAAAAGCACAAACACGCTCCACAACATACAACATAGCAGTAGCCTCCATTAAATTGTTAGTATATGACCTTTATAAACAGAAAACACAACATATGGCACTCAATTCTAAGCTTCATGTACATGTGTTGTATAACAAATTGAAAGATCACTTAAAAGAAATGATAAATCTTCTCAACCATGTAACAATATGATAATGTGTCAAACAAATCTTGTAAATAAAAACATGACATGTGTCCTATTGATAACGTGTTGATAAATTTGTATTCGTTGTTTGTATTTGTTGTTAGGTTTTGGACTGTAATTTTGTATGATTTGTAAAGATGTGACAATCTTCAAAATTATCGGATGAAGTACTAAATTTGTTAAGGTCGATTCATGTCCATTTGTTGTATAACAAATTGCAAAATAAATCTTGTCAACCATTTAGTAATGTGAAAGCAATAAGATGACGTGTTGAATGGAAACGATCAAATCTTTGAAATTAAAACATGACATGTGCATTTTGATAAGTTTGCAAGGCAGAGGGACAAACTTTGAATGGGCTTTGCTTTTGCTTTGGAATACATTGCATGGGTTGTTGAAAAGCCTTTTTTCTCCTTCCCTTTCTCACGACCCTGTCATTTCAAACGCTTCTAAAATTGGACGTTTCGAAAGTGCTGACAGAGGAAGCTTGTGCAACACACTTTCTTTTCATGAATATAAATAGAAAAAATGCAGAGGTAAAGACATGAAAGCAAATAAGAACATATGTGTACATGGTAAAAATTAAGAGTAACACTCTTGGGCAATTGTCATCAACGACTACATTTGGCTCCAATACTTTTTCCTCCATCATCCACTTCAGTAATGGATGCAAGTATTGCTAAGACTGGTTCTCATGGACATAATTATTATTAAGACTGCTTATTATGGATATGAATTTAGTACAATAGAAAGAATTTGAGGATTTTAGCACAAATCCAAATTTCAAAAAATTGAATACCAATATTACTTAGCTATTATCTACATATATGTGAATGGACTTTTCCTTAAAAATGCTAAATATTATCTTTTGCAATTCTAGCTTTTTAACAGTATTTGGTTTGAGACGCAGTTATCTTCCCTGTATAATAGTATTTCATACAATTTTAAAAATGTAAAAAAATACAATAGATTTTTACAAAAATTTCAACTATTAATCTTCATATTTTACATCCGCTGTACTGTAAAACTACAAAAAAATCTGATAGAAAAACCAGTGTGTTTTGATCATTTGCAATGTTCCTCAATTTTTTTCCTGTCTCTTTGTACCGTTTTGTAATGAGAATAGCCAGCGGCTTTGGTTTGTGGGTTAAAGGTTGTCCAAGAGTACAAACTCTTGAAGGAGACATGAAATAAATATGGCATTGCTTCTAAATATGCACAGATTTTGCAGCGTAGTCAATCAACTTTGAGTATTTAACACTTTTAATCTAAAAATCAATATGTACTATATATGATTCAGATTCCTTCCTTCTGAGGTTCGAGGATGATGAGGACGATGGCATTGTTTAGCCAACAGATAATAGAGGAGGTGGTGCGTTGAGACAGGTATACAACTACTTAACATACTGCCCTGTATATATATAAACAGCTGATCTATATCTCTATTGCCTGACTTTATTAGCACAAGAACTTTTGGTTTTTGGAAAACCAAGCAAATCGTATAACTTTGAGTTAGTTTGAATCCAATGTTAACAGAAAAAAGTGCTTTGAACCCCATCTTTCCATGCACCAGAAGCTCAGGAGGATTTTGCAGAAATAATGAGCAATGGAGATCTGATTTTCTCTAGTCCAGTGCTCATTGCCGAGGAATTTAAGACTTGAATGCTTTAACTGGGTTTACTTTCTTCTTTCAACGAAGGCAATTCACATTTCACACACAGCTTTTGTGTTCAAGAGAACCAGACTTTTTTCGCCTCGGGAAGCCATTTTTGTTTGTAGGGTTTGGGAAACTTCATTGCATTTCACAAAAAAATAAAAATTGCATGTTCCAAGGAGGTCTCACGTTGGTCAAAGCAAGCTGTTATCCTGTTAAGCTGGTGTATTTAAGGGCTGGGGTTGAGGGCATTTTCAGTATCCACAAAGGAGGGTGCAGGAGCTGTATATGACACAGAAAGTCTGAAGATTAGCTGTGTTTTCATTGTACTTTATGGTAAGGAATTATTGGAGTTGTTTTTGGATTAGATTGTGTTAGAAATTTTTTCTATCAATGTTTATCATACTCCGTGGTAGTATGAGTTCTCTTTCTTTTCTTTCATTCTAAAAACTGTGTGCGCTTCTGAATCATATTCTTTTAACAATATTTGAATAGCTAAAACTTAGATGGTATAAATTTTCCACAATCTATAAATTGTAGAGGCCAGCTTTTGGATATAAATTGTGTGTATTTAGCTTCTTCTAGATAATAAATCATAAAGAACATATCTTACATTTGTTCTTACTGACAATGAATTACTGAGAGTGGTTCACAATTCATATTTTCTTTTTTCTGATGATGAATCACGAAAAATGATTCTAAACAATGAAAACGAAATACAAACAGTTTTTATCCAAAATATTGCATCTCATTGAACATTTTTTAAGTCTCTAGGCCATTATTACTGCTGATAGTACTGAACATCAATGGTTATGTCTGTTTGCAGGTGCAGAAATTAGATTTTCTTGTTGATGTGATGGCTTCTGCAAATTGTTCATCCTCATTCTTAGGGAAGAGAAAGCAAAGAAATGATTTTGTCAGTACAAAACTAGAAGTGGTAACAACAACAGATTCATTAGGGGATTCAACACTAATCCCCATTGTCTTGGCACCCATTAGAGTCAATTCATCTTGCAGATCTGAGACAGAAAAGAAGTTTGAAGAAGAAGAAGAATTATTGTGTGTGACACCCAAGTCTGAGGAACACAAGATACCCTCCATGACAATATGCCCATCTGCACCTCGCAAACCCAAATCAGCTCCTCTAAAGAGAAATCCTGCAATTATATCACGTCGCAGAGCAATTCAATTTCCTTCAGATTCTCCTGATTCGGACTTACTCTTCGGTTCAGATCTGACCAAAGATCAGCAGCATCAGAAGAAGAAGAAGCACAAAAAGAAAGAAAGTAGTTCAAATATCAGAGAAGAAAGCCAAAATTAGATAGATCTAGAAGAAAGCCAAAATTAGATAGATCTTAGGATACAATTGATCTTTGTGTCTGCCCATGTAACCACAATAGATTAGAACTGATGGTCTTGGCAACATTTTTTTCTTTTTTGGGATAATGTGCATTTTTTTAATTCAGGAGGACTGTAACTTAGAAGCTTTGTTGTACAATTGCTGGTTGTACGTATCTACTGCTCAACATAATTTAGGATCCAGTGCCTGTCACATTGGGATCAAATATTTTTTGTTATCAGTGTTTTTGTTTTGCAAAAATTGTTGGGATTTGAGGCCATTTCATCATGTACACAGATTTGCAAGACTACCATAAATGGAAATTCAGGTGTGTCAAATCTCAAAATGCAAGGTCTACAAATGTATGATATTACATTGCTCGTGCTTTTGTATACCATGTTTGACAATCTTCTCTGTATAATAAAATCTTCTTTCTGAAAGTGATTTTGGTGGGAAAAGAGTGGATAAAAATTCAACATCCCTGCCTGCAAAGTCGGTGAAGATCTTTCTAGATTGAAACTAGAGTTGATAAGGTATGGTTGTACAGCTGTCTCGATTTAATGTAGGATAATTGCTTTTGTCTTGAATGGTATTTTACACAGGATAAATATTTGGTATGTCTAAGCCTATTGCATCATTGTTTTCTAAGAATACTCAGTACTGAAATGCAAGTAAATGTATATGAGAAACTGAAAAATTGTGTAATGTTTTATTTGTATTTACATTACATTATTTTTGCTTTAATTTTAATTAAAATTTAATTTTGCTTTAACTTTAATTAAAATTTAATTTGAAAGATAAATATAAATATGTTTTTTTCAAGAATGAAATCTGTTAAATGTAGCTGAGAAAAAGCAGTATACCAAAGAACTATATAAAGTTTATAATATTTTTTAACAAGATTTAAATTAAAATTAAAGTTTTGCTTTCTTATATGTTACAAAATTTGTTGTCAAAGATAAATGTAAATAAAAAAAATTATTGAACAAAGCAATTAAAATTCAAACTAGAAAGAAAAGTTTTACATCAAAGTTACCAAAAATATTTTAATAAAATTGAAATTAAATATAAATATAAATTAATTAAAACATAAAACATTTCATTACATAAAATTTTGTAGGTCTCTTTATTGATAATGAAGTCATAAATGTGTATACAAATTATTTATATTCAGGTGGTGTGATATGTATGGAAAAAATCAGATAAATCCATACAAAAAACAAGCAATGCATATGGAAATTGAAGCAAATATAAATAAAATACATTGTGGATGTGTTAATTTTTCAAAAAAAATGCATTTAAAAAAGCGGTTTAATCATTGCTAGTTAGTCACATCCGACTATAAAACAAGGAAACTATACAACACACTTTCAAAAATCTTCCATATGTTGGATACTTTCTGTAGAAGGCCACTATGTAATATCACTTGTTAAGGGCAGCTATGTGCATATTAAATGTATACACCAAGAGAATTTCCTAACAATTGATCATTTTGACAATAAAGAAAAAAAATTATATCAACTTTTTCCAATAGTATCCACTTGCATTTAACCATTTATTTCTCAAAATGATACTTTACATCAAATGGTTGGATTGATCATAATGGGCAGGATTTTTTGCCAAACCTATTGCACTTTGAATATCTAATCCAATCCGGCCACCTTTTATAATAGACCAACACTTGAATAAACCTTTTGTAGCCATATTACTTTCTTCCATCCATGAGGCCATGCATTGCATCTTTATTGAAGATAGTAAAGAGGAAACTTGAGAAAATGCATCACATTCTAATCATCAAAGTTAATTACCACCTTTGGTAATATACCAACAATTGATTACCAATTTTCAGCCATATTAATTTCTCATATGCATGAATCACTGCCATGTATTGTATCTCTATGGTAGATAATGTAGCATTTATTTCCTCTTCCTCATCCAACCAGCTACTCCTCGTAAAAGACTAAATGCATATATATTATTAGATCTTTGATAGTCAATATCTCCAACCCAATTAGAATTTACAAATCCTTGTAATTTCAAACATTTACTTTCATTAGTTCTTCTTTGGCGATAAACTATATAACTTGAGGTGTAACTTAAATGTCAAAAAAATCTTTTTGTAGTATCATATGCTCCTTTCTTTAGTTTGGACATGTAGTTATATAAACTTCAAATCTCGATCTCTTACTAACCATTGCATATATAAGAAGTTACAATACTACTACCATAGAGTACTTGACGCATCTCTTCAATTTTCTCATATCTTTTTTACCATTATTTAATATAGTTTATTTGTTAAAACTAGAAAGGGAGTACTCACAAGTTTACTATCTTGCTTTCTAAGAGGTCTATATTAGTATTATCTCACATACAATTTTTTATGTGACCACAATTTCTTATTGACATATGATTCGTCTTAATTTTAATTCCTATAATAAACTTGACAACATCTATATATGATGTCAATCAAATGATAAATATGATTTTGAAACCAATTAAGACACAAACTGACTAACTTTTAGTCAACACATGAACATGTTTAGTTTTTCCTTTGATTGTATTTATTGTTTTAGGACCATACCATACATGTGTACGACCACAATATTTTCACCTAAATAAAAGAGCTTTTGTATATCATTTTGGGGAAATATACCTAAGACACCGAAGATTGATGGGCATATTTTTCTTTTTTGTTATTGAATATTTTTTAATATTAATTTTGTAGATGTTCATTGAAGAGTGCTTCCACTTAAATATTAAACCCATCTACATCATGATGAAATAGATCATTAGATGGGAGCACATAAACATAGACAAGATGTAGTCACAACTCAATGTTAGGGCTATGGAAAACATATATCTTCTCCCAATGAACTAGTTAAAACCTAATAATAGCTTTGACATGACTTCCCTTATATAGATACACAAGGAGTGTCATCCATGTGTTTTGCTAATTCCCAAATATACAACACCCAATCCCATTTTTCAATATTCTAATATCTCTTTCTCCAAGTATCTAGAAATATTATTAATCATGTCTTCGCCATATTTCCTCTCCTTCCTCATTTTTCTCCTAATGTTGGTCTTCCTCTTATGCTCTATGTTTCTACACTTGCTTTTTTCACTGTTGGAAGAGGACACCATTCACAACAAAAGAATAAAAAACTCTCCCTAAGTGGAGATCTCATATACTATTTTGCCTACAATGGCATCAAACCAACACTTCACGCCATAATTTTACACGTAAGAGATTGATGATAATCACACCCCTTCTATCACAACAACATAGAACACAATAAATACCATAACCTCTTTAAGCGTGTAAAAGACCTAAATGGACATTTAGGTGGATGAGAAACTTTTTTACGTTCATACTAGTCCTCAACTCATCGCCACTTATCCTCTATACTACATCATGCCTATTATTATATCTATTTATAAGCATCACCGCTAAAACCCTTCAAATGTTTGAGGGAGTTTGTTTTCACCAGCCCATTCTTCTTATGAAATTTCATCCAACAATATTAAGAAGGATGATCTATTGATAACAACACAAACAATTGTTACTATTTTTGTCTAAAAATTTCTTCAATATAAATTCCTACCCTTTTCTATTAAGATTCTATTCACTAACTCCATTCAATTAATAGAATGTCTAAAAAGTTGGTCTTTTATTTTTTTTATTCCACATTTCTTACAAATTGATCCAATGGAACTTCGAAATCATACTAATTTTATGGAACACATTGTCAACATAAGTTAGTAGACACATGAGCATGCATACTTCAAAAATAACTAACTAAGCTTTTCGATTAGCTGTTACCACCAAAACCTAGAAGTGTTAGGCAGTAAACTACCAATTACCAAATCAACGTATTTCACCAAAGTCACATGTTGACATTGTTAAAAGCATTTACGTAAGTCTCCTCTCTCCATTAAAATAAGATTGTTTCTTTTTTCTTTCTCACGTCTCTATCTTTACCTCGGCAAAGAATCTACACTCTCCTACGCTTGGCATTGCTCTGCTTATTCTCTATCAGATTGACATAAATACTTATTCTCTGCATAAAAGTCTGAAGATTAAATGAACTAAACACAGAAAATTTATCTTCTACTCAGCCCACGAAATGATGTCGTTTTCAAGAAGTGGATACGTTTGTCTTATCAATGGAAGAGTGTGCATAGGCACTTCTTTGCTGATTTGTTGATTTGTTGATTTATAGCAATATAAAAACAAAGAGAGATGACAATGCACGGAATAAATTATTGAAGGGAGAAAACAAGAGTATGTTTATGAGTCAGTAGTCATTCAGGCTAACTTTGGGCATGTAGAATTTCTAAATTGTAAGTCGGATTTGCTGACTTTTTTGGTGTATCTCGGTAGGTGAGTTAAGAGCTTAAAGTTAACGTTTTGGCTTTTGGGTATTCACAGATCTCTTTGTAGAAATCGTCGAGTTTAAAGTGGTCAAAAAGTGGCATTTCAAAAGTGTCGCTCGATACCCACTATATTCTCGCACCAATAGTTGTTCACTCAAAAATGTCAGTACTTGTGGCCAATTGTCCTAATAGTTTTTATGAAATGTCCAAATAGTGGTGCACAAATGGGCCAATCACCAACCCAAAAAGCTAAAAAATGATCGACTATTAGTACATGTGTGATTGGCTATTAGTACATGTATTTTCATTTTTGGGGCTCTTTTAATAGTAATAATTGGGGCCCATAAACATGACAAAAAGGTCATGGTTATTGGACCCCCTAACTGTTACTAGGTCACTTCTCCTAGTCTATTTTTTCGAGAATCTTTTTGGGTTATTTGTTTTAATTTTAGCGTCAAAAATTCAATAGTGTTGAGAGTTTAATTATATTACTAAAGTGAAAAGATTGAAGGGCATAAGAGGCTTATAGCTGAGATGGATAAGATATGCAAAACATTGTCAATGGGTTTGGGAAAAAAAAAAGAAAATGAGATTTAATTGATAAGATAAGGTGAAATGGTGAATTTGCATTTGTGTGAAATTTTATTTAGTTTTGGGCTTATTCTAGTTGAGCGATTCAATGTTACAGCTTGAGGTGACTTAGTATTGGAGAACTTGTACTGTTGAAACAAAAGTCACAAGTTCACATCTCATAGGGTGTAAGGTACGCATGTCTCATTATAGCATAGTTAGGTGTCTCCCACAAGGAATATGGGTAGACCCATATTACTATAAGACATTTGTGTAAAATTTTAACTAAATCTACAAATCACAATATGAATCTAACTGAAAGAAAATAAAAATGGAACTTGCAAATAAAAGAGGGAAACTTTAAAGCAAGAATTTGAATATATTATTTCATTAATTTACAATGCAAGGAAAATACAAAATATAAAGCCTCTATCAAAGCATAAAAGAGGGGAAAACATCAATAAAACTATTCAATCTTTATTAGCTTATAATAAAATAAGCAACAACAGTTTTTCAATTCACGAGAAATAAATCTAGCAACAACACCCATAACTGGAAACAACACCTATAAAACAAGGATATGAAAAACAAGAAACTTGTGCTAACACCCTCCCATCCCTAAGGAGACAAAAGTCTAAGGAAAGGAAAGAGGAAAGAGGGAAACCCCATTGGGAACAAAAACCCCCCTTCAAAATATACACAACTATGCATGGAAGCTACAATATTGTAGTGTCCTTCACCCTAAGAAGGTCTTGCAAAAAGTGAAATTCATGCTCTATGAAGATTTCGTTAATCTATTTAGAAGTAGGATAGTACTTCAAATCAATAACCCTATCATGGATCAATCCTTAGATGTAGTTCATGTGGATCTCGATGTGTTTAGTCCATTGTCACTATATATGATCTCTTCAAAAATTTGATGTACTCTGATGTACTTCGATGTACTCTTGATTAGGGTGTCTACAAGAACTTGAGTCCCACTTTTAGGCAAAAAGTGGAAGTGTTTTTCCTATTTTTTAAATTTTCTATCAATTAATATAAACATTTGAGGAGCACAAAGATTGAATCTCAAAAGAGTTCATAAAAGGAAATGTAGTGCTTAGAGTCTACTTTTTAAATATGGAATTTATTTCAAGACTCGGATGCTAGAAATTGCATTTTAGTAAATGTGTGTAAAAATAACTTTATCAAAATAAATGTTTTAAGACCATACCATACATGTGTATGACCACCATATTTTCACCTAAATAAAAGAGCTTTTGTATATCATTTTGGGGAAATGTACCAAAGACGCCGAAGAATGATGAGCATGTTTTTCTTTTTTTATTGAATATTTTTTAATATTAATTTTTTATCTAGATTCTAAAGCATGTTTTGGAAACCTTGATAGAATTCATAAAAGATGAATTCCCATAAGCCCAAAATTACTTGCATGCAAATAACCTGTTACATGAAGAAACTCAAAAAATACAGAAGTGCTCTAAAACTATGAGAGATTTTATTATCCAGACAAGGGATTAATAAAATACAATGAGATCAATCCTTATAAAGGAGATCAAAGAAACCCTAAAGGGATGTATTTAATAATTATAATAATTATTAAATACCTAAAATGCATAACTAAGTTAATCTTAAGAAAGGAATAAAAGGTGACTTAATTAAAATAATTAAGTGAAATACCTTTTACTCTAAACCCCCCCCCCCCCCCAAAGATGAACTTAGGGAGTAGCTACAAACAAAGTGCATGAAAGCAAAAATGCAACTACAATGCTAGAAAGAAAACTTGGGTCTCGACAACAAAGCCATGTTAGGTACCCAATTATAACCAAATCTCTATAAAGTGGAGAAAAAAGAGAAAGCCACTTGGGAAAAACTCTTCTCCAAAAAGAGATGAAAAAAGAAGGTACAAATGCAATGTCTCAAGAGATTCCCTCAAAACCATAAGTACAACCAACCCCCCAATGACAGATGATCAAGACTCTAAAGTCCCCCCAAAATGATAGAATCCTTGTTGTAGAGATGTCTGACAAAGGATGCAGAAGTAGATCCAAGAATGGAAAACAATGTTTCTCTCTTTAGGAAGAAATAATATCATCTGGAGATACAAAATCTATATCCAAGGATGTAAGAGTTGATATATATTCCAAGAATTGTAAAAAATGGAAAGAAATGGTTATGTTCAAAAGAATAAGTTATAGGAACCAAAAGGTCACTAGGAGGTCTATTTAGTTTGTAAAAAAAAATTGGACAGACAAAGAGAGAGAGGGAGGGGAATTTTATTTTCCTCTGAAGTTTATGCTACAGGGAGGGGGGATTTTCTAATTTTGTCATTGTAAAGGGGAATAGATAGTTTTTCTTCTTTCAGTTTTGATCTATTGTATAGGAACAAAGGCTTTACACTCTACAATTTTGTCCAAGAAATAAGGAGTAATTTCTAAGACTTTGTGCTTATTTGTTCTTCTTTATGACTGCTATTTTCTTAAGTTAGTTGCAGTCATTCTTGGGTAAGTTGATTTGTGATGATAGATTGTAATTATGGGTATTTAATGAAACTGTGAATCTTGAATGCTTATTCAATTTGAAAGGGATTGCTATCATTTTCCTATTTACTTAAAGTGGGTATTATTCATGGGTGTGGATAATTAAACTTTGTTTTATTTATCTTCATTCACCTCATTTTAAATTATATTTCCACATCTACTTTCATGGTTATGGGTAGATGTCAGTGCCTTTTATGCTTTCTTCTTAAAAGCATACCGAGTTTTATTTTAGTTTAAGTGTCAACTTCTAGATTCAATTGTGTAGCATTTTTTAATCATCAACGTTTAGGATCATACTACATGATCCATCATCAAGATGTTGCTAGAGAGAAAGGAAACATAAAATGCTATCATACAAAGGTAGTTGTGCCTTCCATAATAGACCAAGAGTCAGTGTAGAAAGTCATCACACTAGACTCAGTTGTTGGTTTTAGTTTTGTCTTTAATTTTGGGGCATTTTGTGAGTCATTTTCAGAACTATTTTAGAAAGGAAAAATCGTTAACTAAAAATATTCTATTGGCTTTAGGTCTACATTATATTATTTACATGCTTGAGATCAAGGCGAATAGAGGATTGATCATGACTTTGATAGAACGATGACACTTGGAGATGAGTTCATTTCATTTGTTGACATGAGAGACAACCATCACTTTAGAGAACATTTGGCGTATACTCAAGATTCCCATCCATGGAGAGCTTGCAGTGTATGATTCCATGATAGGGAGGACATCTTTGAGTAGGTTATTTGATTGCAAGGATACTGCATTGGACATCAGGGATTATGAGATTAGATGGGAGACTTTAGTAGGACAACATGAGAGGCTAGAGGTTGTTAATAGTGTAGTTATTGTAGGATCACTATTGCCAGACAAATGAGGACATAGGTTCCTGATAGGATGGGGGGGAGTTCTAGAGTGCATGGTTATGGAGGGTATGATATTTGCACGGGGAATATGCATATTAACAATGACATATTATCATTTGCATTAGGTAGCATATAGAGGTAGATTGTCTATTAGCAATGTGATTACTCTATTTCAGGTTTGGGCATTTGAGCACATATTAGTCTTTCATCCTATAGAAAATAGATGAGTGCTACCAAATTTTCCATATATGTATTGTTATGCTAGTGCACTCACACAGGGTCCATTAAGATACACTCGATATTGGAGGCACAAGATTGGCACATTGAGGGAATTCTCTTGGAGACCTTACAAAGATTTCCTTGGTTGGGAGAATGATGGAGATCACCTTCCTTATTGTCATTAGGATAGATACTTGATAAAGGATGGACTATCATCAAATATGTGGTCATAAAGGTCCAATTACCAGAAAGGGTAAGAAGATAGTTTGGGGAGAAATAGGATGTACCAACAAACATGGCATTATTTGCTCACTCAAAATGTGATGCGGGGACATGGGGTCCAATCATCAAATCACATGTACCATATTCAAAGTTTGCACAATTATAGCCTAGACGATGGGGAACAAGACCATATAGGATAGATGTAGTAACCACACCAAAGTATGATAGGTGGTTTGTTGACAATAGGCCAATTCTAGTGACAAATGTAGATATTCTAGTTCCTAGAGTGACACCATGATGATAGAGAGTGGAGAATAAGGAGACTGCAAAGGTTGAGACAATTGAGGGAGCATAAATGGGAGAGTGGAGTACTAGGGGAACAATATGGGATGAGGAGGAGAAGGATGCAATGAGGAGGATGGGGAGGAGATTGAGTCTAGTAGTGAGGATGATGATGATGAGGATAGAGGTGGTCATGATTCCATACCTATGCATGGGGAGTATAGACATGCCCCACAAGAGGACATACAGATGCTACAAGATTCCAAGGACATACAGATGTAGTATATTGTTGTAGGTGATGAGGTTGAGGACATTTCATATAATAATGCTCTAATGGAAGATATTAGGTTTTAGAGGTAGCATAATGAAAATCTAATGAGATAGATAGTAGGACTCTAGGCTAAGAGGGCAGTAGAGAGATCAGCCTGGGATATAGAGTGAGTAGTGCTCTTTGCAGAGATGGATAGGTTGATAGTATAGAGGGTTGGTGCACTGATAGCCTTGATAAGGCATCTTTATGTCATCTTTTTAAATCCATAGGATAGTTTTTGCCATGCCCTGTTTCCTATTTCATTGTACTTTGCTCCAAACTAATCTGCTATTTTTATGACATTAAGTGGCATGCAACCACAAAGACATATGATATATGTTTTTAAGACTTTGATGTGCATACCTATCCATAAATATTATATTAAGTATGATAATTCTGTGATCATGTTTTTATAGGTAGTTAGTTGTTCGGATGAAAATGTATGTACGTGTGTTTATTTGGATTTTATCTTGGATGTCTGTATTCTAACACCTTGGTGCAGATCATGGTTAGTAAAGAGGGATGACCAGGTGAATGCACCCATGCACTAGACAACCAGATCCAGTCCTGCAACGAGTTGATCGGTGAAGGAGTTAATATAGCTAAGGTTACGGTTTTGAGAGGATGAAGGTGGAAGAAGTTGGACAAAGATCGGGTCAAAGAAGTTATTCTATTCTTTAGAAAATCTAGGAAATAATGAGAGGCTAGATATGTTCTTCTTACCTATTGTGGCAGTTCCCTTCCTATTTTTCTGGATGATCTCTTTCCTACTTTCTAGGTTTGTAATAAAGTCTCCACCTATTTTATGGTGTGAGAAGTTAGGTGTTAGATGTCTCTTCCTTTAAATAAAGCCCCACTCCTATGTGAGAGAGGGTGACGTTATCAGTTTTCAAAAGATATAGTTTTTATTCTGTTATTTTCTAGTTTTCATGAATACAATTGTACTTTGTTTGAATCAATGATAGTGAAGAGTTGAAAGTTAATATTGTTTAATTGAGTTTTGGATACTCATCCAAGGGGGACCACTTGGTGAGTAATCCACATTAAATAGATCCATTTCATGTAGCTTTCATTTATGCATCTTGTTGTTTCAATTCTAGTGTTAAAACTATCCATGTGCCAAAGCCACAAGTTAGTTGTTGCTTCTTGCAAACAAAGTGGCAGAACAGTTGAACCATCATGGTTTGGAGTTTCAAGCTTTTTATTCTTTAAGATTTAGTATTTTTGCATGTATCTCTCAAAGTATTTGTTTCCTGTAGCAATTATAGGATAGCGTGGTCTAAGTCAGTTCAAGCGGTGCATATATTTTGTTGGCCCATTTCAAGTAGCACGTCCCTGGGTTGATAATTAAATGAGTTTTTATGACAAGGAGGATGGCTACTCGGTTATAATGCTTAATCCTTGAGTCCTGGTGATAAGCCTAGTTTTTTACTCCTTTCTAAAATCGATCAAGCCCTCTCAAGACACAATTTTTTCTAGAGCACATAGAGCAAAGGAGGACACTCATGCATTCATTAGCAGTATTGCAGATGTCAACATATGAGATATAGTAGGGATATATGCTCGAAAACACTTGGAAGGAGATGAGGTATTGGAAATGCATGTATGAGAGAGATGTCCCACCAGAGTAGTAGGCACTGAATTTTAGGGCAACTTCTTCAAAATCACATAGTAGGACACACTCTCGGAGGATAAAGAACAATGTGAGAGTGTTGGGACCGAGGGGCCACCTAGGCTAGGGTAGATAGTACCATAAATACCTAAGGGACTACATCCTCTAGATAGGAAAAAGACTAGGAAGATCCAGAGAGTAGAGGATGACTCCCTCTATGCACAATGACAGTTTTATAGACATACTTCATAGATTATGTTGATCCTGTGGGCCTTACTTTATGCAGACACCTTGATTTTGTACGCTAATGTATTTTTTATAATATATATATATATATATATATATATATATATATATATATATATATATATATATATATATATATATATATATATATATATATATATATATATATATATATATATATATATATATATATATATATATATATATATATATATATATATATATATATCTGTGTGTGTGTGTGTGTGTGTGTGTGTGTGAAACTACTTGCACATTGTGGCATGATGTGTTACACATGAATACTTTTTCTTTTCTATATAATGATACTTATGTGATGCCATGTGTTTACTTGTATGATGCATTTACTATATATGATGGATGTACATGTTTATGCAACATCTTATTATGGAATGATATGTATGCAAGATGAAAGTTTTTTTTTTCTACTTTATATGCTATGGATATGCAACCATGTCATGCATGTACCTTAATAATGTTTGAATGCAAGGTGTAGTTGTTTTTGTGTACAAGAGCACTAGACTAAGAGGACTACAAGGACTAGTTGAAGAAGTGTTAGTAGTAAGCAAAAATTAGATGGAGAAGAGTCAATGATGATGAAACTTTCTTTCATAAGTGCATTTTTATTAAGAGAGATTTATTTAATATGGAGAAATGGATGTGTCACATCATGGCAGAGAAAGCCAGAGTGATAATGCAATCCCTTTGTAAAAAAAAGGACACATTGTAGACAAGGAACAATCCCATATATCTTGAAACAAAATAGTATGTTAAGAGTCGAGGTATGTGCAACAACAGTCACAAAGTGAACATGCCTATTCACAGACACCAAAACATACTTACCTTAGAACTTTGTGAGAATATCCCACAAATGAAAGGCAAAACAAAAGGGACCTTGGACCATCCTAACCACTCTCATTACTCAATGATATCCTTGAGTAGCATCGGAACACGATTGAAGATAAATCAATAAAAGATGAGACTCACTAGACCAAGTGAGCCAACAATCATTCTGATCTTATTGTCATTGTTTAGTGCATGTTTGTTTTTGATAGGATGATCATGATAGTGTCTGGTTTCAGGAATGAAGTACCCCATCTAAGATAGATACAATCTGATTTTGAGCATTCAAAACCTTGTATAAGGAAAAATAATGATTGATAAATGATCGATAATGATGATGTTGAATGAATGATAATTTTGATTGATTAAAGTCAAATAGCTTGATTGTTTATTTGATTGGATAGATTGCTTGTTGATGCGTGATTTTGTTAAGCGTCATTTTTACTAGTCTTTAGTCTATGTTTGGTTTGATATCTATCTTTTGCAAGAGAAATAATTTATTAATGAAATGAAAAGCAATTATGTACATGTTTAGTGCTGAATTTTTGAGGATTTTTTTAATTTTTTGTGCTTTCTTTAGGACATTTTGCAATTTTTAGGATTTTTTTCCTATACTTTTTATGACTTTTAGGGATTTTACAGGATCATATTCAATTTTTAGGTTTTTTTCATAACTTTTTATGAGTTTTAGGGATTTTTCATGACTTTTTATGATTTTTAGGGGTTTTTCATGACTTTTTATGATTTTTAAAATTTTACATCACTTTTTATAATTTTTTTATAAGATTGTATTTAATTTTTAAAGATTTTTTTCATGACTTTTATGATTTTTCAATCAGATTGATTGTTGATTTGATTGGATAGATTGTTTGTTGATGCATGATTTTGTTAACTGTCATGTTTTACCAGTCTTTAGTCCATGTCTGGTTATTGATGATTTGTTCATGTTGTGTGGGCTAGCATTGTTTGTTATATGTATGATTATTAAGTGTCATGTTTTACCAGTCTTCAGTCTTGGTGATAGCTTATTTTACAAAGTTCAAAAGTTCAATGCTAGCCCACACAACACGAACAAATAATCAATAACCAAAACAAATTATCAATCACAAAGTGTCATGTTTATATGTATATCATGATTATTATATGTATGATTGGTTATTTTGTTAAGTGTCATATTTTACCAGTCTTTAGTCCATGTTTGGTTACTAGTGGCCACCAAAACCATAATTCACAAGAAAAAACCCGCACCCCACTATGGATTAAACATTTAATCTAGATGGATCAACTAATGACAAGATGCTCAACACTTACCACTATAACTCCTACATACTAAACTTTTACTTTGACCTCAAATTATTCAATGCCTTTATAATAATGTCCCAAGTCACCTTCTTATCCCTTATATTTTTCTTAGAGATAGCACTACAACTTTATGAATCTCACTTTTTTCACCTTCTAGGGGGTTTTGAGAATTTTAAAGATCCCAAAACTGATCTTTGACCAATTTAATGAATATATCTGATCAAAATACTCAATTTTGAAAATGGTAAAATTAGAGCTTTAGATCAAAAGTTAAACCCTCTAAAAGGAACATAGAAAAATAACATCAGACATAAGATTACAAGTAAATATCACACTAATACGAACAAAATAAAATGCTACAACAATACTAGAAACATTAGTAAACTATGATTGTACACAATTTAAATAGGTTAATTGTATCTTATAATTGAATGAAGACCTTATTCTAAAAATGTAGAGTAATAGACTATGAAATGAAAATAGAGGGTAGTACCATTTTATAGGAGTATCTTTAAACCTTGTATATTGATGTACAAGAAAATGTTTTAGGCCTCTAATCCAAAATTCTAGCTTGCTAAATGTAAAGGTGAAACCTGAACTATTATCCAACACATATTTTTCAAAGAGTTATTCGATAATATTTGGAGTATCTTGTCTTCCTTGTAAAATCTATAATCCAATTGTTTATCATCAAAACTCTATTCATGCTATAATTTCAATTGGTGTATAAGGCTTAGACTACTACAAAATAAAAACCTAGAAAATATATGCAAATTCATAATCAAACTATGTAGAGTTCAAACCTTTGGATCATACTTTAACCAACCTCTTCAACATGCCTGAAACAACCACCTTAGATGTCTCAAAACAATAATAAAAGGAAAATAACAACACCATAACATAACAACAACAAAGAGGCACAAAAAATCAATATAAGAATGCTATAAATTCTAGAAGACCATCTCACAACACAAGATTTACATGGATAAAACCTTTTAGGAAAAAAATCCAATCAATAAGAGAGGACACACTTGCATTATCTTAAAATGTAAGATTACAATACATTCACTTTCATAATTCTTTATGTATCTCTTCAATTTGACCACTTTGAAAACAAAGATTTTCCTCACATATCATACATTCCCTCAAGTACTAATAAACATAAGTTTCTTATTCACTATTTTTTCTTTCTACTTACTATCACCATAAGCACATATTAAATGATGTTTTCATCCCCTAAATTACTAAAATACTCTATTTAAATGTAATGAGAAGTTGCACTTCTAAAACAATTATAATGATCAAGATATTTTACCCTTATAAATAGTAATTAACTCATTTTACTACTTTAAATAAATAAAAATTACCACTTCAATAAAATCTTTTATTTGATGATTTATAGAAGATTTTAACTCAACACCATGATCACAACATAAATTTTTTCATTAAACCAAGTACCCTTGGCCCTTCATTAAGATTTTAATATTAAGAAATTATTATTATTATTCATCATGTAACTTTCATCTCATGTAAATAGTTTACAAATAATATATTAAATGACACTTTGAATATTTAAAAAATTATTAAAAAAAATCGATAAAGGACATGATACAAGTTAAAAAGAACATGATACAAGTTGGAGAAAATGATTAAACTCAAATAAGCATTATCCGCTCTGAAATACGGGGGAGGCGAGTAATGCGAAGCAATGGCAATGGAGCTCTCATTTTCGGCTCAAAATACAGTCATTTCCCCTTCATTTAGAACGCCTCTTTTTTCATCAAACCGCAAAAAGTCTTGTAGAATTTGCTTGTATACTGCATCTACATATGCACAGTCAGTTACCTGTGCCGGTGCTTACAGTGAGTTCGTTTTTTAATTTTTTCAGTTCCTTTTCACATTAATTCCTGTTAAAAAGACAGAAGTAACGGACATTTTTCTTAAAATAAAACTGGTGCAGAGGCCAGAAGCCAACCTGCTAAAAATCAAGGAGAACAAATTTATGATGAATCTGGCATTCAGACCGCGAATTTGGCTCCGCGACTTACAAAGGTTTGGAACTAAAAAACTTGAAAACTTTATTTTTCTGGATATATCTGTTTTCTATATTGATAAAATTTATTGAAATGAAGATGAATACACATTTAAAATTTTGGTTTGCTTGATGCATAGGGAAGGCTATTTTGTTAGTTCATGTACGTTTGCTGGAATCATCTGTCTAGTATTTAAGCTCAAGGACGTTTTAGGTTAGGGTCATTAGTGTTGGAGAACGAAACCTGATTCAAAACAGGGGTAGCACACAAAACCTCTTTCGCTTAACACAAATAAAAAATGACAGAAATGCTGTGTATAGAATTAAAAATCTGCAGAACGAATTTCTGATTATTCATTCAAATTCCCAAAAGAAACATTACAAAAATTTCTCAAGATTGAGATTACATCAAACTCAGCTTCTAGGCTGATAAACATGAAGTCAAAATTGATACGTCTGATCACAGACCTACAACCGTACTGATTTTAACAGCAGTCCCTGATTTCACCCGAAAACCCCTTTCCAAATTCTCCCAAAAACTTCTCTCCCCTAAAACACGTTTCTCTACTTCACCCAAGATAACTCCTCCCAAAACATGCGATGAATGCCAAAAAGGAAAACAACAAAAAAAACTATCATCTACTCCCCTGCTGTGTTGCCTCCACCACTCTCATTGCCCATGCTAGATATAGAGTCAAAGTTGTAATGTATGAGTGAGTGGGCATTTCTAAAAAATATCTGCAAGGCTCCCTCCACGTGGATGCCCCTGCATCAGACACCCATGGAAGAAAGAAAAGTGACCCTGTCACTTCTCAAGAGGAAAACCAAGGCCTTTCACTTCAGCTTCTGACAACCAAGATGAGTCTTCAATAGGTCCACCAATCCATTTTACCCAATATTCAAAGTATTTCCTGTTTCCAATACTCTTACTCATCTTGATATCCAAGATTGTCTCTATTTCACACCTATTTGAAGTGGATTTTGGAATGCTCAATTGTGCTTGTGTGATATGATGATATCTCCTTGAAACTCACCTTCATAATATTTTGTCAAATCTGAAACATTAAAAATAGGAGATATATTGGATCCATTAGGCAACTCTACCTCATAGGCATTACCACAATCATGCTTACTTACAATCTTACACGGACCAAATTTCTTCATTTTAAACTTGCTGTAAGTACCCACTGGAAATCTTTCCTTCCTTAAATGAACCATAACCTCATCACCAATTTGAAATTCCTTATGTCTCCTCTTCAAATCAGCCTTAGACTTATACTGAAAACTCATTTTATCAATGCGCTTTTTTACCTCATCATGTAAGTGTTTCATGTGTTCAGCAAAGTCCTCCGCATCTGCACTTCTTTTGTCACTTCTCTCCAACTTTTTCAGATCTGAAACATCCTTTGGGCTGCTGCCATAAACAATCTGAAATGGTTATTTACCTGTGGTTCTATTGATGGAGTTGTTATATGCAAACTCAGCTTGAGGTAGAATCAAGTCCCACCCCTTTGGCTTATCACCAACGAAGCTTTTTAGTATATTACCCAAGCTCCTATTTACAACGTCAGTTTGTCCATCTGTTTGTGGATGGTATGCAAAACAAAACTTCAGATCAGTCTTCATCTTCTTCCACAATGTTCTCCAAAAGTAGCCCACAAACAAACTTTGTGTCTCTGTCTGAAACTATGCACTTCGGTAGACCATGAAGCCTCACAATTTCCCTAAAAAACAATTATGCAACATGGACAACATCATTATTCTTTCTACATGGAATAAAATGAGCCATCTTGGAAAACCTATCTATCACCACAAATATAGAATCGTGAGCTCTTTGTGTTCTTGGCAAACCAAGAACAAAATCCATACTAATCTCCTCCCATGGCCTCTCAGGTATAGGTAATGGCTGACATAAACAAGTGTTTTGACTGACACCTTTTGCCACTTGACATATCCTGCATCCTTGAACATATTTTCTTACATCTTGCTGCATTTGAGGCCAATTTTCTCCAACAAGTGCTATAGTCTTATCAAAGCAAAAATGTCCTGCAAGTCCTCGACTATGTTTTTCTTTAATCAAGCTCAATCTCATTGAACCTCTAGGAATGCATAACTGGTTAGCTTTGAACAACATACCATCTTGGATCAATAATTTGTTGATGTCAGTTTTGTACCACTACATAACATATAGCAATTGAATACTTGATATAGAATACCAAACACTCAACCCTCTCTTGAAAAGTATATACTCATGAAGAACATGAGATAACTCCAATGTTCCTTACACCTGTGGATACTAACTCAGTTATATTAATGTGATTTGCTGGTAATCACTTAGGCGGGCTTATGTTGTTCATTCAAAGATAACTTGGTGGTACTTCGCTTGCTCGACTTGTTCTTTTCTCCTTGATCACTTTCACTTTCAACTACTCCTACCACTAACTGCTTACTGCTCTACTACAACTCCTATGAATGAAGAAATTAGCAAATGAACGGGGATCCAATCTAATGAAAGCTTGCCAGTGACGCTACCTCCATAGATGCAATGATTTAAGGGGAATTGGACTAGATTACCACACAAGGCTTCCTAACAAGACGCTAGGATGCTAGTGGCCTAGTATATAGATCCCTATCAAACATTCACTAACATCACCATACAACTAGCCATCTACTTCTACTATAACAACATGAAATGAAATCCTACTTTAATTTGAGAGATCAGAAGAACCATGCAATACACCAAAATGATCATGTATATCCACCATGCAAACCACAACAATGAATAGAAAACAATTTTGATAGTATTTTGGCAACAATTCTCCAACATAACCCCCTTTACAAATGAGAATAAATGGCCTTATATAGAGGCTCAAAATTACAACGAGTGGCCAAGATTAAGGGGCAAAATCAAGGGCCAAGATTAAACCTTACAAACCCTAATTAGGGTTACCATCTTTCAACCAATTACATGAGGGCACCAACTTTGTGGGCCAATAAGAAAATTACAATAATCTGTCAACCGATGAGAACATAGGACACTTGGCATGATTTGATTGCATGCACATGAAATTGCCACCTCATCAACCTTATCTTATAAATTTATTTAATCCTTGAGATGAGGTGAAGCCTTGGATGCTTGAGCTCGTCCTTAGAAACTTTCTCATCACCGCTTGAACTTGCTTTTACCTGATGTCCTGACCTTGAAAGGGTGAGGTCTCTATGCACTTGGGGTAATCTTGCCTTGGCCTCGGTGGCTTGCCTAGATGTGAACCTTCTTGCAATTTGAGAGCCTTGCTCTTGGCCACCGCCTTGAAATCGAACTTGACCACCTTCAACCTTTCGTCTCGCTTTCCTCCTTCATTATCCTTGCCTTCCTTTAACCTTCCTGGTCTTCCCTAACCTTCCTACTCGAATTTGGTTTGCATGCACCCCCCTCTGCTTCAATACTCTTGGGTTCTGGGGGCACCTGCCTCGGCCATACCTCCTGCAAGGCCCACAATCCACCCATTACTTGATTTGAAATAATCCTTAAGTTCATCAATTTCCGCCTAGCTAGTTAGTGAGTTGGTTCCTTCACTGCCTAATTAAGCTATGTGGAGTTCATCTTACATCCGAAATTATGTGAATTGTTCATTAAGTCCATTTCTAATAGATAATTACAACTTAGTTTGTGTGTTGATCAATCTTATCATCCAAGTTATGATTGCTTTGTTTGTATCAATTTGTAGTCCATTCTTATCTTTCCTCTTAATGTGATTGAATCTAATTACTAGTTGTCTTTGTTTGATTTGCAATGAAAGAAAACAACTAGCCAAGGAAAGAAAACACATAACTCCACTCCATGGAGCTCACCACCGAGGGCAGACTCCTAAACATGGAGGGCCACCACATAAAAAAGAGTCCAAGTCCAAGTTCCTATTACATTGGTGTAATGTTCCCACACTTACCTCTTGACCTTTAGAACTTGCCTACTTAGCCTATTACAACTTATCAACAAAATGCATGACCCTCTTGGGTGCTAGAACCCTCTCAAATCTAACCAAGCTAGCTTGCACAAATAGCCAAGCCCTGCCTAGCCTCAAATATCTTCAAATCTCTTCCAACTTTCAATGAAACCTGCTTCCTCTCTTGGACCTGCAATGAAAATATGGAATGGAGGGTGGGGGTGAAACAGATGTAAGTGAAATATGGAGATGGAGGATGGAGCTATGAAAATGTGGTGGCAACTTGTCTTCTTATCCTTCCTAGCCAAGGGGGAGGAGCTCTCCATCAACTTGTTTCTCAAGTGTATCATGTTCACTGTGCCAATGCTGGTGTAACTCACTTGCTTCAATTTCCAGAAGAAGGTGGTCTTGGGCCTCATGTCTTTCTTGTCTTACTTGGTATGCATTGCCCTTTGGCTCTTGCTTGCACTAGCATCCGCCATCCTAACCTTTATTTCTGCTTCTTCTTTCTACAATGAGATGGGACTACACTTATCTCTGCCCCTCCAATCCTAGGGATGGAACTACCACTTATTTTTGCCTTTTCAATTCCTATCACACTACATTTATCTCCGCCTCTTCGCCTAGGGATGGGACTATCACTTATTTTTGCCTCTTCGAAAACTTATGAGATGGACTACACTTATATCTCCCAACTTCGTTCCTAGGGGTGGGACTACCACTTATATCTCCTTTCTCCAAATCCTAGATGAAAACTACACTTATATCTCCCAACTTCAAGCCCTAGATGAAATGATGAAGTGATGGATGGATGATGCAAACAAGAAAATAGGGAAAATGTACCAAGCAAGAACAAGGAGAAAATCTGCCTTTTAGACCAGCCTTCACCCTCAAGCATGAAGATCCTCCTCTACACCAACAAATTCTCCTCCAAAGAAGAAGAAGACAACACCAAAAATGCACTCTTTGCAAAAGAAGAAAATCACCCCTTGCTAAATGCACTCCTCCTTGCAAAATTTCGCTCTTTTGCTGCCCCAAGAGCTCCTCCTTGGCTGCCAAGAGACAAGTGAGAAATGAATGAGAAAATGAGGAGACAAGCCCTCCCTTTATACTAATTTTTTGCCTCTTCAAATAGGGCCGACCTGCATTGGAGGGAAAATAAAATTAATTAAATTGCCAAACATATAACCCAAATTAAATGCATTAAATCACACAGCCTTGGGTATTTAATTTTAATTTAAAATTGGGCCAGCCTATTGCAAAAAACAAAAATTTGTGCAATAGCATGTTAATTTTCTTTTTAAAATGAAATTGGGCCACTCCAAAAAACGATCCATATGGGCCCCTAAACATTGAAATTAACCAAGCCATGGCCCCAAAAAAATTAATTCACTTACACCAAAAAAAATCGATTTAAGAAAAGGGCAGATTTAAATTAAGAGAGCCACTTGAATTGAATTGTGCAAAATTATGGGTTTAAATTAGCCAAATCCGAAATTATCATAGGCCCTAAAATTGAAATTTTGAAAAAAGGTCATTTAGGCCTCTAATATAGCTTTAAACTTTCCCCATTGTGGACCCAATAACTTGCTTTGAATTTCACACCTCTTAGGCCTTAAAATACATTGAATTTAACACACAAAGGGGCCAAATTAAATTTCTAAATTACAAACACTCAGCCCAAAAATATGATTTTATTTATTTTAAAATTGCCAAATTAATGCATAAAAATCGCAAGTGGGGCTAGAATTGATGGCTACCTTGGGTGATGAAAAATTTATGTTTATTGTGCCCAATACCAAGCAAAAATAAAAAATGGGAAGGGGCTGCCAGCTGTAGCTTTTTTCATTTTATAAATTTAGAATTTTTTCCAAGAAAAATTGATTTTAGCCCATTTAAATCATAACAACACCATCCCAAAATCAAAATCTGCCAGCCAATTAAAATTCAAATAAATTTCAATTCCATTTCCAACTTTCATTTACTCTTTTTCTCCATTTAAAATTTTGAAAATCCCACTTGGCAATTTAAATTTTTATTATTTTGCAATCCAAAAATTATTTAGCAATTTAATTTCCATTTGGCAATTATTTTTTTTATTTTTTATTTTTTATATCTCCATTTGGCAATTAATTTCAAATTTGGCCATTTAATTTTTTCATTTAATCTCCATTTTCACCACCCAAAAATTTACAAGGTTTTCCCAAAAAATATCCAAATTCACAATCAAATTTTGGAAAATGTTCAAGTTATGCAATTATATCAATTTTCCAAAATTCATCCAAGTCTAAAAAAATATTGCAAATTTATCGACTCAAAACTCCAGGGTTACTCCAAAACTCGCTAAGGCATCCGAATACCCAGATCTAGGAAAATTGCCAAGGCCCGTTTAAAAATTGGGGGGTCCCCAAATTCTTTGGGGCGATGGTGTGAAAACCTCACAACATAATCCAACCGCCTTGTTCTATCTGCTGCTATAGGTTCCCTACAAGTCTTACATGCCTCTCCAAAATCAGGATCTTCATACAATTCCTTGAGTTCATCAAAACCAAAACTTCAACGTGCATTTCAAGCAACAAATTTTTTCTCCTACTCAAAGCATTTGCAACCTTGTTAGACTTCCCATTTCTATGTTTCAAAACAAATGTATAACTCTACCCATTTCATATGCCATTGACTCAATTTCCCTTAACTATTCAAATATTGAAGTGCTTGATGATCAGTAAACAAAACAAACTCCTTAGGCAAGAGATAATGTCTCTATTTCTTATGTGCTTGAACAATAGCATAAAACTTTTGATCATAAACTGAATACTTTTTCTTAGCATCATTTAACTTCTTACTGAAATTGGCAATGGCTTTACCTTCTTGGCTTAGGACAGCTGCAATAGCATTTCCACTTGCATCACAATCAATCTGGAATACCTTGTTGAAATACGAGAGTGCTAACACTGGTTGCTTTGTCACTTTGGCCTTCAATAAGTCAAAGCTCTTTGCTACCCCTGTTGTCCACCTGAACTCCTAAGACCCCTCATAATCTCAGTTAGTGGTACACATATGCTACTAAAACCCTTATTAAACTTCCTTTAAAAACTTGCTAATCCATGCAATGATCTCACCTTTGTTACACTTCTAGGTGTTGGCCATTCTAAGATAGCTTTCACTTTTTTAGGGTCCATCTTGATGCCTTCTCCTGATACGACAAAGCCCAAATATACCAATTCCCTCTTCACAAAGCTGCACTTCTTGATGTTAATCAGCAACTTTTCATTTCTAAGCTTCTCAAAACAAGTCTAATATGCATCAGATGTTCTTCTAGTGTCTTACTTAAGATCAAAATATCATCAAGATAAACAATTACAAATCTGCCCAAGAACTCTTTCAATATCTCATTCATCAATCTCATAAATGTGCTAGGTGCATTCGTTAGTCTAAAAGGCATGACTATCCATTCAATCAAACCTTCTTTAGTCTTGAATGTCTTCCACTCATCTCCTTTTCTGATTCGAATCCAATGATATCCACTTTTCAAGTCTATCTTCATAAAGTACTTTGCCCCACTCAAGCAATCCATAATGTCATCCATCCTCGGTAGTGGAAATCTATACTTGACGGTAATCTTGTTAATGGCTCTAGAATCAATGAACATCCTCCACACTGCAAGTACTGCATAAGGACTCAAACTCTCCCTGATGAAACCTTTCTTCAACAAATCTGCAACTTGTCTATTGAGCTCTTTAGTCTCTATGGGAGTCAACCTGTGGGCTGCCTTGTTTGGCAAACTGCCTCCCGGAATCAAATCAATCTGATGGCTAATCTTCCTTATCAGTGGAAGTCCTTTAGGCACATTGTCTAAATTAATATCTTCTTACTGCTACAACAAATCCACAATTTCTACTCGAACATCTTCAACAACTTTACTATTAGTTCTTGGAATTAAAGAAAAACAAACTTTTTCATGTCTCATGCTATCTAAAAACTTTCTAGCATCAACTAAGCATACTCTTCCACTCCCACTAACTTGACTCAAATCTTCTTCCATAAGTTTCAATTTATACCTAACCCCATCTTTAATCAATGAGTAAACATTAGTGTATCCATCATGCATGACTTTCCTATCAAATTGCCAAGGCCTTCCTAATAACATATGGCATGCATCCATGGGGATCATGTCACACGAAATTTCATCATAATATCCACCTATCTTAAACTTAACCAAACACTGTTCACTTACCCAAAAGTTTCTTATCATTTTGCACCCATGCTATCTTGTATAGACTTGGGTGATTCTCCCTCTCAGTCTTCAACTTGCTTACCATTTCTTCAGACACAAGGTTGTTTGTGCTTTTGCTATCAATGATGACATCACAAATTTTTCCTTCACACTTGCACCTTGTTTTGAACAACTTCTTTCTCTATTCAGGTTCATTGTCTTCACTTATTAAGGCTCTTTTTGTTGCTAGGACTTATCCTTTCTCAGCTTCATCTGATTGTGATGATTGGATTTCTTCTTCATTGATATTTGCTTCCCTATTCTGATTTTCAGTCCTCCTCCTTGGTTTTTCACCTTCATGAGGGCATTCATATGCCTTGTGGCCCTCACCACACTTGTAACAGGTTCCTTTGAAAGTTCCTCTTCCGAAATCTATACCCAATCTTCCTTTGCCTCTTGAACTTTGATCTTTGTGCCATAAGCGTCATCATTTCTCCAACTCTGGTTGCTGCCCTGGTCTTCAAATTTCTGATTTCTATGATGGCTTTCGTCCTCTTTGTAAATTCTTCTAGCTGTCCTTCTACCTCGACCTCTTCCTTTTTGTTTACTTTCAAATCTTTTGTTTATCTTTTCTTCAAATTTTAAAGTATATTGGAATGCATCGTCCGTGTTATAAATTCTTATTACATCTTGTTAGAAATAGGGAATACTGAGAGGGGGGGGGGGTGAATCAGTATTCTACAAACTTTTACTTTTGCCCAATTATGGATATAACAGATTATCTTAACACATGCATAACATAGAAAGCTAAACAACATGCATAGCAATAAAACTAAAAAACTCATAACACATTATTTGTTCTCGAGGAAACCCTGGCCAAGGGAAAACCCCGGTGGGGATGATACCCACAAAGATCCACTAATCAAAAGTATCTTGTTAAGGATGTTGACCCTATTAGGAG
Source organism: Chamaecyparis obtusa (assembly GCA_027943335.1). Lineage (NCBI taxonomy): Eukaryota > Viridiplantae > Streptophyta > Pinopsida > Cupressales > Cupressaceae > Chamaecyparis > Chamaecyparis obtusa. The sequence goes on along the minus strand of BSBK01001852.1, from coordinate 367,896 downwards.
TCTATTACATGCATATAGTGTCTCAGTCCTGATTAAGGGACTATAGGCCTTGTTAGAAGCCTCAACCCTGTTAGGAGTTGGTAGTACAAAGTGTGATTACTAGATGAGCCCACTACCCAAACAAGTAATATACAATATTCACTGATTACAAAAATAGGTCAAGGTACATAACCTTATACTGCTTGCATCAATATCTCTTCGCTGCTCTTCACTTTCGCTATTACATTCGCATATTCATTACTCCTCATTACATTACATTTTTACATATCTTTATACAAGTTATTAAGATTAATAACTTTCCAGTCGGCTATCATATTACAAAATATCTTTATCCAAGGGTTAACATCTAGGATGTCGTCCCTTTATATTGTTAAGTCATTATTTTGATAAACAAAATAATCCCTTAACTCTTTATCAATTCTGTCCTGTCGGCTTAACACTGTCTTTAGTAAAATTGTCATAACTTCTTCTGTACATGTCGTACTGACTTGCGCTTTGAGGTGAGTCTTCAATAGTCACCATAGTGTCTATGTTCAAGTGCGCAAGCACTGAACTTACTCCAATCAACATCGCAAATCAAAACTGTCTTTAGGTTCACCGGCAAAAACATACTGTCTCATACTTAGACAATTTGCATTGTGCTCTGACGTACTAGCTCTCTAACCTGTGCGATCTTCATGTAGATCATATGTTGCCATAATGACAACATCTATGTAACCAACTCAGCCAAATTGCCAACAATCTCCCCCTTTGTCATTAGTGGCAACATATGAAAAAATTGGCTAAGTCTTAGACTCCAAAAATTCACAATTGTGGCCATAATACAAAATATATATATACTGTCCTTATGACTTCATGAATCCTCTCTATATACTGTACTCCCCCTAAGAGTATGTATCCTTATCAATTTTCTGCTATATATCTCTCCCCCTTTGACAACAATGACAAAAAAAAGGTAAGGAGGGTTACAAAACTGTGTTCACAAAAAGTTATACTTTGATTCAATATTGCAAAGCCGGTAGGCTTGCAACACAATCTGCAAAATTGATCTTCATAGCCTCTAACTCTTTCTCCCATGATTTCTTAATTGAATCTGCCACACCGAGTAGTGCTCACAATCCATAAGATGCAATCTCACATGCTTGGAGATTTTCATAACTAAACTTCTGAAAAGATATCTTGGTTGAAAGACATTCTTCCAGTTGCCCTTCAATAGTGCTCAAGTTTATAGAAATGTGCTCTCTTAAAAGAGTGAATCTCTTCAGCTTCCTGTCCTTGTCATCTTGCAAAACTCCCATTTCATTATAAATCTTGCGGATTTTCTGCTCAATATCAAATACCTTCACATTGGGGCTCGAAAGAAGGTTTGTCTCATTCTGAATTTCTGCTTCCTTCATCTTCATCTTTTGAACTTCCTCTGCTACCAAGTTCTCTGATTTTGTACACTGAATGTACAAGGATTTTCCTCTTTCTAAATTATTTCTCAAGTCCTTTATACAGATATCAAGGTTATTGACATCATTTCTGATATTCTGACTAATGTCCAAAAGTGTTTTGGCCTCATAAGCTGCTTGAGCTTTCATCTTTGCTATATCAGATAGATTTGTAAACTCATCATCAAAAGTATTCATTACTTTCTTTGCTCTTTCCAGAGGGTCATCTTCTGCAATTTGTGTAGTAATAATACCTTGTACCTTCTCAGTAAGCTCCTTCAGGCATCTTTCAAGACTCTTTACTTTCTTGTTCTTTCTGATGATCTTGTTCAAAGATGTGATCAATTCCATCTGATCATCATCATCTACTTCCTTTCCCAAATTCTCAATCATAGAACCAATCTGAGTTTTCTTGCCAGTCTCAGGTGTAAGACTGATTTCTTCTAGAGTGGGAACATGTACTTGTTTCTCTGTCACTTTAGGTTCTACAATTTTGGTTTCTGTCTTCTCTTCTCCTTTGATACTATCCTGCTCTTCAAAAGCCGAATTGTCAACAATGTTTCCAAGATTCTTGAATAAGTTATCATCACTATCCAAGGTGATCTTAGTTCCTTCAACATTCATTACTTCGTCCTCAATATTTATGGCTGGTGGAGAGGGAATGTCCTCTTGTTCTGCTTCTTCTGCTTGATCTTTAGATTTTGTTGCAACTAATGATTCTCTAGCATTCTCTGTGATAACCTTAATGATTGCTTGCTTTGTTTCTGTGTTAATTTCTTCATATCTACCTCCCATAATTTGAATAGTTCTCTTCTTGGTTCTTAGATGGGTGCTTAGATCCTTCATAATCTGATTGAAGTGTTCTTCATCTCTCACAACACAAAGTTTTCTTACAAGTTTTTCTCTAATAGTTATGTCTTCTTCTGATGCTCTCTTCTTTCTATTTATAAGTTTCTTGTACAAGTCATCAGGTATCTTACCCTAAATTGTATCAAATTTCTTATCAGATAAAATCATATGCTTCACCACTGCATTTTCTAGATTCAGTCTTTCTACATAATCATAGAGATCATAATATTTGTTCATCTTTGTAAAGTCTCCATCTTGAATGATCTGTTCATTAACCTTCTCAACTCTAGGTTTCCAAGTTTTCTTCTTAACAAGAGTGCTTTCATCATCTTTGATTTTTGCAACTTTCCTTTGAACTGGTGGCACCAATGTCTTCTGCCTCTTACCCGGTCTAGTAGCAATCTCTTTTATTCTTTTGCTAGGTGTGGAGGAGGTTGATCTAGTGGATATTCTTGCTTCTTGATCCTTCTCTGTTTCTTCCACTTTCACCTTAACTAGTGTTTCCCCTTGCTGTACTGCAATTGATGATAGAGGTGGAACAGACAACACTTCTTTTTGTCCAATTTCTCGAACTGCTGTTGCTGTTTGCTTGGCTACCAAGAACTCATGTTCAGTCATCCTTGTATCTTTTAGAATTTTCTTGATTGTACTCTGAACTCTTTTTTTTGACTGATTCTCTTCAAGTAAGGTCTTTGCGGAGTTGTGAAGAGCACACGATTATACTGAGAGGGGGGGGTTGAATCAGTATAATAACAATTTTTCAATTTAAAGACTTTTAATAAAAAATAACTTCAAATACTCAAATAAGCAATTATGCACATGAACACAGTATTTACGTGGAAACCCAATATGGGAGAAAACCACAAAATAATTTGCTTTTATATAATATTGTTCTTTTACAATGTTGTGTAGGCACCAACCTACTAGAGGCTCCAACCTCTAAATTTATGAGCACCGACTCACTGGAAGCACCAACTCCCACACTTTGCAGGCACCGACCTACTGGAAGCACCAACTCCCCCTGTCCGGATTCTGAGCACCAACTCACTGCTTTCAAAATTTTTCTTCCACCTGAACGCTGTTGCTTTATTCAACTGATGATGGACACAATCTGCTCTGTCTAAGTCAGCCAATAGCTTTCCTCTTACTCTCAAAAATATGCTTTTACTACTGTATACTTAATATATATATGTCAGATAAAAATCTGAATATATAAGCATTTAATTTCTCTTTCTTTTTATTCTCCACTGCTCTTCTTTTCTCTTTTTCACATGCTGACTTGTCCTTATTTCAAAATAATGGACTGAATATATAAATAAGATATGTCCCTTTATATATGAAAAGGTGTCTTTTCGCTTGAAACATTATTAACTTAAACTAAATTAATCTCTTTTATTTTTGAATATATTAAAAACTTTAATATCAACATTTATTATAACTTCTATAGTTATCTTTTATGATATATATTAATATATCATCCTTCAATGCATCCATCGGCTGGAAACTATTATCGGGCCTCAACAGCAAACTGATACTTCATTGCTGAATTTATAACATGTACATTTTTATCGCTATCATATATGTCTCCCGTCAACATAAGTTTTTCCCTTTTCATCATGCATCAGATAACACGTCGCTGCATATAATATTATGTTTGCTGATTAATATTGATTATACATTTGATTTAATCACTGTGCAAATTATTACCGTCTCTGTTTTGAAACACTGCATAATGGTGTATGTTCATAGGTATTCTTCTTTGCCATCGATGATTTATTTGTCTGTTGCCGTGGGTTCCTTTTATCTCTGAATATATTGCTGCTGTTCCTTTCAAACACATTTTAGTATCTACATAAAAGTTTGTATATATATATATACCGCCTTCTATACTTTATATCTGTCTTCGTATATTTATATTTTCACCTTCGAAAATATGTATATGCTGTTTGTCTAATTTGTATCAATGTTCATATTAACATCTCTGCAACGTCTCATATCTTTCTTAACGTCTTTTATATCATTAACGGCAACCTCCAGGCAATTCTGTCCATAGCATAGCTGATCTTCGAATGTGCACAGAACTCATTATAAACAATGACTGTCAACAACAATCTTCAGGTGACGCCTCCTCAGCAAATTACGTCTATGATTTGCAACAGCAGCGTTTCTCAATCTATAACAGACCAGTCTCGTCCATTTCCAGCGACTCTTAATATGTTTCTAACACATTCTTCATACGCTGAAGTATATATATATATTGTCTTCATATCCGTATTGTTACCATTCTTGGTTTATATACTGTAAGTATCATATATTTCTAGTATATATGCATATGTATCAAGACCGATTCATATATGATTTGCTGTGATTCATATATACTGATGATTTGCTGATTGCTGACTTTGTGTATATGCTTCATGTTGTAAAATGATATAAACTATGTTTCCCAATCTTCCATCAATGACAATAATTTCCATCAAGTTGAAGTTCTCCTGAAAGGTTCCAAACCTGTTACAGTGAGTATCCATCTTGCACTTAAGCAATCTGCTCACATATTCTTCTGTCTCAATCTCAGATATCTTATAGCCAAGAGGGTCTATGAACTCTGTTCTAGGTTCTACTGCTTCAATGTAAGTAAAGTCAGTATCAACCATGAAACATATCTCATTTTTATACTTCTCCACAAAAGACTGTGGGATCCTTGATCTGCTAGACATCAAATTCTGAAATGATTTAATTACCAACACTGCAGTTTCATTCACTTTATCAATAACATGCCTCCTATACACTTGGTTAATTCTTTCCATTGTAGTTTGGCCATCATTCCAGTCATTTCCAATGGTGAACGGAAATCTTCTCAATAAATGAAAGAACATATAAGTGATTAAAGATGAGAATCTAAACTGTGAATACTTAGTCTTCTTTATCTTTTCCAAATTCTCAAACAATTGAATTCTCAAAATCTCACACATGTCAACTTGTACTTTATCAATACACATCAAATAAGCCGCATGTATCATTCCAACTGCCATGTCATCCTCTCTCGAGTTAGCACAAAACTTAGTTGTTAGGATCTTACACAAGTATCTGACGTCATCTTGGTGTATCTTGCTAATTACTATTCCTCTTCCATTGTAGGATGAATTTGTGTTGTCTATGACTATTTTCCTCATGTTTTTCTCATTCAAAGGAATGGCTCCAGTTTTAGATAGTCCAGTTACCTCATGAATTAAGTCAACTGTGATATCTATCACTCTGTCATCTAACCAAAACTTTCCATTGTGAATTCTGCTTAGGATTATCTTGGTACATTCTTCATTGTCAAATTCATATTGTAAAGCATACTTAATGATCTCATTATCTTTCAAATGCTCAAACCCTACTTTCAATGACATGTCCTGATTATAGATCTTTTGATATTCCTCTGTGAAGTCACTATCACTGATAGTCTCTAGTTTACATCCCAGATAACTTCTGACATTCTCTAGATGTAAAACTCCGTCTGGTACGGATGATAAAGCTAACCTAGGATCATCTTCCAAGGCTTCTACTGGTTCCCTTTTCATTTTAGGTCCATTCTTATCTCTGACATTGTGAATCAAATAAATATCCATGATTTCCTCTAATTCCTTAACTGATTTAAAGATCTGCCAAGTAAAATACCTCGATTTCGCGATTTAGGGCTTGTGTAGATTCGGCACAAAAATTCTTCACCAAATCCTTGCAAAACGCTTCCAATCACTGCTCTTAGATCTCCTTAACACTTGTATTCGCTTTGATGATCAAATGATACCGTCCATGACCTTTTATTATTTCAATCTTACTTAGATCTGACATCGCATTCAATTCTTTTGCCGCTTCTTTCCAAAAAGCTGATTCTGTTAACCTGCAAAACTTAAAACTTCTTGCGATCTCGCAAAACATAATATTTTTCTTTGCACTCTTAACCATAGCATTAGAACATCATATAATACCTTGCATTAATTGCGCAAGACTCAATTCATCATATATCAAATTCTACACTAATCTAAGTTCCTATTTTACTGTAATTTACATGAATTAAGTACTTTGAGATGGGTCAGGTAAAGATTCATTCTTACCATTTAATACTTCACCTTTCTGATTGCCTTCAGTGCTGAATATGTCTCCTTGATCTGTGCTTTTAACAAACTTCACTTCATTTGAGTTACTATAGCATCCTTTCTAACTGTTCCTTGCATCTTCATTTCTTCTTACATGACTTCTAGGGTTAGGATTGGTATGAAAAACTCTATTGTTCATTCTGCAAAGCCTTGCTGTGTGTTCAATCTTGTTACATATCTGACAAACTATTCCATTGTTTCCATATCTTGGTCCAGGCTGATTGATTTGTGATTTGCAATTTCTAGCAATGTGTCCAACCTTGTTGCATCTATAACATAATACTCCATTTCTTCTGTTCATATCTTTAGTAGGTTTCTTATTTGCATGGTTAGTATTTCTAAACATTCTGCTACTATTGTTATTTTCAACAAATTTAGGTTTTCTGCATTCAATAGCTCTATGTCCAAAACCATGACAATTATAACAATAACCATTAAGAGGTTTAAATTGCTTACCTGTGCAATCTCTCTTCATATGACCAACAGTATTACAAGCAAAACATCTACCTTTGAATTCTCTTTGCATACCTCTAGGTGATTCCTCTTGCTTAGGTGGTTCTTCTTCCTTAGGTGTATCTTCAGATTTGTTAATCTCATCAGACTTCTTCTCATCTATGCTTTCAGATATTTTTAGATCTGGTTCCTTGCTTTCTTCATTTGCTTTAAAAGTGTTGAATCCAAGACCAGTTTTATCATAGAATGGTTTTTGATATTTGTTCATCAATCTTCTCACTAGTTGAATATAGTCTTTCAAGTTGTAGCTTAGATTGAGTCAGTTCTCCTTTCACAATTGTATTGTATTTCTCAAGTTCAGCATACTACAAATTGACTTTCTCAAGTTCAGATGTTACTTTACCAAGTTTAGATTTTAGCCCTTCATTTTCAAGCTTAAGATTTTCATTCTCAGATTTCAGATTTGCTTCATTCTTGCCATTTCCATCTTTCAGACTTAGCTTCAGATTTGCTATCTTCAGTTCATGTTTAAGGATCTCATTTTCTTTTTCTAAGTTGTCATCACAATCTTCAATGTGAATTTCGGATTCCTTTTCAGATTTCAAATCTTCCAATTTGTTTTTCAGTTTCTCAATGAGGTTCTTTGCATCATCATATTTTCCTTTCAGAGTGTCTCTTTCTTCAGTAAGCATATCAATCTGTTCAAAAGCTTCTTCAAGATTCTTCTGTAGCTAATCCATATCCATAGAGATCTTACTCAAGCTGCTAGGCTTTCCTTAAATGATTCTTTTCTGAGTAACTAAGTTCTGATACCAATTGTTAGAAATAGGGAATACCGAGAGGGGGGGGTGAATCAGTATTCTACAAACTTTTACTTTTGCCCAATTATGGATATAATAGATTATCTTAACGCATGCATAACATAGAAAGCTAAACAACATGCATAGCAATAAAACTAAAGAACTCATAACACATTATTTGTTCTCGAAGAAACTCTAGCCAAGGGAAAACCCCGGTGGGGATGATACCCACAAAGATCCACTAATCAAAAGTATCCTGTTAAGGATGTTGACCCTGTTAGGAGTCTATTACATGCGTATAGTGTCTCAGTCTTGATTAAGGGACTACAGGCCTTGTTAGAAGCCTCAACCCTGTTAGGAGTTGGCAGTACAAAATGTGATTACCAGATGAGCCCACTGCCCAAACAAGTAATATACAATATTCACTGATTACAAAAATAGGTCAAGGTACATAACCTTATACTGCTTGCATCAATATCTCTTTCCTGCTATTCACTTTCGCTATTACATTCGCATATTCATTACTCCTCATTACATTACATTTTTACATATCTTTATACAAGTTATTAAGATTATTAACTTTCCAGTCGGCTATCATATTACAAAATATCTTTATCCAAGGGTTAACATCTAGGATGTCGTCCCTTTATATTGTTAAGTCATTATTTTGATAAACAAAATAATTCCTTAACTCTTTAGCAATTCTGTCTTCAAATTCTGTCCTATCGGCTTAACATTGTCTTTAGTAAAACTGTCATAACTTCTTCCGTACATGCCGTACTGACTTGCGCTCTGAGGTGAGTCTTCAATAGTCACCATAGTGTCTATGTTCAAGTGCGCAAGCACTGAACTTACTCCAATCAACATTGCAAATCAAAACTGTCTTCAGGTTCACTGGCAAAAACATACTATCTCATACTTAGACAATTTGCATTGCGCTCTGACATACTAGCTCTCTGACCTGTGCGATCTTCATGTAGATCATATGTTGCCATAATGACAACATCTATGTAACCAACTCAGCCAAATTGCCAACACATCTAACTCTTCTCGAATGCTTGGTCTTAGCCCATTGATGTAACGAGCCACCTTCCCATTGTCTGCTTTAGAATGCCCTGTTCTAATTAGAATTTTGTGAAATTCCTCTGTATATTCTCTCACCGTCCTACTTCCTTGTTTCAGGCTCTGCATTTTCCTCAACAAACCTAACTCGTAATTGATAGGAATAAACTGTCTCTTCATCATTTTCATCATTTTATCCTATTTGCAAATCTTGCTTTTTCCTCTTCTTCGTTTTCCAATTTGTACCTCCTTCCACCAGATTTTAGCACGCCCTTTTAGTTTGGTTTTAGCAAACCTCACTTTGTTTGGATCCTCTATTTCTTCAAATTCGAATTACTCCGCCATATCATATATCCAATCTATTAATTCTTTTGGATCCTAGTTCCCATTGAAGAAAGGAGCTTCAACCTTTGGTCTTTTCCCGATCCTCATCAATGCTTTAACAAGAGGATCATTTAGAATTGCTCTTTCTGCTTCACTTTCAGCATTTTCTTCTTTCCCTGAAGTTTTTTAAGTCTCATCATCTTCACTTTCAGGTGCTCGACTCTGAGAAAACCCTTTTCTGATTTCTTGTTGTATGGCTTCAACCTACCTACTCAGGGCTCTAAAGTCATCAGCACAGAGAACATCTGAAGGGTTTCTTCCTCCACTTCAAACTCCAGCGCTCCCCCAGCCATGTGGGGCTCCTCATGCATACATTTTCACCACAGCCACAAGCTTGATCCTGGTGCAAACTGCTCCCCTCCAGCGAATGTGCCAACACACTCAGAATCAACCTGGCTCTGATGCCACTGATACAATATAGGGGTAGCACAAAAAACCCCTTTCACTTAACACAAACCAAAACCACAGAAATGCCATGAATAGAATTAAAAACCTGCAGAACAAATTCCTGATTATTCATTCAAATTCCCGAAAGAAACATTACAAAAATTTCTCAAGATTGAGATTACATCAAATGCAACCTCTAGGCTGATAAACATGAAGTTAAAACTGATATAGTCTGATCACAGACCTACAACCATACTGATCTTAACAGCAGTCCCTGATTTCATCTAAAAAAATCCTTTCCAAATTCTCCCAAAAAACTCCCAAAAACTTCTCTCCCCCAAAATCCATTTCTCTACTTCCTCCAAGATAACTCCTCTTAAAACATGCGATGAATGCCAAAAAGGAAAAGAAAAACTATCATTTACTCCCCTGCTGCGTTGCCTTTACCGCTCTCGTTGCCCATGCTAAATATAGAGTCGAAGTTGTAACGTATGAGTGAGTGGACATTTAAAAGAAAAAGCTCTGCAGGGCTCCCTCCACGTGGATGCCCCTGCATCAAAACCCCTGCTTTGTTATGAGTTTGGCTTCCTCTGTTGGGGTTTCTAGAGATGTTTAATTATCCTAATTCCGGTTTAAGTGAGTTTATGCCAATCATTAGCATGGTTTGGATCTCACTGATATGGAATGACAGTTCAATTAGAGTTTATTTTGAAGGTCTCACCTCATGATCAGGCCAACTAGGTGTAGGAGACCCTCTTGTGGGAAGGAAAAGACTTTTCTTCACTTTATTATAAACATGCTATTCAAGTTTTTATATGCCAATCTACACCAGAAATAATAATTTAGATTTATAAGGCAAAAATGACAGAACATTTTTGGACAACCATTTATTTTGATCTGTTTGGAGATTGTTAAGTTGTGATTGAAGTACTCATTGTTTTTTTTGTCAGCTGTTAGGAAACAATCTATTTTTATTTATTGTATGCCTAAAATGTTTCTGTATGACAAATTAGATATTTGATGATTTAAGACTGTGAGAACTGAACTGATATTGTGTTTTTTGTTGTTTGAAATTGAATGTAGGTTCGAAAGTTGTCAAAGAAGGAGTACAAGAGGTTTAAGGAACAGCAGCACTTAGAGGAAAAAGGGATGCCCACTACATCAGTTGTAAAGGAAGATCCTAGGAAAACACATAGGATTCTAAAGGTCTGACTTTTGTGGATGGATCTTCTGTATTAAATAAAGTTAATCAACATTTTTAAAAAGGTGAAGAGTTTGGATAATGTACTGCACTTGCATACTAATTTAATTTTCAAATTAGATACTGCAGTGCATGAGTGCCTAAGAATGATTAATGTGGCTGGAAGGTAGTTAATAGTCAGAGTACACAAGCATAGCCCCTAGTGCGTCTCCAATAAATAGACATCCAAATGATTTGAAATAAAAATAGTGAAACAGCAATTTTGAAATGAAAAAAATCAGGAAGCAACAACACTCCAAGGTGAGATGCCCATGAGTCCAAAGTTATGTCAATCGGCTACTTTCTTGATAGTGGAGGTCAAGGAGAAGTTATTGATAGGGTTTGTGCTGATATTCATTCAGGGCTGCTTGGACGCCCTTTGAACGACTTTTATGCCATATTTGGTCAGTTGGATAGTCCTTTACACCATGGGCCATGCCTTGCATGTAAGTAGGAAGTGGCTTAACTAGAAATCAACAATAGTGGATAATCTTGAGTGGAGCGTTTACTGTTTTCTGTTTAAGGTGAAAGTTCTCTTTAATGAACAAGGGAAAACATCTCCAATACTTATTTGAATGAAGGTAATCAGCAGTCATGAGAATCTCTAAATAAGCAGTCTTCTGACTGATTTCATAGTAGACAGGTGATCTTTTGATGAAATGTTCAGCCTTAGGCTCTTGAAGATAAAGTCTGCATGTACGTTTCTTCCATGGGAATGACAATATAACTCCATTCAAAGTTGATGGAAACACTCAGAGCCATGCTGAAGGGACTCTCAATCATGAAGGCTCTCAGATTTGTCCGTGTTACCTTCAGGTGGATTTTTAACATTTTGTCACGGAACATTTATTATTAGGTTTTTCTTGAGATGAAAAGCATCAATAGAATACTCCAATGGTGGGATTCTCTCTATGATTTCTGAAGTTAGAAAAGAGAAGCAAGTCTATCATACTGACCAGATCTCTGTCCTTTTTTCACAAATTGAATTAAGGATTACAGTGATAATTATGGGTATCTGCTGCAGCTTGAGTGAGAATTTTTCATACACCAAAGCTTACACAACATAGTAATACCATGGATAAGTTTTATAATGAAGAGAGGGCGAGCTTCTTATTGTGCTAAAAGAATCAAAATATTGCCGAAGTATGAATTGATTATATATTGATGAGGACTTTGTTGTGGCATCTTGTTGATGTGAGTTTTGTACCACTACATAACATATAGCAATTAAATACTTGATACAGCGTACCAAACACTCAACCCTCTCTTGAAAAGTATACGAGGATACTCCAAGGTTCCTTACACCTGTGGATACTAACTCAGTTATAAAAATGTGATTTGCTGGTAATCACTTTGGCGGCCTTACGTTGTTCACTTGGAAATATCTCAACTCTTACTATGATGATGATAAGACTTCTAGCTTTCGCAACCTTTTCAAATGATCTCTCAATTTATATCACTTTCAACTTTGCTCTTTTCAAACTCTCAAACTTCACTTTCCAACTTCTAATTCTCAACTTCAACTACTAAGTTATTGATTACTTCTACTCCTAAGAACGGAAAGATTGGCAAATGGACGGGGATCAACCTAATGAAGACATACCAGCGGTGTTACCTCCACAGATGCAATGATTCTAAGGAAAGAAGACTAGATTACCACGCAAGGCTCCTTGACAAGCCGCCAAGATGCTAGTGGCCTAGTATAGGATCCCTATCAGACATCTACCAATATCACCATGCAATTAACCATCTATCACTACTCTTCCTTTAACACTTGCTTGAAAATGAAAATGCTTTAACAACTCAATTGAAATGAAATCTATCTCTAACAATAGGAAGTAGAAACCATGCAATAACACCAAGTGTTCTTAATCACCATGCAAGACACAACAATGATAAGAGAAGCAATTTTGGTATTATATTAGCAACAATTTTCTTCAACTCTTTACAAATGATATCAAGTGGCCTTATATAGAGGCTTGAAATTACAATGAATGGCCAAGATTAAGAGGCAAAATCAACGATCCAGATTGAATCCTAAAAACCCTAATTAGGGTTACCACCCCATAGGCCAATGAAAAGATGCCACCTCATCAATGGACCAATGAGAAAAAGAATAGTGGTAACCAATGAGAAGGCACCAAAAATGGTAGCCAATCCGAAACTGACACCTACCCTACCCAAGAAGAAAGGGGAAAATGCCACATGGGCTTACATCAAATGGTCTTCTAATATAACTCTACCCTTTTCTTTCATTCTTTTGGCATAAGTAATGAACTTAGCCAACATTTTATCAACTTCTTCCATAGGAGGGCAAGGTGAATGCCTCATCTTGAGCTCAACTGTGATGACCATGTCCTTTGCTGCTTGTAGTACCTGCTCATTCTCCCTCTCATCATCCTTTGCAAATTGAACTAAGGCCTTGAGAGAGGTGAGGATGTCAAATCTTTTCTTTAAAGGGACAATCTTTCCCAAATCATCCAACCTCGATCCAAACTCTGTCTCATTGAAATCCTCCTCTGTTATTCCTTCGAAATCTAGTGCAACTTTAGCATCATTCATTGTGTTTGAAATGAAAGCCTCGATGCCTAGACTGTGCTGTGCCATTCTGTCCTGTATTTCTTCCAGCGTTCCCAATCTGAACGTCAAGGCCATGAACCAAGACTCGACCATTCTTTTCTCTCCTTCATTTATCACCTTGGCCTTCACCAATGTTCCCTCTGATATTCTTGTAACTGCTTCCAACCTAGGAATGATATACTCACGAGTTGGAAGGAAATCCCTCCATCTTACTTCAAACGCTCTGAATTTGTTCCTGATGGTTATAAATGCTCTGAAAATAGCAGTGAAAGGAAACAAGAAATCTCGCCCTTCTTGGATGGTGTCATTGATCCACTTCCTAGCCTCTTGTTCAAAATTGTCTTCACTATCTTGGAGGAGAGCTGCCCTTGGCACCTATTGGATTAGCTGACTCTTTCCATCATAAATGCCCTTCCAATACTCATTTTCTCTTCTCAATTTAGCATTTGCAGCATTTGCCCTTGCTAACCTTTCAACTACTGAAGTTACATTCTCTTGAAGCTCTTCACACTCTATCTCATCAGTCGCTGCTCCCAAGTCATGCTCTTGAAACTCATAGTCTTGAATTGAAATTTCTTCCATTATTTTGTTGACCTTTGGTATGGCAATTTGAACTTTCCTGTGACCATCATCTCTGATTACCCTTGCTACTGTTTCTGCTTGCCTTTGTCTAGCATCATCCTCTCCTTCAACATCCCTTTGAATTTCTTCCATTGTCTGGATGGGTGGCTCTGGGATAATCGGCTGGAGCATCCTCAACATCCAAGCGGGCCCAGTGAAAACTCCCACTGCTGGATTTGGCTAAACTAGCCCTACATACTCATCATTGGGTGCCCGATCTTCGTCTTGTACTGCTTCACCCTCAATATCAACTTGCATATCTTCTTCATCACTAGAGACTGCCACATCTTCGTTTACTTGATTTTCTGATAGAGGAGAATATCCACTACTGCTATCTTCACTACTTGACTCTGAACCTGAGCTCACTTCAACTGCTGCACTTTGTCTACTGACTCCATGCTCTTGTCCTCTAGCCTCAAATATACTTTCTCTAGATGGTTCTTTGTTCTGTTTCTTTGCCGGTGGCCTTTGATCTTCCTTACCCTTCTCAACTTCTATGTCTCTCTTCTTGCCCTTACTGGCTTGCTGTTGCTGCTGTGGTTGTTGTCGGCCACTGCCCTCACCTTGCTGACTAACTGATTCTGCTTTGACCTCCACCGGCCTCATTTTCTCATAAGTGAGGCGTACCCTTGATTTTTGCAACTGACTTAACTTCTTGTTATACCACCCCTGAGTGTGCAGTTCAACTGTCTTAATAATTGCCTCTAAGGATGGATCCTGCTGATCATTCCAATTGACTGGATCTAACTCTGTTCCTTCTACTGTGTGGTAGTCCTCTCTTAGCACATCTTCATCTTCTTCCATTTGGTTTGGGATCATAAGGTTTTTCCATTTTATGGTTCTCATCAGGCTTAGCGACAGTCTTGAGAAAGATAGCTTCCTCACATGAAAGTCATCTTGTGCATTAGCCCAAAAATCTTCTATCGTAGGCACATGCCTGAATGTTCCTCCTTGAGCAGACTTGATTAGACCATGAGGATCGAACCCTTGTCTCGCTTTATACCAAGCTAGGTGATATTGTTCTAACTCCTTTTCAGCAGATGCAAAGGCAACATGGTTGGGACAACTGTCATTGCCTATCACAAGTGAGAGGGTAACCCCTGCTTCACCTTTCTGTTTCATCATTTTATCATATTGCTCAAGCTGTCTAGCCAACTCCATCAAAACCAATCGATCGGGTGGATACCTTGGGAGTTTCTTGGGACAAGTTGTACATCCAGCCACTCTTATGTAAGTGAATCGTTCAAATTGGATGAACCAACTCCCATACTTCTTAACTTTAGCTTCGGCCTCCGGAGAAAGTCTCCGAGCAGGAGTTCCTTGCAACATCCTTACTAACTTCATGGCAAAGGCATCATAAAATATCTTGTAATCCTTGGTGTTGCGCAAATGAAGCTGTGGATAGCACTCATACACCAAGTATTGCCCAGGCCCACAACCAACTTCTCCCCTAGCCTTAAGTCCCGGTTGTCTAAATAATCTCGCTATTAAGTAAAAAAGATATGATCCCATGTAAAATTGCTTTTGAGATAACACTGTTCTAAGCTGTAACTCTAGATTTTCACTAATTATTGCAGCCCAATCAAATTTCCTCTTTCCACTTTCTATGCCATCAATGAAATAGTACATCCAAGTTTCGAATTGCATACCTTGTGCTAAGCCCATGATTCTGTTGAGGAGGACGATGAGATCGCCATATTCTGACTTGAAGTCGGACCTGGTGAGCTTTGAGGTCTTGGTGACTCCCTTCTTGCCTTCATGTAACCAATTCTGTTTCAGCTGAGCAAAGTATGTGTCCTGGTTGTCATGGTATAATCTGGTGGCTTGATCAATAGATAGTGCCTCTGTGCTATTCTGCTTAGGTATGTTGAATGTATCCTCAATCAATGGACTGCTGATGTTTACCAAAACTTTCTCTCCATCCATCATGACTGACTTGCTCTGAATGTTAAGTCTAGATGCACACTCCATGATCAAATCTGGACAAGGCAAGGGAGGAGGGAAGGCAGCTGCATGCACAACTCCGGACTTGTAGACTTTCTTTGCAATAGGAGATTGGCTGTCTCTCAACCTATCTCTCAATTGAATCATATCAAGGGCACCAATGTTGGTGTCTCCAACGTATTTCAATTTTGAGCGGAAGTTGGAATTGGGTATCATGACTTCTTTGTCTCCTATTTTAGCATTAGTTCCTTTGGGTCGCTTGCTTGCATTAGCATCAGCCATCCTAAACACTTGTCACTCCCCACCTTTTCTACAATAAATGTGGAACTACACTTGTCACTCCAAACTTCGCCTAGGGGTGGAATACTACACTTATCACTCCCCGCCGATACCTTAAGATGGACTACACTTATCACTCCAATCTTCTCCCTAAAATGAAATGCAATAATGCAAACTGCACTTATCACTCCCCACCTTTGCCTTAAGATGGACTACACTTATCACTCCAATCTTCTCCCTAAAATGAAATGCAATAATGCAAACTACACTTATCACTCTCCGCCTTTGCCTTAAGATAGACTACACTTATCACTCCAATCTTCGCCTAAGGGTGGAATACTACACTTATCACTCCCCGCCGTTACCTTAAGATGGGCTACACTTATCACTCCAAATCTTCCTCCTAAGATGAAATGCAAGCAAGAACTTGGGGAAAAAAGCTAATCAAGACAATCGAGTAATCAACCTACTAACCAAAATCCTAACTCTACTCTTGAAATTAATTTTCAACATCTAGACTAGCACCAATGAAATGAAAGCAATTGGAAAGAGAGGAAAAGATAGGCCACTCACCCAAGTACAAAGCTAGGAATCCTTTGTCAATGCAATTAGCTGGACTTGATCTCCAAAAATCTTCTAACTCCACAAGCAAAAGATCTCCTCTTCCTTCAATCTACTCTCAAAATTTTGCTATGAATCTTCTATCAATAAACTCCTCCTCTATCACAAATCTGATTATCCCAAATGCACTAGCCTCTCCTCTTTATCAAACTCTTAAATTTTCGGATTTGGGGCAAATAGCATGAAAAAGTCTTCAATTCTTTCAAACAAGTGTGCCAAATCAGGTAGAAATGGGCCTCCAAATGAGGCTTCAACAATTACTGATCTTCCTTATGCAAGCTGTCCTCAAAAAACTGCCTTTTGATGCATTGGAGATGCCTCTAAAATGATCAAAACATGCTCAGGTCTGCTATCTCTCAAGTCTGATTCAAGACTGCACTCCAAATTTTGAAATTGTCCTCAAATTACTAGGCCAAAGCTCAGGCCTGCTCTCCTCTATAAGTCTGATTCAAAACTGCTTCTAATTCCCCTTTGAAATTTCGAAATTGCCCTTGAAAATTGCCTAAGGCAAAGTCTTTAATCCAAGTCGCCAAACTCCTTGCAAGATCGCCACCAAATTGCCAAGAGAAATCGCCAAAAAAAGATGAAATTTGCTGCCAATATGCTCAGTAATTCGCTGTCTTAATGCAGAGAGTGAATTGTTGTTTTGATGTGGAGAATGGAAATGATCTTGCCTTCAATATATAGGCAGCGAATTCTCCCTTAACAAGGCCGACCCCTACAAGGAAAAACATAAACAAATTAAATGCAAGGTATAGTATTAGGGACGACTTGTATTAAAATTTAATTCCTTTTCAATTTAAACTTCCCAAAATTGAATGCGCATGGTAATAGCTGGGACGACATCCACTAAAATATACTGGTTTTTTTATTTTGACACTATAAAATTATTAAATGGCCAAAACCAAACAAAGGATGACATATAATGGATCTATCTGATTTTCGATTTTGAGCTGTAAAATATTTAATATCCAATGGATTAATGGGACGTCATGGCAGACTTCAAATAATTTTTTCTTTGAATTTCGCAATGCAAATGATCAATGCCCAATACAATTTCGATTTCTGTGAAGACAAAATTTAGATCTTTAATGCAATTTCGACTTTTATTAAGGCAAATATATCGAATGCAATCAGCATTTCGATTTTGAAATAATACAAATTTTAATTCTCAATGCAAGTTTAAATTTTGATTTTGAATCAATGCAAATTTTAATTGTATGGATTTCGAGAACCCAATGCAATTAAAATTGATGCCTTAAAAAAAAAAAAAATCAAATTTGCACAATGATTTCAAAATTGAATTTCAATTTTCACACTTCAAATTTTCAATTGGCCCTAAATTTCCGAATTGCCATTCAGATTAAAAGAATTTTAAAATTTAAATCTCATTTTTCCAATCAAAACTTTCAAGTTCACCATTGGATCCATTGCATAAACGCGAAATCATTATTATAGCAACTCAAGCGAAATATGATTAGCCAACCAAAAATTTCAATTCTAAAGCCAAAATTTTGAAATCAAAATCCAAAACACTTAAACTTGAAATTGCAAACTTCCAATTGCAACATTAAAAAAACCTGAAGGTCACCATTCAAATTTCAAACATTCAGACAAATTCCAATTTGATCTCCATCAACTTTCATCCCAAACCCATTCATCACATCTTCAAAATTTCCAATTCAAAATCCAAATCAAAATTTTCAATTGCCAAAATCAAACATATTTTAAACATTTCTCACTGCATACACTGAATCAATCTGGCAATCAAAACCACGAGGACGGGGCAAGGCTAAAACTTGGCCAAGTCTAAAGGGTTGAGACTAGGGGGTCCCCATGGATGGGGCGATGTTGTAAAAATAACCTCACAACACTTCTCTCACTTGTTTGCCTTTAATTTCTTGAAATTGAACCTGGAAATGTTGTCTTTGTAGGGATGTCAATGTTGTATAACCTTTGCTAGATCTTGCTTTGTTGCAAGTATATGGTTAGCAGAACCACAAAAAGATTATATCTGTGTAGGTGTGAGTAGATACCACTTCAACTGATGTACGTTAGATCATATTAGATCCTTCCATCTTTGGCATTTTGAATACCATATTCTTGGCATTTACTTGATGACAATACTAATTACAAAAGAATGACACCATCAAGTTGCTTTTGAAAACTTGTAATTAAGCATGACACTAAATCAGAATTCATCTAGAAGCGATAAGATGGTGCAGTAGATCCCAAAGAACTTGCATCTGCTTGTACCTGGCAAAGCTTTGGGGACAAAATCCCCTAAATCATCAATATCGTTAGCATTTTAAATTTTATTTGGCCAATTTTGTGACCACAAAATCAATCTATTCTTCAAATTATAAAGGGAAGCTCCTTGAGACCTAACTAAACCTAAAACTAAGAGAGTTTACAAATATGCACATTGTACTAACTACAAACTGTCCCTTGGGGTTTGCATTAATATTTATTATCACTTGACTATGTTTTTAGTCTAGATGCATTGCTGGACAGTCAACAATCAAGGCTTGCAGTGAGATTTACTGACCAAGGAG
Source organism: Chamaecyparis obtusa (assembly GCA_027943335.1). Classification (NCBI taxonomy): domain Eukaryota; kingdom Viridiplantae; phylum Streptophyta; class Pinopsida; order Cupressales; family Cupressaceae; genus Chamaecyparis; species Chamaecyparis obtusa. Next base: position 348,546 of record BSBK01001852.1, on the reverse strand, counting down.
GATAAACAATTAAGCCCAAATGAAAACTTTACATTAGCTAAAGTAGAGACTAATGCTGAGCTGCAAGCAAAGTTATGATAGAATAACACCAGCGAATGCTATCTTAGTGGCTAAATTAGAGACCAATACACTAGCATCAGCACAGGAAATGATTCAACAAATGAACATGAGATGACTCCACAAGTTAAATTGGTAAAGCAAGTCGCAAAGTTATTGCCTTAATGAACAATCAGCATCAATGCGAAGCTGACAATTATTCAATTCAATTTAACTTGCTGGATTACAAACATGTTCAACATTTACTGAATACTAGCTTCAGCAGTATATATATGATTTCCACCAACACTCGTTAACTTTCACAAAAATCCAGTAACTTGATTGTAATATGTATGGCATAGGCTTAGCATCAACTATTATTCACTACACAAAACCATAAAGACTTGACTTCATAGCTCGAATAATGATTTCCATGGCATAAGTCCACTCTCCAACAATCGTTCCACACAATGAGATTGAAACACATATTTATAGGCTCACAGAGGTAGCTTTTAGGGTTGGAAATGGCAAAAAAATATTGCTTTAAAGCAACCTTAAATTCTGTCCATTGTAAAAGAGGCAACACAACATCTCAAAGGCTTGTGATAGACTTTCCTTTGCTTTTAATAGCTGTTCTCCTCCTTGAACAGGTCACCCATGTTAATGAATTGCCATGATTCAATGCTTTTTGCTTTAAAATCTTCTAACTTGATGTTGATCTTGCACCTTAGCAATTACCCTCTTTGGTTGCACTTTTTTAGTGGCATTAATATTCCAAATATGCAACATAGCTTAAGTAGATTAATCTCCTTTTTCTGGTCACACTTTTCCATTAGATTGCCAGTTGGTTTGCTCTTTTAAAGTGACATTAACATGCCAAAAGTGTGCCTTCTGTTTATGTCTTTCAAACTTAAATTTTTTGGTTGCAGCTTTATAACACTTCAGCCAACTTAGGCACTCTTTGGAGCTGACGATGTCAATTTTAAAATGGCTCTATATCACTAAGCTTTTTTGTTTTTTTTAAGCAAAAGGCTTTTAAGCCTGATAATTTTATTAATATATCACTAAGTTTTTACTTCATCTAGTTGTGATTTTCTAACTTGTCTGCCATCAAAATTGGAGTTTCTACTGCTGCTGACAAAGTGCTGTTTTATCATTTACTTATTGCATGATTCAATAATTATTCTTCTCATTTTGGCCCTATTGCCCACTTGAAGATCGCAATTTGATTGTCATTACACTTATCTCATTTTTCCTAATGAAAATTTCCACTTATTTCTTTTGTATTGGGTCATGATTTCCTCATCTCTTTGCCACTTTTTGGAAAAAATCGGATTTATAAAAAAGACATAGAACATTGAAAAAAAAGTAAAAAATGACTTATTTTAATTTTTTGGGAGCATTTCCATAGCATAGAGATATTGAGAGCAAATAAAATAGAGAGTTCAACCCATGGATTATAGAAAATAGATATTCGTTGTTTATATTCATATTGCTGATTACATTGCACAAAAGATACCACAATAGCATAAATAATAACTAGATAGCAACAGTTGTCAAAATGTCAAGTACAATGTAGTTTGTGACTTTGTACGAAGTCAACCTATAAACTAAGTGCAAAGTTCCAAAAAATCAAATATAGCCAATGACATGCTAGAGGGCAGGAGGTCTTGATGATGAAGTTCCTGGGTGAGAGCTCATCCTAGCTCATTTAATTTCATGAGGATCCAAGTTGTCCTCCACCATGATATCAAAATCATTAGGCTCAAGAAAATTATCATCACCAACAATACACTCTGGATCAATCTCGTCAAGGTCAATTGGCTCGTCTTCCTCAATTGTTGTGTTTGTCCATGTAGAAATTAGTCTTTGCCTTACAAGTGAAAAACACAATGAATACAATTTCAACCGACAACAAGTATATTAAAAGTCTTACCTTGAGCTTTCTTTAGCTTAAATTGGAGGTTGTAGTGAACAAACACCAAGTCATTCATCCATTGTTGTGTAAGGCAGCTGCATTTCTTGGAATGTATATATTAAAAAACTCTCCAACTATGCTCACAAGGGGATGAGCTACATGGCTTAGTCAAAATGCATATTATTATTTTTTATGTTCATGACCGAAACAATCCCACCATTGTGCTGAAAAACACATTATATGGAGATGATATCATATAAGAACATCTTAAAATCTTAACACATTTAATGATCACGTCGAAAAATAAAGAGACTGTCAAAAGTTTACATAGTCAGTTGGAAGGTTTTGCTGCCTTCCATGACGACCCTAGAAGAGAGAAAACCCCTTAGCTGCCTGTAAATTTGCAACTCTGACATAGCTTCATGTAATTGTTCTAGGGTTGGAAACATTTTCTCCATACACTTGAACAAGCCTTGTGTGATCTCAACTTCAATGTGTCTAAAAGAAGAGTTGTAGAACAACGTTGGATTGAGAAAGTATCCTACAACATGGAGAGGAGAGTGCATTTGTCAATCCTATCTCCTATCAATTATGTCCCATAATGGCATATACTGCTCTCTATTATTTTCCATTCTACTCAGCATCTCCCTATCCATGACCTCATACAAATATCCCATGGGGGATTTATTCCCATCCACTAGTCTCAATATTTTTATTAGAGACTCTAAAAATTCTATAGCTTGTTCAGCCGCATCTCAAAAACTATTAGAATACATGTACTCTGCCATCGCTATGCCATCTGTTTGATTTGTGAAGCTAGACTCCATCCACTCATTTTAAACAAACATTCGTTTCAAATTCATTTTTTGTTGACAAAGGGCTTCTAGTGCAAAGAAGTGTGTTACAAATCTTGTCACCGTTGGTTGAACTAGCTCCTTGCTCACTGTGAAAGAGTGCATCTTATATAAAACCCTTGTGTGATAAGAGATAAATTTGGTAACCGAGTGAGCTTTCTGCAATACCTCCTTACTCAATTCAACTTTTCTAGTGTCCTCTAGGGTTAGATCAAGGCAATATTTTGCATATGGGGTAGAAAACATAGAGGGGTACTTGTTTGTCAGGAGTCTCCCAACAATAACACAACCAACAACATTGTTTCTAATAAATTGAGCCACATTTTCTGGCCCTACATCCATGACTACTGTGTCATACATCTCGAACAATGCAGCTGTAGATTTGATTGTATTTGATGCATCCACATAATTTCAAAAATATAGCGCCAATATCACAAGAGACTAGGAAGTTGATAAGGTCAGGATTCCTTCTATTTGTCCATCCATTTGACATAATGATGCAACCACTATTAGCTCACTCTACGATGCTCATGAACAACATCTTCAACATCTTGTACTGCCTCATTGAGCATTCCAACCTTTAGTGGTTCTGTTGTGACCTAATCGCAACACCACCCATTGATGATGGGACCCCCCTATCCTTCCGTTGGCTTAGCCCTTTGGTTTTGGCTTTCTCAGTAGCTCCGGTAGCAACCTCGTAAGTTCCCCCTGTTCCAATTGAGAAGTGGTTAAATGGTGAAGGTCCTAAGTGAAGTTTCGTCCTCCGACTGTCAAGTTTCCAATTTTGAGATGTTTCTTGGTTTCGAGTTTTGAGGTTGAATTCCTACAGGAGAACTATGTTTATATAGACATTCAAAAATATTCCCCAACATAGAACAAGAGTGGCCAGGAAGTATAGGGAAGATGGTTGTCCAGTATGAACCCCATTTGCGCCCAATGCTAGCGGAAGGAACAATATCCAACTAATGAGGAAATTTCCAAAACAAATAAAAATCCATGACACATCTCAAAGTGCACTCAAGCACAAAACTCACATAGTAATGGAAAGGCTTGAAGGAATAGTCCGCATAGAGGTGGAAAACCTGCTTGAGCATCCTTCCGAGCATAGGGTATGAGCAGTTGCGGAATATAAAGAACCTACCCAACGCAACTCAACCACCGTTGAAGACTATATCTCTTTTCATTTTGCCCAAAAATGTGCTTTCCATGAGCCAGGCGCAATTCCTATCAAGTGGAGGAATGCTCAGAATAAAGAAATTGTGTTCATCTTAGCCGCACGGCCCCCCAAACTAACCAACACAAATTTGCATTCACGGCAAGGACTTCTCCTATTGCCCTGACAGCACTCAAATATCAATAGAAGAGAAAATGAAATGGCAGAAAGTATTCAAAGATCTAGACATTTTGGTGACATTAATAGCATGGACAATCGAGGACAAACTAAAGAAACACAATCCACCATGGACGTTGAGGTGTCTCTAGCATCGAACGCTGAGGTGTCTCTGGCATCGAATGCAGAGAATGGAGATAATGTGAAATAAATTGTCTGTGCATGTCTTTGAGCTTTCAAATACTGATGAATTCCTAGACAAGCTTCATCTAGGATCCATTGAGGCTTCCAAAATATTTGTTGTAATTCATTGTAGAAGTTGAAGATTATTTACAAAAGGTGCTAAGCAAAGATTTTTACTAGCAAAGGAAGGTTGCAAAAATGGAGAGCTCTATGAGAACGCACAACACAATCACAGTCATGCTTACGAAGGGTATGAGAAAATGATTTTTACGAATAGTCCCCTCACGTGCCTTTAGCACACACCTGTTGATGCAGTGCAATATGGAAAATCCCAGAGTGGATAGTCAGAACCCACACAACAACAACAATACAATGGAAACACAACAAGAGAATACTCAAATAGAATTTTCATTCAACATGCCCGGCTGTAAGGCCTTCCAGGTTAGGGCCAAATACAAACATAATTCAATTATCCTCCAACTAGTCCAGCTCTGTAACACATCAGCAACTGGTAGAAACACTAAGGCAGATCTAAACTTAAGCTCGCAAGCCACCAAGCAATCTCCTTGTCTCCAAGCATGCAAACCACTAGTTCTGCTATTACCAATATCAAACAAACCATCTGACCTACAAGATCTCGCAGGATCCAATTACTGTCTCATCACTTTCTCCTACTCAAACAACTACCCAAACCTTCCTTAAATACATTTCTTCAACCACAAGTTAGTAGGAGGAAAGAAATAAATCCTAAAACCCAGTCGGCTTTTATAACAAACAATTATTAAATGCAATACAAGTCGGCTCTCAAATAGCCTTACAAATAATTAATTCTCCATGTCGGCCTTAAGATCTACCTAGGAGAATACAACATAAGCTACCCACATTAAATACATCAAGTTGGCCAACCAAATCTCCAAGAACTCTAGTTGGTAAGCCAAACTACCGAGCAACAGTAAAATTGCCGAGCGATCCAGGCATCACTGAGAAAGCACATTGACCAAGCAGCACAAGCATCGCCGAGTATAGGTTTTGTCAAGCACCAAACGTTTACCGAGTTCCTTCAGGGACCAAGCTCTTCAATGACCAAGCCCCATGGTCACGGCTGCAACCGAGTAACACAGAAACACTCCAACACACCAACATATAGGATTGCCAACTACCCTAGGATGCTCCTGCATCACCTACAGTAATGAAGGAATGGAATGAGAAGATCCCCACACATATCTTCATGAGTTCCTAGCGTGGATTCTCCTCGGTCAGGGAACGATGTGCATGTTAGAGACATTGTCCGCTACAGATGCTGAAACACGCTTAACTTATAGAGTAAGGAAAAAGAGAGCAGGCCCAACACCCATCCAATTCGATCATGGAATATTTGAAGAAAATCGGACCACCGTGAAGACACATGATCAATCCTTGCGCAGAACACAGAATGGAGGCACCTTGAGCGCATGGTTAATGGCATTGAAGGAATGGTTGGGAAGATTGACTTCCCCAAAGTCTTTGAGCGCAATTGCACCCAAAACGACTGTTCGTGGAGGATGTTCGAATACGCCCAGGATTGCAAATCTTACTCGGTGGAGGAAGAGGGCGAAGAAGCTTGCTGCTATGACCAGTACAGAGACTTAGAAGGAAGTTGTCCAACATGGATATTAAAGGGCACCCAACACGTTTCAACGCAAGCCAAGGAGAAGTTAGTGGATGAAAACAATCCACAACCAAGCCAGAATCGCGCCACCACTTTCCTCGGACGCAACATGCTCTCGATAAAGGATTTTGGTAGTCTCGAACAAAATCCTCAACCTATCCAAAATCCCGTTCATGTACTCTCTCGAGCGCATTTTGAGGGGAGTTGCGGACTTTTTCCAAACCGAAGTAATTCGCCACAGCATAGAAAATGCGCCCAAACATGAAGAATTGTGCACTTTCTCATCACTCACGGAACTCTGCCAAATAGAAAATCCTTAGCTTATCCCAATTCCCGCCCACACATAACAAGGAGCACATTTTCTAACAGGTCGAGGAGTGTTTTGAAAGGAAAATGCATATACGAGGTTTAGATGCGCTCAAACATAGTTCACGAAGGTAAGGGAATTTCATTTTGGAAAATTAAATCTCGTTTGTTGTGCAAAGTGAAGATATCCCAAGGTTAGGAAGAAGAACTCATGCTTTCAAAGTGTTATCATGAGAAAACGTTGGAAGTGATTGGAATGATCTAAGCGATAAAATTATTTCTTCGGCGGATTTGGAAAGTTGTAATAAAAGATGGAAGGAATAAAATCCAAGTTGGAGTCGAAATGGGAAATCAAATCAATTTTTGGTGCTAAAGTTGGAAATTAATTAGATATTAAATTTAATATTTAATATTTAATTATTAAATTTGCCATCTTAAATCATTTTGGAATGGAATTGAGAATTAATTAAATATTGAATTAAATATTTGATTAAATTGGAAAATGGAAATACTCGGAGTAAATCGATTTCAGATTTAAATCTAAAAATTAATTAAATATTGATTTTTATTAATAATTAATTAATACAATTTCAAAAATCGATAAAAACATAAAAAAGCAATAAAAGACGACAACTTTAAAAGATTTTTTTTAATTTTAAAGTTATAAGATTTAAAATTAATTAAATATTGATTTTATTAATATTTAATTAATTCACTTTTTGAAAAATAAAAAAATAAAAAATTGGAAAATCGAATGGATAAAACTTCATGAAGACAAAGCACTCAAATTGGCAAGTTTTAAAAAAAGAGAAGAAAACTTGTGACAAGTGGTTGAGAATCTCTTCAAAATTGGAATCTTGGGTGGCAAGTAAAGCAGTTTCCTAAATTAGCCTGCAGTCTTTAAAGCAACTTTTTAGGTTTTGCAGTTCTATAAGAGAAGACCTCTCTTATCTCATTCTCACACACAAATCGAGAAGAACGAAGTTGAGAGTGTTCTTATGAGTTCGTTTTTTTTAAGGAGTGTTGCTTTTTTTTGAAAGGCGTGAGGTTTCTAGGTGAAGGAAGGATTATTTCTTGGAGAGCGTGAGGGAATTTGAGGGAGGTTGTGAAATTCTCAGATTTTCTTCAGTAAGTTGGTAAAAGGCACAAATTTCCATGAGGAGAGAGAAAATTCAATGTTGAGCAAGATGGAGAAATTTTGGCAAATCTCTAAATTTTGGAAGAAATTGTTTTTCGCTTTTCTCACTTTCCTCCATGCTCTTATGTGTGTTTATTTTCTATTTTGCAGATGGCGGAGCCTAGGGGGACAAGTGTAAGTAGGAGACAGTTGATAAAGAACGAGCAGAGAATCCAAAATTGTCTTGAAGTGGACAGAAGCAGGAGACACAAACCTTGGATGTGTCAATTTGAGCAAGTTCCAGAGGAGGATGTTCGGCAATAAGGATCATCAACCGACACACCTGGCTGCCCGGATCGTGAATAGCAGAATTGTAGCTGCAACCAGATTCCCTCTCGCCTTTTAGCATGCTGAGTTGATCGTAGAGTGTGCAAAGCATTACCACTCCACAAATAGAATGATTGACTCAAACAAGAATATCATTGTAGATTTTTCCCCGCCAGCCATTACTAAAGCATTGGGATCCCTTCATCTCAGAGGTTGGTCTCGAAGACAAAGGAGCAGGTGCACAAAGTTTACACAACTGGAATTCAACATTGCGAGGAGATCATTAACAACAAATGGATGAGGAGGAACAAATCCAACTACTCCAAACAACCTAAGGAGCTTGTGTGGTTGGATTTCCATCAGGAGTATAGCGATTTGATAATGATGCTTGGCAAAATATTTGTCTTGCCCCACTCCTACCTATTCGAGACGTGGATGTGGTATTTTGTTCAACAGGTGGTGCAGTTCAATCACATCTATTGGGCCAGGTTGATTAGTGACAATCTTGACGAGCAGCTGAGGAATTTGGAGCATACAAAGAAGTTCTTCATGAGCTCCTACGTGATATATATGCTGGCACTCAATACGAGGTATGAGGGACTAAGGTGCAAGGGAGCCCTCAGAAGCAAAAATCTACGATTAAAGGTGTACGACTATTATCCTCAACTGTATCTATAGGCCATAGATGATTACGCTCGAGTTAATGACGCATTTGCAATGCGCATCGTGAGGAATTTGCAAAAGAGATTGCATATGAGATTATCTGCGAAGGCAATGAAGTTGGTGGAAAAGTTTGGAGCATGGTTCATTCAGTTTCCCACCTTCTCGTACATCAGATTGCAGGGATTTTCTGAGCAGCCGTATGAGCTTCCACAATACCCTACTGATAAAATGATCCTGTTGGAAGCCACCCGACAATTGACAACTTATGGTGAAGTCCTAAAAAAGAAGAAGAAACTAGGACTAGAATTCCCACTTTCCATTGGAAGTGATGCAGTTGAGGTGTGCCCTTGTCTACTAGCACCTAAAAGGTCATTTGATGAGCTGAACTTCTTCCGTCTACCACTCTATCCAAGAAGGCCAAATTTTGATCCATACAATAAGATTAGAGTAGTGGCGGGGATGAGGCATCAACACAGAGTGCACCTTGAGGACTTTTAGGCGAATGTGGTTGATGAAAATGAGGCTAGGAAGATGATGTGCTCCCAATTGCCATTAGACCTAATCAAGGCATGCAAGATTTTCCACGGGCCTGATCAGATGGATGAAGATCCAAATGTGCTCCAAAGAGGGTATAACCTAGGTAAAGAAAAGGCCATTCATCCTTACGACTGGCAGAGGAAGGAGATTGTAGATCTTGATACATTGACAAAACTAGTCATAGACTTCACGAAGTGGTGGGTCGAATGACAGTTTGACAGGATGACTGTACCAAAGGAGGACTGGACATACAATTTGTTAGGTCATCCACAACTACGAGACGGCAACCATTAGAAGGAGGGATAGAAGAAAGGGACATCCCATTGGGGAGTGCAGAGCACAGGAGGGAGAAAGGTGCGGCTCAAGAAACACATATGAAGAGGAGATTGGATCTTCACGTTGAAGAACCACAATAGAAGAGATTGAGGTCTGAGAATGCGCCATCTTTGCTTAGCCAGACTCCTAGTGTGCAGGAAATAGGAGCATTCGCTAGGCATGAAGAAGAAGTGAGCGAAAGAAGAACGCAACAAGGAGAACAATGCATGACGAAGTCGATAAAGGATAGATTGAGCATTAATGCCAATGAGAGGTTTGTGCCAGGAAGGAGCAAGGAACAAGATGTCACAACAAAGGAGAGTCTTGGTGCGTTTTTCAGAAAGATAATAGAGGAAGAGATTCCTGAGATAGAAGAAGCTCTTGCAGCAGAAGAAGAGATTCCCACCACAGAGACACTGACTCCAAAGGTAATGGCAGAGAGTCTTGGAGCCGAGGAGATTGATACCAGAGCAGTGTAAGGGCAAGAGCAGTTAGCGGTACAGAGGGACCAAAATACAGAATTCCAGAGTGGCTTAGGCAAAGGATTCAGAGAAGCCAAAAGAAGGAAGTTGACCTTGTAGTTGAGTTACAAGAAATTTTGGATCGAATTGACCGATCAAGAGAAAAAGGAAAAGCCAAGAAGTTCACCAAAGTCGTGAGAGGAGAATCAGGATCCAGAGTTCTGCAATAGCAACTCCAGCTGTTGACAAGACCAAGGATCAAATTGCTCCTGAGGGGTATCACATAACATAAATTGATCTTGGTCAAGCCTCTCGAGTGCAGGTCATGGAGGAATTCGATGATTCAACGCAAACTATCAAGGACAAGATGAGGAAGTTGGAAGAAAAATATCAGAGGCAGAAGGGAGAGATCAGGGCCTTATGTGCATACATCGACTGCTTGCCTCGCTCAGTTCAAGAAGAGGATCCATCTTTTGTTCCCCCACCAGCTATTCCAACCGAATCGGTTGAGGCTATCAACAGGATTAGGAGAATTGCGCAGGGTGCAAAAGCTTGGATTAAGGGGATCTAGAATGAGGCCTACAACCATGCCGAGGAATTAGTTCAGATTCATGATAAGGTGTTAACCATCCTTTCCCGAATTTGTTGCATGGAGGAGACTTGGGAGGATGAGCATATTTATCAGGATGAGGCGATCTCTGACTTGTAGGAGTTGATGGAGACCCCTAGGCAGATCTTGGTTGATGGTGGAGTCATCGGGGAAGGAGTGTATGATTTCCCTCGATGGTATGGTGTAGTTCTCATGGTGAAGGAAATGTTTGAAAATTTCACTAGGGAGTCAGCTTGATTGAAGGGGATGGTTGAGAATATCAGACAGGAGGTCTCCAATACCATTGCATCACTGTGTTTACAAAGGTTGGTCGAAGAAGAGATAACTATGGACAACATGAGAGGCAAACTGGAGTTCTTCAGACTTAACTCTTTCACGAAGGATGACTTTGAGAACCTCTCCGCCTTCTCAAGAAACATGCGTATGACTCAAGGTCTATTGCCAGAATGGGAGGACAATTTGAGAAAATCAGAGCGAGCAATGGTGGCCCTGGAATTCAATCAGGAATCAGCTCCTAGTGTCAGCATTGATGAGTTGGAGGCTGTGTTGGATAGATTTCAAGAATTCAAATGCCGAGGTCAAAGCTAGATGCCTTTAATGCATAGTGGGTATATGTGTAGTGGCTATTTATGACGCCCCACTCTCTTCTTGAGCATGTATGCGTAGTGAGCATTTATTACCCACTACAGTGATGGTTTCCTCATATTAATGTAGATTCCCTTTTCTGCACCCTAATAATAATTAGGGCTTATGTCGCAAAATTTGGGCCATTGGCCATTGTTTCAATCTGAGCCACTCGTTTTCAAGGACCTATATAAAGGCCTCTTCTTCTCATTTGTAAGGAGCGAATTGTGAGATTGTTGCCTAAGAGTTATTGAGATAATAAAATTTTCATTGAAGTGTGGTGATAATTTGATGTGTCTTGATGCTTTCTTGGTTTCATAATTCCCTCAATTAGATTAAGTTTAGTATATAAAAGTGTTGAGATTGTATTGGAGAATATGATGGTGTTTTGATGAGTTCCTCCGGTTCATACTTTTGACGTTTTAGTGATTCTAAATCGTTGTGCAAAGTTAGCCTGAATCCATATCTGTATGTGCCTAAATTCTACCATTCGCACAAAACCTTTGAATATTGCACCAGTTCATGTGTAGTTGTAGCTTGACTTGGCAAGGCGGAACTTGGTAATTGGGGAATTCATCCATCTGAATACTTTCTTTTGCTATCATTACCCTTAGGAGTAGATCAAAATCTCTAAACCCTAAATCCCTTTCATTTCTGCATATCCAATAAAAATCCAAAAAGGGGTTTCATTGCAAATCTTTTGATAGCTCCCATTTTGCATGACCTAAAATCCATTCAAGAATTGAAAATTTAAGGCCCCTTGTGATCATCAGCAAATCACATTTACCACTGAGCTTATCCACGAGTCGAGGAACCTTGGAGTTACCATATGATCTTCTTGCAATCTTAGCACACTCGGTACTTTATTCAAGAGAGGATAACTATTGAGGTTTTAGGATCATTGCAAATGTAATAGCACTATCTCATTGTATATGTTTTCCAAATGCAACAATCTCTTGCATTTATATTAAGAATGAGCCAAGAAGAGACATGTCCCTTCTATTCATTATTATGTAATTAATATAATGACAATTATGATTATATATATACATACATACATACACACATATATATATATAATATCTCTTGAGTATTATATTAATTTCTCTAATATTTACATAATAATAATAATATTTATTTTATCAATTTAACTATTTAGTTATTATGAGAATAGTTATAATCTAACTTTATATATACATATATCAATATATATAGTAATATCAATTATTATATATATTGATATACATATGTATATATATAATAAATCATTTCTCATAATAATCATATAGTCAATATTATTTATCTAAGCAATGCTACAAACATCAACACTCCCTCTTAGCTAGGGAGGATAAATCAATCCAATATCAACACTTATGACACTTGACAACATCAATCATATGATGTAAATCTTGATAGCAATATCACAGCAATAAAGGTATCATCCTCGTGATATAATCAGTAGAAACCTAGTCTCAATATGTGGATTGCCTCCATCGGCAATTCTATCCACAAGCTCTCATGTGGATTGCCTCCATCGACGATTCTATCCACAAGCTCTTGTGTGGATTGCCTCCATCGGCAATTCTATCCACAAGCTCTCATGTGGATTGCCTCCATCAGCGATTTTATCCACAAGCTCTTGTGTGGATTGCCTCCATCGACGATTCTATCCACAAGCTCTCAAGTGGATTGCCTCCATCGGTGATTCTATCCACAAGCTCTCGTGTGGATTGCCTCCATCGACGATTCTATCCACAAACTCACGAGCTTTAGTGTGGATTGCCTCTATCGGCGATTCTATCCATAAGTTCCTGAGTGGATTGCCTCAATTGGCAATTCTATCCACAAGCTCTCATGTGGATTGCCTCCATCGGCGATTCTATCCACAAACTCATGAGCTTTAGTGTGGATTGCCTCTATCGGCGATTCTATCCACAAGTTCCTAGGTGGATTGCCTCAATTGGCGATTCTATCCACAAGTTCTATCTATTATGATCTGTTTCAGCCATCACAAGATGTCTATCACAATAGAAGGTCAAGTTATTGTAAGATCGTCACCTTCCAATAACTTTTACAAATACAAGTGATAATCATTTGGAGGTCGTCACTTCCTCATGATTTACATAGGGGAAAGGCCCATTAAAAACATTCATGATTCATTAGTATAATAATCAATTATATCGAGTTTACCTCAGAAGTGTTTCACCTTCAATAGTGAACTCCCTCTCAATCAATATGATCAAGATTGTTACAAGTTGACTGAAACATCTTCTCCCTCTGAAGCTCAAGTTTATCAACTTCTTGACCTCTTTTGAAATGTCAGACTCCCTTTGCATCTAGTCTCAATCATCAATTCATTTGCAAGCATCAAGTCTTTTTCCCTTGAATGCAATTATCTTGTGCTTATGTCCTGAAGGTATGTCAGAGAGAGATTACAAATAGCTCACTAAACTATCTCGACTGGAAATACCAATGATACAAGCATACAAGATTTTACCAACCAATAGTATAGCATGAATTAGAAACTCAAAAATTATGTGCATTAATAAAACATGAAATACTTATCTTTTATAAAATTCAAGTATTTCGTCTGTAAGGTGAGCCCATATAGAAAATATCATGCTAATTCACTGAATGACATCATCATTCTCAAACATTACAATAATTATTCACATGACATATCTTGAATATCCAAAGGTTCTATACACTATCACAACCTTCAATCTTATTAGATCTCCCTTCAAGCAGTTAGGCTTTTAAAGAAGGAACCTCGCTATTTTATAGATTTTTGCATAGACCCGTACACATTTGGTCATAGCTTTTGAACCAGACACTTTCTTTCCAATCGCTTCAGTGAGATTCTTCTAAATTTGGTTTTCACAAACATATCCAAAATTTAGCAAAATCCAACGGTGAATTTGTGAGGTATGGTCCTCGTACCAAGACTGTATTTTCTGAGACAGTCACACATTCACCATCAATAAACTACTCTCTTACATTTGCAACTTGGCTCTGATACCATGTTGAGGTTTTAGGATCATTGCAAATTTAATAGCACTATCTCATTGTTTTGTTTGTAATGAGTGTTTCAATGTGATAGTTGTTTTGGGCATCAAATGCAATTGAGATAACAATACCAATATAGAAATGTAATACAATGAGCAACAATGAAACTCTAAAACAATGCAAAGACTCAATGCTAATATATCATGAACTTCTCCAATTCTGATTGCAATGTTCTGCAGACTGATTTCCTAGAAATGTATGACTGTTACAAACATCTCTCATATGAACACTAAACTCTGAACTTGCAATGCACCTTCTATTATATCAATCCAAATATAGCAATGTCTGATTACAATGGACTGTTTTCTGAGCACATATATGGACTGTTACTTAACAAGAAACTTTGGTAAAGACAAGGCCTGACAATGCACTATCAATTCAATGATTCCTTGACCATAACAATGACTGATTCAATTACAAAATGATAGAAGAACAGTACCGTTTCAGACTTGTTATGACAGTGACAATTTTCATACAATTTCCTTGACATTGAAATGCATCCAAACACATAGAGAGAACCTGGAAATCGCTGTCTTGAAATGCTGATGTCTGCCAATGCAATGTGGACTGGAACCATCCCAAACTTCCCCTCCTAACTCTGCCGTACTGTCAGCAAGTACAGGCCGTACTGTACGGCTGCAGTACCAAATCTGGGCAGGGTTTCAAGACCCCAAAATGGTACAATCTGGACTGCCAATGATGTATTTGTTTTCCCACAAATGCATAAAAATTATCTCCAAGTAGGTGGTGAGATATGAACAAAATTCTGAATCTAGGCCCTGGTATGAATTGATTGAAAATGTGCCAAAATGATCTCCAAGCTTCACAAAAATGATTCACCAATGCAATTGATGAATTCAAACCCTTATTCCAACAATTGTAAACCCTTACATCAATTCTCAACGAAGTCCAACATGAATTGGCTGAGTACCAACTCCAATCATGCAACCCTTTAGTAGATATTTCACTACCTCAGTTATGCCAATCTAGGGGAGTGATCGTTCCCAAAGATTGAATAGTATTTGCAGACCACAAGACTACAAATTGCTCCACAATGGAAGAAGTAGAAGAAATCCCAAATCCAAGCATGTAGAAATGATAGCCCAAGCCCTCTATTTATTTATTTTCTTGAGAAGTTACTAGAACTTCTAGAAACATCTAATTATAATGTACTTTATAATAAAATAACATTATAATAATAAAGTACATTTCTCAACTCAAAAATATAACAATGTAGGCCAAGATGTCTCATAACCGAATGTAGGCCCAACTAGACTGAATGTAGGCTCGAATTGGATGTAGGCTCACTTCTGGACGTAGGCTCCACTACAACTGCATGTAGGCCTCAAACTGGATGTAGGCTCTGCCAAATGTAGGCTCTGTCAGCAATAAGCAATCAAATGATCCACACAATGACTCTCTCTCCAAACTATTTGCTTACGAGAGTCGATGATAAGCAAACCCGTCATGAAAGAACATGTCTCTAGAAAGGGGACATGACAGTCCGCCCCTCCTGAAATTGCTTGCCCTCAAGTAATCTCAAAGCTGGGTGCTGCAAAATCTCCTCCGACTCCCAAGTAGCATCCTCAACAGGAAGATCTCTCCACTTCACCAAGTACTCTCTGATAACTCTCCTGCGAAGTTGTTTCTCCCTGCTATCCAAGATAGACTCGGGCACCAAAACCAACTTCCCCTCATCATCCAAGGGTGGTAACACTGTAGAAGGCACAACATGCTGCCCTAACGCCTTCTTGAGGCGCGACACATGAAACACATTATGCACTCTACTATCAGCTGGAAGCTCAAGCTCATAAGCCAACTCACCAACACGCCTAATGATCTTGAAAGGCCCGTAGTATCTCGGCTTAAGCTTCTCTGATCCACTCTTCTTGAGAGTAGACTGTCTGTATGGCTGAAGCATGAGGTAAACCATATCACCAACCTCAAAGCTCCTCTCAATCCGCTTCTGATCTGCATACTACTTGTACTGATTCTTTGCCCTGGCTATATTATCCTTGAGAGCATCAACAATGTCTTTGGTCTCCTGAAGCAAATCCCCGGCACGTGGAACTCTAATATCAGACATAAGCAAATCAATGAAGCTAGGTGTATCATACCCATATAGAGCCCTGAAAGGTGACATCTGAATCGACATGTGAAATGTGGTATTGTAACAATACTCACACAAATGTATCCATCTCACCCATGCCCTTTGCTGACTAGCTACGTAATTTCTCAAATAACCTTCCACCCACTTGTTAACTATCTATGTCTGTCCATCCGTCTGCGGGTGATAACTGGTGCTAGGTGTAAGCTCAGTGCCACAAAGTCTAAATACCTCCTGCCAAAAGTGACTCAAAAATCTGCCATCCCTGTCACTCACTATGCTGCGGGGTATCCCATGCAATCTGAAGACCTCTCTGAAGAAGACCTCAGCTACCTGTACTGCTGTGTAAGTAATAGTGATGTGAAAGAAATGTGCATACTTCGTCAGTCTATCCACCACCACGTAGATACAATCACGCCCTTGGGCCTTGGGCAAGCCCGTAATGAAATCCATGGATATGCACTCCCACTTCTGATCAAGAATGGGAAGTGGTTGTAGGAGCCCAGCTGGAAAGGTGGGCTCTTGTTTGTTCTGCTAACAAACAGGGCACTCACGAACATACTGCAATACATCTATCTTCAGTCCTTTCCAAGTGAACCGCTCCCGCACCTGTCTATATGTCTTGAAGTACCCGGGGTGACCAGCTGTAGGTGAATCATGAAGAGCTCTCAATATAGATCGCTTCACCTTCGATCCTGGGGCTAGAAAGATCCTGCTCTTGTAGATAATCAAATCATCTACAAGTGTATACCGGGTATCAACAACTGACCCATCAACTATCCCTGACGCCCATGGGTCTCTAGCATACTCTGCCACTATCATATGTCGCCAATCCTCTGATATCTCAATCAATGCACTGAGATGTGGTCTACGTGACAATGCATCTGCTACCACATTCTGAGTCCCTCTCACATATGTTATATCAAAATCGTAAGCCTGTAGCTTACTTACCCACTTCTGCTGCCTATCGTTGAGATCTCTCTGACTAAGGAAATGCCTCAAACTGTTGTGGTCAGTTTTAATGCAAAACTTACCACCCACTAGATACTGTCTAAACTTAGCCAACGCATGCATGATGGCTAACATCTCCTTATCATAAATGCTGAAAGATCTCTCAGGTCCATGGAGTTTCCTGCTCTCATATGCAATAGGGTGCTTGTCCTGCATCAACACAGCACCTATACCATCTCCGGATGCATCACATTGAAGCTCAAATGGCTTCAAGAAATCAGGCAAAGCTAACACCGGGCATGAAGTCATGATCTCCTTGAACCTGTCAAAGCAAGCCTGCGCCTCTGGTGTCCAAACAAAGGCCCCCTTCTTCAGCAAATCTGTCATAGGGGCTGCATGACGTGAATACCCACTCACAAATCTGCGGTAGAATCCACATAGGCCTAGGAACCCTCTCAACTGTGTCAGGTTCTCTGGAATAGGCCACTCCACTATAGCACGGATCTTATCAGGATCCATCTGCACTCCATCTGCACTAATAATATGACCCAAGTACAAGAGCTCAGTCAAACCCAAATCACACTTGGACTCCTTGGCATACAAGGACTCCCTCTGCAATATACTCAATACAGTCTCCAAATGTACTACATGCTCTTGCCATGTCCGACTGTATACCAAGATATCATCGAAGAAAACCAATACAAATCTCCTCAACTGATGATGGAATACCTTATTCATCGTAGACTGAAAAGTGGCTGGTGCATTGGTCAACCCAAATGGCATGACCACAAACTCGAAGTGTCCACAATGGCATCTAAATGCAGTCTTCTCTATATCTTGCTCTCTGACTCTGATCTGATGATACCCTGATCTCACGTCTATCTTACTGAAGTAGCAAGCCCCATGAAGCTCATCTATCCGTGGGATGGGGTACCTATTCTTAATAGTCCTCTTGTTTAGCGCCCTATAATCAATGCACATACGTAGAGAACCATCCTTCTTCTTCACCAATACTACTGAAGAAGCAAAAGGAGACTTACGCGGTCGAATATGCCCCATCTCAAGCAGCTCCTTGATGGTTTTCTCTATCTCATCCTTGAGCCTCCTAGGATGTCTGTATGGTGTGATCATCACGGGTTTAGCACCCTCCTCTAATAATGTGCTCAATTCCACGGTCAGGTGGTGCACCAGGTGGAATGTCACTGAACACCCTATCATACTGCTCTCTCAATCTCTGAATATCAGGGTGATACTCTGTCATCTGATACTCCTCCTGTGTAGGCATGAGAGTACACATGGCTGCCCATCCGATCCCATCGTGTCTAACCATCCTCTCCATGCGCCTGAAAGAAATAGTCCTAATATCGCTATTTCTGATAGCCCTCAAGACATGCTGCCTACCATCTGCCTCAAACTTGATCTCCATGTCCCTGAGTCTGAAAGTGACCTCACCCAATGAATGCAACCAAGTCATCCCCAATACAATATCTAGGTCACCCATGTTAACTACATGGTAATCCGCTTTGAACTCATAATTGCTCAAGCGTAAGGGCATATCTCTGATCATCCTGTTACACTTAAGAGTGTAACCATCAGCAACCTGTACTCGGAGACCCTCAAACTCCTCTGTCTCAATGCCACGACGCTCAACCAAACGTGCATCAATGAAATTATGCGTAGCACCTGTGTCAACTAGGGTAATCACCTTCTGTCCTGCTAGAACTCCACGCAATCTAAAGGACCCCTCCTGTTGAATACTAGATAAGCGTGCCTACTGCAAATGTAGCTCCGGCTCCACCTTAGGCTCTGAAGCCTCTGCCTCTACCTCAGGCTCTGTGTCACTGTGCTCATCCTCATGTGTTGTGCTATCTGAATCTGAGTCCTCATAGTACGCCCACATAACTCTATTGGCCTTCCCCTTAGGCCTCAAAGGACAGTCGTGATCCCTATCATATGGACCTTTGCAATAGAAGCATAGCTTCTTCCTGCGCAGGTCATTAAGTGCCTCAGTATCCAAGGGTGGAGTGGATTTCCCCTTGGTATCAATCTTCTTCCCCTTCCCCTTATCAAACTTCTTATTATCTCTGAAAGAAGTAGAACTCCTAGGGGTGAATCTGCTAGAAGGTGCTGTAAGCTCCATACTACGAGCTTTCCTCATGGCCTCCTGTAGTGTCGATGGATCAAATGCCTTGATCCAACCCTTGAGGGGTTCAGACAATCCCTCAGTGAATAGGATAACCAACCGCCTCTCTGATACATCCTGGACCATAACTGACAACCTCTGAAACTCACTGATACAAGTCTCTAAGCTGCCTGTCTGTCTCAACTGTGCAAGATCATGGAAGAAGATCTCTGGATCCTTCCTGTCAAAACGCTCCACCAGCCTATCCACAAAATCCTGGTACGATGTCACCTGGTTGTGCTGCAAGGTAACCATACCATGTGACCACCAGTCATGAGCTGCGCCCTCCAAATGCAAGGTGGCGTATCTGATGACATCTATCTCTAACATGGGTCTCAATGCTAAGAAAGTATCCAACTTATGTATCCATGCCTGTGCTGTCATCTGTCCACTACCATCAAAAGAAGGTAAAGTGAGCTTGCTAGCAGCTCGCTGCAACTCACTGTCATGGGCTCCTCTAGGTCTCCTGTTCTGCCGAGTATTCCTCATGTGCTCTCTCCTCTGCTTCAAGTAGCGATCAAAGTTAAGTAACTCACGCACATGTGGTGGTAATGCCTGCAATTCTGCAGTAGCAACTCTAAGATCATCCTGAAACTCATCCTGTACATCACCCTCTCCTGCCTCCTGAGCCTCCTCTCTAAGGAAAGTAGGACGAGTAGGTCTATCCGCTGTCCAAGACCTGTGCCTAGGAGCACCCTGTGAACCTGCCATGCTCCTATTATCATGATCAAGTGTACCTCTAACCTGTTCCTGTGCTCTGGGCTAAACCACTCTCTCCATCATAGTGGTCAAATTACGCAAGGACTGGACCATCTCCTACTGTCTCGTAGTCATAATCCGAAAGAATTCCCTCTCGTCATCAGGAATTCTTGGTGGGCTCTGTGACTGTCTCTCACCCATGGTAAGAGTATCTCCGAAGTCTTGTTCACCCTCTAGTGCTGCTCTTCTTCGTGTGTAGTACCTGTGATGCCCAAATGCTGAAGGATGCATATAGGTTTCTTACCCAACAGGATGGCAAGAACACCGCTTTGATACCACTGTAATGACCCTTACTATAAAGGCCACTAAAAACCCCAAATCTGAACTGAGACAATTTGTCAAACACTTGGCATGCACTAAATTGTTTTGTTTGTAATCAGTGTTTCAATGTGATAGTTGTTTTGGGCATCAAATGCAATTGAGATAACAATACCAATATAGAAATGTAATACAATGAGCAACAATGAATCTCTAAAACAATGCAAAGACTCAATGCTAATATATCATGAACTTCTCCAATTCTGATTGCAATGTTCTGCAGACTGATTTCCTAGAAATGTATGACTGTTACAAACATCTCTCATATGAACACTAAACTCTGAACTTGCAATGCACCTTCTATTATATCAGTCCAAATATAGCAATGTCTGATTACAATGGACTGTTTCTGAGCACATATATGGACTGTTACTTAACAAGAAACTTTGGTAAAGACAAGGCCTGACAATGCACTATCAATTCAATGATTCCTTGACCATAACAATGACTGATTCAATTACAAAATGATAGAAGAACAGTACCGTTTCAGACTTGTTATGACAGTGACAATTTTCATACAATTTCTGTGACATTGAAATGCATCCAAACACATAGAGAGAACCTGGAAATCGCTGTCTTGAAATGCTGATGTCTGCCAATGCAATGTGGACTGGAACCGTCCCAAATTTCCCCTCCTAACTCTGCTGTACTGTCAGCAAGTACAGGCCGTACCAAGGCCGTACTGTACGGCTGCAGTACTAAATCTGGGCAGGGTTTCAAGACCCCAAAATGGTACAATCTGGACCGCCAATGATGTATTTGTTTTCCCACAAATGCATAAAAATTATCTCCAAGTAGGTGGTGAGATATGAACAAAATTCTGAATCCAGGCCCTGGTATGAACTGATTGTAAATGTGCCAAAATGATCTCCAAGCTTCACCAAAATGATTCACCAATGCAATTGATGAATTCAAACCCTTATTCCAACAATTGTAAACCCTTACATCAATTCTCAATGAAGTCCAACATGAATTGGTTGAATACCAACTCCAATCATGCAACCCTTCAGTAGATATTTCACTACCTCAGTTATGCCAATCTAGGGGAGTGATCGTTCGCAAAGATCGAATAGTATTTGCAGACCACAAGTCTACAAATTGCTCCACAATGGAAGAAGTAGAAGAAATCCCAAATCCAAGCATGTAGAAATGATAGCCCAAGCCCTCTATTTATTTATTTTCTTGAGAAGTTACTAGAACTTCTAGAAACATCTAATTATAATGTACTTTATAATAAAATAACATTATAATAATAAAGTACATTTCTCAACTCAAAAATATAACAATGTAGGCCAAGATGTCCCATAACCGAATGTAGGCCCAACTAGACTGAATGTAGGCTCGAACTGGATGTAGGCTCACTTCTGGACGTAGGCTCCACTACAACTGCATGTAGGCCTCAAACTGGATGTAGGCTCTGTCAGCAATAAGCAATCAAATGATCCACACAATGACTCTCTCTCCAAACTATTTGCCTACGAGAGTCGATGATAGGCAAACCCGTCATGAAAGAACATGTCTCTAGAAAGGGGACATGACAGGACATGTCTATTCACTATTATGTAATTAATATAATGACAATTATGATTATATATATATACATACATAATAATAATAATATTTATTTTATCAATTTAACTATTTAGTTATTATGAGAATAATTATAATCTAACTTTATATATACATATATATCAATATATATAGTAATATCAATTATTATATATATTGATATACATATGTATATATATAATAAATCATTTCTCATAATAATCATATAGTCAATATTTTTTATTTGAGCGATGCTACAAACATCAACAATAACATATTTTGGTATTTTGTTCTATTGTTCGGTGGGTCATAAAACACACATCAACAGGTTCCTAAGACGGGGCTTGAAACCTAGGACCTGCAGTTGCAATAGCATCCACCATACCTTGCCAACATGAAGATCTAGCAACGTGGAATGGCAAGATAGAGGAGTACCTAAAATTCACAATGGCCTTCTTTGCTTGTTCATGGACGTATTTTCTCCATCCCATACTCTCCAAAGTGGTATGTGATCTTGGTGTAGCATGAAGTACAAAGAAAGCATTAATGTTTCGTCCACCTGTGTTTGGACCATGTGCTGTAGAAGGTGTTGATCTAGAGTCCCTGAAAAGCCCTTTGCATCATCTTCCTCATACAAGCAGTTCCTCCAAGCATTTGCAGAATTAGAACCTTTTTCAACCTCGGTTCTCGCCTTTTTGGCCTTACCCTTAGAAATAGTACAAAGAGCTTGTTTTGTCTGAATGTGACATCTGTATTAGAATAATCTTGTATTATTTGTGAAAGATAGTGTAACTGCGAGAGAGTTCATACCTTCAATTGACGATGAGACATCTACATGCACACCATTCCTTACCGCTTGAAGTGTGACATGGTTTCGTGCATGGATTGTCTTGGCTTTATGGCTCCTTCGTCTCAGGTTGCTCTTAGTTATGAGCAAGGTGGACATGTGAGTTTTATGTTGTTAGTTATGACTGTGGTTCGTATTCAATTGGAAACCATTTATATGTTGACTTGGCACCGTGAATGAATGTTCTGGCACCATTTATGTCTTGACCGTCGGTTCAAAGTAGACGTTATTGTTGTGTTATTAAAGACTCCTTTATGGGTGTAACGACAGTCTCTTGGTATTCGACAAGAATCTCTTTGTTTCCATGAAGTCTTTTGGAATGATGTTATGGAATATATATGCTCAGGTTATTTTCCAGATTGTTGTTAGCAGCATTACAATGACGCTTTGCGTTTATGTTCTGCTCTGAGGATACAAGAGCCTTGTTGTATTTGCAATTATATTATTATTACAGTGTCATGAGTTATGGGATCATCACTTTATGTGTATATGCGCAAAGACTCTTTTGAGGCATCATCTTCCTTCTTTATTATCATGATCAAACTCTTGTATGGTGATTGTTGTTTAGTATGTGATATTAACGGTGATTAGAGTTTGTATTCTCTCTATTCGGCTTCATTAGGTAAAGATTGCTCAGTATTTGTGAGATTGTAGTGTCTATTGTATATGTTGTTATTCATAGACAAAGTGCTCTATTTGAAAAGAAATAAGGCAGGCTTATTGATTGACTGGTTGGAGACTTCAATCATAAGCGAGAATATTTGTACTTGTTTTGAGTTCTAAATAAAGGATCTATCTTTTTGGCGTGGCTGGGTTTTTCCCTCGAGTAGGAGGGTTTTCCCAAGGTATCTTTGGTGTTCTTGCGTATTTGTTTTACTTGTTTCTATTCGCTATTTATTTCTATGCTATCCTGGTTCGTAACATTAACATGGTATCAGAGCCAAGTTTAAGGAAACGATCCAAACCAAAATAGAACAATTGGATTCTAGAAGTTTACGCTGTTCGAAATGAAGGATTCTTATGAGAACATGTGGCTGAAGAGCCTTGGAGGTGGAATTGCAGAGATGGAATTACTATCATTGCTGACAAAGACAGAAAATTCTTTTGGATGTGCCATATTGAGGTGTAAGCTTCCTGGACAAGTCAAGGCAAAAGGAGTTATTTAAGAGACTCAAGATGATCAAAGAGTCACAGCAGTTCAAGATCCCTTGTGTGTTGAGATCTATCTTGAGGAAGATTAGACAATAAAAGATAAGTAATTTTTATTATACCTTTGAATATTGATCATGATTTTTTGTGTAGTTAATATTAATTCATGTTATTTCACTGGGAATAGTGTATGCTTTTAGCATTGATCCGAATATTTTTCTTCATGATAGATTGATTCTATAAATTATTATTAATCTCTCTTGTTTGCAGGATAGATCAAGAAGCAATGAGATGACGAGAGATTTCATGCAAAGTCATGCAAGCTGAAGAAATGAACAAACATGAGGACTCTGTTTGCAGTCATGAGATTGAGTTGATGGCACATAACCCTATTGAAGAGGGAGAATCTATACAGATTGTTGTTGCAATTAGTTTCTTCAAGAGGAAGAAATGACATTCAGAGGGAGACTATTCAACTGCAAAAATCAGATTCAGAGGGAGCTTGAGTGGTAGATGTAGAATGCCATGTCCTTTGTAGAGGATCAACAAGCTTGTGTAGTAGCATGACTGTAAAAGCTCTTTGTTGGACAAACATTGGAGCCAATTTCTTGGTATTGTGATAATCAAAGCTATGAGAACGCTGCCCCTATTGAGAGGGAGTCTCAGCTAAGAGGGAGTCTTAGCATTCAAATAATATTTTATGTGTTAATGAGTTCTTCTCTGCAAGACAAGTTCGAGGTGCAATCCCTTGTTAATGAGTTCTTCTCTGCGAGAGAAGTTCGAAGTGAAATCCCTTAATCCACCCTCTGGGAGTAGTCATGGTGGAAGTCATGTGTGTGACTCCATGATTTTATTTTCTGTGTTTTTTGTTTCACCCTCTGGGAGTAGCTATGGTGAATATTGTTATGATGAGATAACTTTTATTCAGAAAAATCTGTGACGAGATTGTTATTGACATTTATTTTGGTTGCAGCTCCATTGTGTTTGTCAAGATGAGACACACTATGACTCATATGATCTCTCTCTAGCTAAGAGGGAGTGTTAAAGATAGTGTAGCTGCGAGAGAGTTCATACCTTCAATTGATGATAGATGTCTACATGCACACCATTCCTTACCGCTTGAAGTGTGACACGGTTTCGTGCATGGATTGTCTTGGCTTTATGGCTCCTTTGTCTGAGGTGGCTCTTAGTTATGAGCAAGGTGGACACGTTAGTTTTATGTCATCAGTTATGACTGTGGTTCGTATTCAGTTGGAAACTGTTTATATGTTGACTTGGCACCGTGAATGAATGTCGTCGCACCATTTATGTCTCGATTGTGGGTTCAAGGTAGACGTAATTGTTGTGTTATTAAAGACTCTCCTTTATGGGTGTAATGACAGTCGCTTGGTATTCGACAAGAGTCTCTTCGTTTCCATGAAGTCTTTTGGAACGATGTTATGGACTCTATATGCTCGGGTTATTTTCCAGATTGTTGTTAGCAGCATTACAATGACACTTTGCATGTATGTTCTGCTCTGAGGATACAAGAGCCTTGTCGTATCTGCAGTTATATTATTAGTAGTGTCATGAGTTCTAGGATCATCGCTTTAAGTGTATATGCGCAAAGACTCTTTTGAGGCATCATCTCCTTTCTTTATTATCATGATCAAAACTCTTGTATGGTGATTGTTATTTAGTTCTATGCTATTCTGGTTCATAACATTAACATTATTTACCTCATTTTGGTCATTTAAGTCACTTAATATATTTGGTCACTTAATGTATCTTCAGATGTAGTGGACTTCATTTCATTATGGAAGTTGTAATAGTTCTTAAATCTTTTTGTTTATTCCACATGTAGATCTTGATTTTCTTTGATAGAGGTTTTGGTTTCTATATTACCTTGAAAAAACTTAAAATAGGATGTCTCAAACTATAGAAACATCTTCATTGTGTCTTTGATTTTCTTTGATATAGGTTTTGGTTTCTGTATTACCTTGAAAAAACGTAGAACAGGATGTCTCAAACAATAGAAACATTTTCATTGTGTCTTTGCTATGGAATGTATCTGGTACTATTGTATCATTCAGTTTCTCAGAATTGAGGGATGCATTGGATGCAACAGGTCCTGGTCGATGAGGAGAAAACAGTGCAGGGCAGTTATTAGAATCACTTAATCCTCTCATGTACATGTGAGAAAATGAATGGATTGTTTCTATAATACAACATTAATTATTCTTTTTCATATGAGAATTGTACATAGTACATACTATCAAATTTCATATCTATAGTTGGTTTTAGTTTAAAGTTGTGTATCATAGTCACCCAGAGATGTGGGGTTATTACTACTCGTATGGGATGATGATACCAATCGAAGTAGGGTATGCAAGTAAATGAATAAGGAAATGGTATATTTTTTTATAAATGTAGTCACCAGAAAGTGGGAGTACATGGATGGACATTGGATATCTAGTCTACAGTTTCTTGTAATAATTTTGTGTATATAATTGGAAGAAATACTTTTAGGAGTCTTCTTCACGTCCTTGTCTTATTGAAGTACAGCTCTCAATGAATAGATTTAAGCTGTATGTTTAGATGTTTTAATTTCTTATGCTGGATTTGGATGGCAGTGGTTGATAAATTTAGATGGGGAAAAGATGATATCCACAAATCTAGATTTAGAAGGCCATGGCATGATGACCTTTTTCGCCATCTATTTTCTCTTCTAATTTTATAGTTAATCTTTTGAAATTTGATCTCTCTCAATGTCTTTTACACATATTTTTAGAAATATAGTTATGCTAGTTTACTTATTTACGTATTTCATGATCCTTATGGAGCATATCTGCTCATTAAGTAATTAATTATGCAAAATATTTTTTGTTAAAACTTATTAGGCTGACAATTAGTTAACTGGCAAAGGTAATGTTTCTTGCATGGTTTTTTTATATTGATTTACTCTACAACCTTGTAGGCATTTCTATTGCAATCTATCCTTTTAGTGGAAGTTGTTTTTTTATGTTAATCAGACAAGTAAAATTGCATCTTGTAAAAGTTTGTTTAAAATATATATTCTCACCTTTCTTCACAATGGGATGTCTTAAAAGACAAGGATGTTCAATATACAACTTCTTGAAACCACATTTCATGCTATCTTTGTTAAGGTTATAAGAGGGACGGCACGTGGGAGAAAATTACTCTCTCCAGCAGGCATGGATGTTCGACCCATGATGGAAGTTGTGCGACGCGCTTCATTTGATATGATACAGGTACTATATATAGAAATATATTATTACTTGAGAAATAACTTATTTACTTCAACACCAAATGGGTTCTCTTGAACAAAAATAGTTTTTCATTCTTGAATTGGAAAGTAAACTGAAATTGAACTAAATATTGAGTCCTCTCTAAGGCTAATAAATTTGAGCCTCACAAATGGTTTAAAGTTTGCCATTATTATTTGGTTAGGTGTCTTGCGGCTGTCCTACATCATTACTCCCAGGACGATGGCTAGACTTATATAGTGGCACTGGTTCAGTTGGGATTGAAGCTATTAGTCGAGGTTGCTCAGAGGTATTTTTTGTATTGATAAACATTTGCTATTTATAAGTCTACCATTTTTAATGAGGGTATAACAATGTCAAAATTCCATTTAGCTGCTAACTCATGATGAATTGACATAAACACATCGTAGTACAAAATCATCACTTCACATCACATGGAGGAAAAAACATATACGAATTGAGTCTTCATTGATAAGATTCATGATGTACAATACTCAGACCTGAACTATGAGGGAAATCCAACGTGACTCCATGCCATTTATAAACATACTCCATGAGTAATTACAGAGGTTGGAACAACCATAATCAAGAACTGCCCAGAACAACTCATAAGTACATGATTACTATGTAGCACAATTCTCATCAACTTAACTTTATTTCTTTTTTTATTTATTATTAACTACATAGATACCTTGAAATGTTCTAACTGAAAGTATACAGAGATCAACCCAGGAAATGCTAACAAAATGAATATTTTATTTATTTCTTGACCTTATGTCATGTCCCTTTTTCTATATAAACTAAGGAGAAAATTCTGTAATAATGTTTAAGTTATTCCCCGCTGATTACTATATTCACATTATAAGTGGACAACTTAAATAATTAGATGAAAGTGGACTGCCTAAATGGAGAATATAAGGCATTTAATGTTGGAGCTTAGTGGTGAAGGCGTTACTGACTATTTTTTTAAGTTGGGGAAGTTGACAAATCTTGAGTGGGCAAAATAAAAATATTAATATTATATATTTCAGAAAAAAATGGTCTTGAGGTTGGGTTCCCAAGCTGGGCCCATTGGGATGTATAGAAGAAGGAGATACTCAAGGAAATGCATTGATGAAAGAAAACTTCTCTTTATCAATAGATTGGTATTCACTTATTAATCCAAGGATGAAAACATTTGAGATTATCAAATTGGAGGACCAAAAACCTCTAGTACTTCAAGTGTAATCCCGTTCAGGGTTTCTAGTTGTGCTGAAGATTTCAGATTTTATATGTTCAGTTTGGTTTGTGGTATGTCAGTATGTTCCAGTTGGAGTTTCAGGGTGTGAGTTTTAAGTTGTTTCAGCATTTTAGGATGTGGAATGTAGTGTGATTTTTTCTTTTAGTCACAGTATCGAATTTCTGTATAGTGGCGTAGCTACTGTTGTAATTCATTGATAGAAACAAATGTATATTTGGCACAATTTGTAATGTCCCCTTTTTGAAATGGATTTAATAATAAATTGAAATATAAAAAAATAATAATATAATATAATTAGAATTTAATCAAGTTTAATGAATGGTCAAAAGGCATGAATGAAGAGTTGTGACTTCCTCAAACATGTGATATATAGGGGATATCATTCTGTTTGTGGACATCCATGGATCATCATCATTGAATCAATTATCAATTGGGAATGAAGGAAGGAATCAATCAATTTGGAAATAAATGTTTATTCCCAAATGGCCGCAATGAAGGGTGGTGACTCTTCAAGACAAGGATATAAAGGAGAAACCATTCAATAAATCATCAATTCATAAAGGAAACAAGGTGTAGAGTTGAAAATTGCATACCCCCTTTGCAATTTTTGTTGGCATTAACCGGTAAGGATGTAACCAGTACATGGCAAAGAGGTGTTGTCATTGATGTCTAGAGATGCAAACATTGTTCAATCAGGAATAGCATGAACCGATGACAATAATAGGTTAGTACACAACTACAGTGTACAAGAGAGACTGATTATGAAACTGGTGACACATCGTGAACAAGAAGAAGTACTGTGACTGAGTACTGTGAGATGAAGTTCAAACCGATCATCAGAGCAACTAGTAACCAAGGAAGGAGGAACCAGTAATCAAGGATTCAGAACTATGACCAATAAAGTGTATAACCGGAACCAAGGAACCAAACCGGTATAGACAGAGAAAGGAAAAGTGATAGGTGATGTCTATGACTTGTACACTGCCTAAGGATGGAAACCGAGACTGTTGAACTGATGAAAGTCACAGTTGACAAACACTTGTGTGACTCTTTAACCGGGATTTGTTGCACAAAATCCGGACGACTTTGTGTTTTAAAGAAGATCGGTGCAAGGCGCAATTGAAGGTTTTAATGCTGAAGATTATGGCATTAAAACATGGAGAAATCTCAAGTAAAGGAAAGCATGCGGCATGCATCTGTCGTTTCCTTTATAAAATAGAAAAAAGCATATGGCATGCATTTGATGTTTCCGCAGTAAACTGAGAATCAACTGGGTGATGGATCCGAAGGAGATCTTTGTGGAGGTCACGCATGCAAAAAGCGGAAAAGGCAAGAAGACTATTTATTCTTCAGCCTGTGAAGAATATTGTTTGCCTTCATTCTGCCAAGAAGAAAAAGAGTGAACCTATACGTTGAGAGAAGCTACGATAAAGGTGAAAAAAAGAAGAGAAGAGTGTGCAAGGAAGCACAACAATCTATGGAGAGCATACCTGTGGTGCCTGGTGATGACTCTCAATTGAGAAGCGCAATGATCTTGTCAGGCTCAGTAAAGCCATTTCAAGAAGATCAAACCCTCTATTGCTCTCTAACAATTGCAATAGCAAAATCCCATTATTTTGGGTGGACATTAGCAGGTCCCTTGTATTAAATCCCTTAATCGGGTGACATCTGTGTAGATGTTTTAAGTCCTCTAACAAGGCAAGCTTTAACAGGCCTTATTTCTTAAATCTCTTAACCGGGTTGCATCTAACAATGCGTTTGTAATCCTTTAACAGAAAAGGCTCCTAACAGGGCGCACTTTAGAAGAGTGCAAAATTTGTGAGGTTTCCTCACATCGTGGTTTTCTCCCGATTTGGGTTTCCACGTGATACATCTGGTGTTGTCTATTGCTTTAATTTTGTGATAGAATCTATTCTGCTTACAGTTTTAGTTATATTATATCAAATTGGTTCTTAAGTTTTAGTGGGTGCTGATTCACCCCTCCCCTCAGCACCGGTTGGGACCATCAATTTTTCCTACACTTTTGTAACAACTTTAGTGTCCATTCCTCTAAATATTTGTGTAGGTATATTTTAGTCCTTACATTGACCTTTTCCCACTCGAGATGCTCAAAGTCCTTGTCAACAACTATCTTCCTGTGCCAATTTTGCATTAACTGTATATTTCCTTTTCCATCTGTTGTTTTTTAGCATGATTCACTTGGACACAAGCGCGCTGCATGGACATCCACACGCTATGCATTTGTCATGTGACATCTTAATGTTCTAAAGTCGGTTTAAGCGTTTGGACACTTGTCACTTGCCTAGGTTGGTGGAAACGACCCGAAATCTTCTAGAATGGCTTCGAAGCCTCTTTTTCCCTCCTTTTCTCCCTTTTAAATTCATCTCTTTGCTCCAGTCAAGCTCTCTTGGTTCTTGCACACAAAATCTTTGGTTATCTTTGGCTTCTCTCTTGTGCTCATGAAAGTTCTCTCTTGCACCACCTTGCATTCTCTTGCTCTCTGTAATATTCCTTGCCAATTCTGGCCTCAAAAATGCTGATTAGAGGGTCAAGGAATATCGTCAAACACTTTGCATACAACCTCTTTACTTGCTGTTTCAATGTTTCAGTTGGATAATGATTGCTTGAAATGATGTCATATGTCATTTAAATGCTTTCAAATGGCTACTAAGATGTCTAGGAAAAGAACCATAATGCAAATGCAATTCTTTTTGTCTTTTGTATGCATATAGATGACCCACACAATGTAATATGCACCTACAACAGCTAGATTGTTAATTAAACAGTTGACATGCAAACTAAATATGAGAGAGACAACTCTTGACATTCAAACTCCTTGTGACTACAATGATATTAGAATGCAATGAGATTGCTTACAAACTTAAATGACAAGCAAAAGGCCTAGACTCTTGGCTTACAATGATGTATCCAATGCAAGTATCAAACTGATATAAATGTGCATCTACGGCTGCTTAAGAACAGCAACTAATACAACTGAAAAATGATGCCAACTACACTAGAAAAACATAAAAGAACCTAAAGTAAAGAAGTCCTTATGATTGATGAAGATGTGGCAGATCCTTGTGCAAAGAATGGAGTCCCTTTGAAGCCAAATCGTGCCTCTCATGCAGCCTCCCCTGTTCTAGCACAAACTTCTGATATTAAGTTGTAGCAGCAATAATGAAAATCTTCAACAATGTCTTCTTTCAATGTATTTAAATCTGCAAAAGATATTCTCTAAAAACCCCATGAAGATTCAAAAAGAAATGTAAATCTTATCCAATGAAGCGCCAACAGGACCTCTATATGAAGCCCACAACCACAATGATTCCGCTGGTCTTTCACAGCCTCAAGATTGCATAAACTCTAAAGAGATTTCGTTCTCCAATGCTAAAGTTGTCTGAAACCCTAGGTCTCAATGCTCAACACCCAAAAGTAAAGACAAATGATCATCAATAACGAGTTTGATTTTCGTTTTGAAACCTTTTATATCCTCTCAACTCTTAAATACCTTAAATTCCCTTTTGAAATCACTTTTAGGGTTTTAATAAAACTTTATAATAACTTTTCAACAGGGTCAATCCCTTCATTTGGTTGAAAACAAAATAATATAAAGTATATATATTAATAATCACTTATATCTCCCTTGAAATTGGTACTTGATATTATTCCTTATATGCACTTTATAATCATTAAATGTCCTTTTATAATAATGTCAAATAAAGTCATTAAATGCTCTCATTTTATAATTTGACTTTATGATATTAAATCCCCTTTAATTATAAATTCACGTGAAGTCAATATTGTAAAAGTTTAATCAGATTTATGAGAAAGGATATTTTTAAATTTTTCAATAGAAATTACAATAGAAGATCCCTTATATGTATAACTATATCTGAATATATATCAATATCAATCTACAATAATCTGCTCTCAATTTGGCAAAGTTCGAACTGCCTCCTTGACTTATAATCACCGAGAATATATTGACCCACTGTATATGATTTCTGTATATATAATTATCTCTGCATGTATGTAAGTCAGCGGCCTTGGATTAAATCAAAGACAATCAACGCTTATGGTGATTGCAATTGCCAAGAATATGTGTTCAATCTGAGTATGCTGGAACTTATCGGCTGAGAGGTAATATTAATATCAATTTATCACGCTGTGCCTTTAATCTCCTCAATGTATCTTTTGAACTGAGTATGTGAATCTTCTTTTAATGTGTATGTATTGCGACGTGAATAATCGCCCTTCCATCTTCACGTGTTCTCCTAATATATGATGTCGGGGTCGTGACTTTTCATTCGACCGGCTATGTCCATACGATGTACATAGATTCATAGTTCAAAATATCGTTATTGGCAACTTATCGCCGAGGGCAAAAAAAAATATTGGGAGATATCGGAGATAAGTCAGGAACTTATCGGCGAACTTCTCGGGAACTTAAAAAATGGCTTAAATTTAATTAGAAATGCATATTTTTTGCAAAATTCAATAAGGAGATTCATCTAATGAGTTAGTAAATGAGTAAACAAACCAAACAAGCTGATCTAGATATATATAAATGCAAATATGTATCAAAATTGCATCCTCATGTGGAATGCTGATGGCTGGTAAGAAAACTAAAAACAACAAATTGTCTTTGTAAAACTATAAGCAAATACATATGCCAAGTACAATATCAAACTAGTCTACATCTTCCTCTTCCCCTTCCCAGTAGCTCTAGTAAAAACTATGGGAGTGGGAGGGGTCTGGCCTTAGTAGTCCACTGTGTGCCACCTCCCTGAGCTCCCTCTGCACAACTGGCTGTGACTGGACCTCCACCCTAGATGTAGATGGTGTTGACACTGGCAATGACTCCTCATCATCTGTATCCTCACTCTCATTGCTCTCATGATCATCCTCCTGAATGTCATCCAATCTTGCTGTGAATCCATCCTCCTCCATAGCCTACCTCTCCAAATCATTGATGTCATTGTCTGTGAACAATGGAGGCTTTCCTGTGATGTCCAATCACAGTACGAATCTATGTCATCCAAATCAAGTGGCCCTGCTGGTGGTAACTTTACCTTTCTTATGCGCAACTTAAGGTTATATTGCACATAAACAAGGTCATTGAGGTGTTTATGTGCTAACTTGTTCCTCTTCTTCGTGTGAATGGCCTCAAATAAGCTCCAATTACGCTCACAACTAGATGAGCTACATGGCTGACATAAGATGCGCAAGGCAAGTTTTTGCAGATTTGGGACATTCCCATCCCAATTTCGCCATCAAGCATCTGCAAGATAAATATTAAAGAGTTAGAAAGCAAGGTGAAAACTTATTTTAGTAACGTAGTTTTTAACTACTTATCATGCATGTGAAAGACACCAAAAATCCAAATATTGTACCTGGGGTTTGAGTCTTTCTTCCTCTTCTTGCCAAGTTTGAGGAGAATAGCTTGCCCAT
The DNA here is from genome assembly GCA_027943335.1 of Chamaecyparis obtusa. Taxonomy (NCBI): domain Eukaryota; kingdom Viridiplantae; phylum Streptophyta; class Pinopsida; order Cupressales; family Cupressaceae; genus Chamaecyparis; species Chamaecyparis obtusa. The sequence continues at coordinate 314,730 of BSBK01001852.1, read as the reverse complement.
TGCATTCTGATACACTTCCATCTTAGCCACAATGAGGTCTCTCACCTCAACCTCAGGTACCATCCTCTACATGCATTCAGTGAAGCCCTCCATGACCTCTCCATTGGGATCCCCGTAGGATGGAGAGAAGCGAAAATAAGGGTTGAGGAAGTGCCCCGCTGCATGAATGGGTTGGTGGAGCTAATTGTTCCACCTCCTATCAATAATTTCCCATATGGGGTCAAATTTTAGGCTGTTCCCCTTGTAGTGATTTTTAACAGCCTCTTTGGCCCTATCCATGGCCTCATAAAGATACCCCATTGGGGTTTGATCCCCATCTACCAAGCGGAGAACTCTAACCAAGGGCTCTATCACCTACAATTGAAAAGTAGAAAAAGATTATCATTAATATAGACTAGAGTTCCAAATTAATAATGAAAGACTTGATTCTTGAATACAAAAAAATAAATATTCAACTTTTGAAGTTTCAAAGAACCTTCACAATTTCTGTAGCATCATCAAAAAAGTGGTTGTCAAAGACAATGTATGCAACACTTTGACCATCAGCCTTCTTTGAATAACTTGAGTCTAACCATGGTTGACTCACAAACATTTGCTTCAAAGGATTCAAAAAACTAAGAACACTTTGCAACGTTAAGAAAATCATTGCAAACCTTGTAGCTGCAGGTCTAACCAACTCCTTTCCATGGGTGAATTTTCTCATCAAGTGGAGAACCCAAGGGTGATTGTAGATATATTTTGTTATATTTCTTGCATCCTCTACAATCGATTTCACCCAATCCAATTTTCCTACGTCCTCCAAAAGAAGGTCAAGGACGTGCGCTGCACAAGGAGACCAAAAAAATGCTAAGTTACCGATTCGGGTGCGGATTCGGATGCGGATGCGGGATGTGGGTGCGGGATGTGCAAAAAAAATTTTTTAGGGGATGCGGATGCGTTTGGGTGTGTTTCTTATATATATATATATATATCCTTGTGTGTGTTAGACATAATATATTTGATTAAAATAATATTTGATGTTTGTAATGTTTTAATTATTAATATATCAGTTAGACATAATATATTAGTTATCTCCGTGATCATGCAATAACAATATCAATCATTCAACTCTACTCTCTTCTCAAGAGTTGTTAATTATAGTAGCTTCGATCAGATAGAGGATAAAATTAATATAATATATAATTATATTAATAATAATAATAAATATATCAATATAATAATATTTGACATAATTATTGTTAATATTAATATAATATATAATATTGATTATATCAGATATAATATTATATAGATAAAATAATAATATTAATATTGTTATATTAATATCATTATTAATATTAATGTATATTATAATGTGAATCGAATATTATCGTATGTCATTCTAAGTCAATGAAATGTTAGACCGAATGATTGTTGTTTACACCGAACGGTGTCACGCTGGGTGAAACGGCACTGAGAGGGTTGCGTCTCATAGACGTGACTGGCGAGAGCAGCTCATGTGCCTAGTTCTGTTTTGATATATTTAAAATATATTAAATATATTTTAACTTCATATTTTCTCTCTGAGGCTTCATATCCCACAAATGCAAATATATTTAATAGTATATTAAATGTTAAAATCCATATTTAGCTTCCTATTTTCTCTCTGTAGCTTCATATCCCACAAACGCAATCTCTGCAAACCACATTTTTGGTTTTTCTGCAGCAAACGGATTTCTTTCTTGGTTTTTTTGCAGCAAACGGCTACAGCTATGCATCCTATGCGCACCACTCCCGCATCCCAAGGCTAGGTGGACGCATCAGTATCCTAGAAAAAATGTGCTATACTTATCTTCGAGGATCCTGCCCACTGCCACATATGCCGCTGCATTGTCGGTTATTATTTGCACCACATTAGCAACCGCCACCTCCATCACAACTTGCTCTAACATTAGAGCCAAAGTCTCAGCTGTCTGTATCTTGTGTGAGGCATCCAAGGATTTTAGAAAGACCACTTGATCCTTGCAAGAAACTAAAAAATTGATGATGGTACGGTTTCTTCCATCCGTCCATCCATCTGAAAGTATAGAGTAGCCAAATTGTTTCTATTGCAATTTTTCGTCTTCTACCACATCATTGGCCCTAGTAACAATATCTTTGAGCAATCTACAAGAACAAAATAAAAATAACATTAAGTACACAACTTTGTTTAAAAAAATTACATTCAACAAAACTAAGTAAATTGTAAAACCGTAAAAGTGAACTAACCTCCCACTCAAGTTTGCAGGAGTAGGTGCCTTGTAGCCCTTTCCCACTACAGTGATTCCTGTCACAAAATTCAGCCAATAGGGACTTGCTGCAACATTGAAGGGGATATTGTTAAAATACCAAAAATCAGCACATTGAATGTCAACTTGCCGATGCACATCGCTGTTCCACCTACTACCCTCTAGTGATGGTTGTGCTCTAGGTGTGTTTCTGGGCACAAAAAAATTATCTATAGAAGATGTGCGTGGTGTTGGTCTACTAGAACCAGCAGAAGTGGAAGGCGAGGAGAAGGTAGATTTGCGGATTCGTGGGCCACGATGAGAGCCCACTATGCCCTCAAGTGCTGCTTCATCTTCTTCAAGGGTGGATGGGATACCTAGTCACAAATCACAACCCACATTATTTCATTATGATCATTGTTATAATTTATAAACTTATAGGCTTTAGCAAAATCTAAACTGTTGAGGTGATTATAAAATAATAAATGATTCTTAAAAATGAGACAGTGTGAGATACCTTGCGAATCAGAAATGGCTGCCCTCATGACCAAATTTGCCCTTTCCCTTTGCAACTTTTTCTCTTCTCCAACAGCAAGCAAGGCATTCATCTCTCTCATTATTTCTGGGGTGGTGGCGTCACAAACCTTTGTGTCACGCTTTCTGATCCCTGCAAGGTGGTATTTCAAACGAGATATGCCTCCACTAACTAGTTTTTCACATTTTATGCATATCACAGTATTATATTCAGGTCCTTCAAAAGCATATGCCCATGCCTTGTCTCTAGCCCCTTTAGGGCGCGTTCCTACATATTGTTGATGTGAGTTTTGTACCACTACATAACATATAGCAATCAAATGACTTGATACAGCGTACCAAACACTCAACCCTCTCTTGAAAAGTATATATAATACTCCAAGGTTCCTTACACCTGTGGATACTAACTCAGTTATATAAATGTGATTTGCTGGTAATCACTTCGGCGGGCTTACGTTGTTTTGTTTGGAAATATCCCAACTCTTACTATGATGGTGATAAGACTTCTAACTTTTGCAACCTTTTCAAATGATCTCTCAATTTATATCACTTTCAACTTTGCTCTTTTCAAACTCTCAAACTTTACTTTCCAACTTTTAATTCTCAACTTCGACTACTAAGTTACTGGTTACCTCTACTCCTAAGGATGGAAAGATTGGCAAATGGACGGGGATCAACCTAATGAAGACATACCAGCGGTGTTACCTCCACAGATGCAATGATTCTAAGGAAAGAAGACTAGATTACCACACAAGGCTTCTTGACAAGCCGCCAAGATGCTAGTGGCCTAGTATAGGATCCCTATCAAACATCTACCAACATCACCATGCAATTAATCATCTATCACTACTCTTCCTTTAACACTTGCTTGAAAATGAAAATGCTTTAACAACTCAATTGAAATGAAATCTATCACTAACAATTGGAAGTAGAAACCATGCAATAACACCAAGTGTTCCTAATCACCATGCAAGACACAACAATGATAAGAGAAGCAATTTTGGTATTATATTAGCAACAATTTTCTTCAACCCTTTACAAATGAAAGTACATAGCCTTATATAGAGGCTTGAAATTATAATGAATGGCCAAGATTAAGAGGCAAAACCAACAATCCAAATTGAATCCAAGAAACCCTAATTAGGGTTACCACCCCACAGGCCAATGAAAAGACGCCACCTCATCAATGGACCAATGAAAAAAAGAATAGTGGTAACCAATGAGAAGGCACCAAAAATGGTAGCCAATCCGAAACTGACACCTACCCTACCCAAGAAGAAAGGGGAAAATGCCACATGGGCTTACATCAAATGGTCTTCTAATATAACTTTACCCTTTTCTTTCATCTTTTTGGCATAAGTAATGAACTTAGCCAACATTTTATCAACTTCTTCTATAGGAGGGCAAGGTGAATGCCTCATCTTGAGCTCAGCTGTGATGACCATGTCCTTTGCTGCTTGTAGTACCTGCTCATTCTCCCTCTCATCATCCTTTGCAAATTGAACTAAGGCCTTGAGAGAGGCGAGGATGTCAAATCTTTTCGTTAAAGGGACAATCTTTCCCAAATCATCCAACCTCGATCCAAACTCTGTCTCATTGAAATCCTTTTCTATTATTCCTTCGAAATCTAGTGCAACTCTAGCATCATTCATTGTGTTTGAAATGAAAGCCTCGATGCCTGGACTGTGCTGTGCCATTCTGTCCTGTATTTCATCCAGCGTTCCCAATCTGAACGTCAAGGCCATGAACCAAGACTCGACCATTGTTTTTTCTCCTTCACTTATCACCTTGGCCTTCACCAACGTTCCCTCTGATATTCTTATAACTGCTTCCAACCTAGGAATGATATACTCACGAATTGGAAGGAAATCCCTCCATCTTACTTCAAACTCTCTAAATTTGTTCCTGATGGTTATAAATGCTCTGAAAATGGCAGTGAAAGGAAACAAGAAATCTCGCCCTTCTTGGATGGTGTCATTGATCCACTTCTTAGCCTCTTGTTCAAAATTGTCCTCACTATCTTGGGGGAGAGCTGCCCTAGGCACCTGTTGGATTGGCTGACTGGTTCCATCATAAATGCCCTTCCAATACTCATTTTCTCTTCTTAATTTAGCATTTGCAACATTTGCCCTTGCTAGCTTTTCAAAGACTGAAGTTACACTCTCCTGAAGCTCTTCACACTTTATCTCATCCGTCGCTGCTCCCAAGTCATGCTCTTGAAAATCATAGTCTTGAATTGAAATTTCTTCCATTGTCTTGGTGACCTTTGGTATGGCAATTTGAACTTTCCTGTGACCACCATCCCTGATTACCCTTGCCACTGTTTTTGCTTGCCTATGTCTAGCATCATCCTCTCCCTCAGCATCCCTTTGAATTTCTTCAATTGCTTGGATGGGTGGCTCCGGAATAATCGGCTGGAGCATTTTCAACATCCAAGCGGGTCCAGTGAAAACTTCCACTGCTGGATTTGGCTGAACTAGCCCTACATACTCATCATTGGGTGCCCGATCTTCGTTTTGTACTGCTTCACCCTCAATATCAACTTGCATATCTTCTTCATCACTAGAGACTGCCACATCCGAGCTTACTTGATTTTCTAATAGAGGAGAATATCCACTACTGCTATCTTCACTACTTGACTCTGAACCTGAGCTCACTTCAACTGCTGTACTTTGTCTACTGACTCCGTGCTCTTGTCCTCTATCCTCATATATACTTTCTCTAGATGGTTCTTTGTTCTGTTTCTTTGCCAGTGGCCTTGGATCTTCCTTACCCTTCTCAGCTTCTAGATCTCTCTTCTTGCCCTTATTGGCTTGCTGTTGCTGCTGTGGTTGCTGTCGGCCACCGCCCTCACCCTGATGACTAACTGATTCTGCTTGGACCTCCACCGGCCTCATTTTCTCATAAGTGAGGCGTACCCTTGACCTCTGCAACTGACTTAGCTTCTTGTTATACCACTCCTAAGTGTGCAGTTCAATTGTCTTATTAATTGCCTCTAAGGACGGATCCTGCTGATCATTCCAATTGACGGGATCCAACTCTGTTCCTTCTACTGTGTGGTAGTCCTCTCTTAGCACATCTTCGTCTTCTTCCATCTGGTCTGGGATCATAAGGTTTTTCCATTTTATGGTTCTCATCAGGCTTAGCGACAGTCTTGAGAAAGCTAGCTTCCTCACATGAAAGTCATCTTGTGCATTAGCCCAAAAATCCTCTATCGTAGGCACATGCCTAAATGTTCCTCCTTGAGCGAACTTGATTAAACCATGAGGATCGAACCCCTGTCTTGCTTTATACCAAGCCAGGTGATATTGCTCTAACTCCTTTTCAGCAGATGCAAAGGCAACATGGTTGGGACAACTGTCATTGCCTATCACAAGTGAGAGGGTAACCCCTGCTTCACCTCTCTATTTCATCATTTTGTCATATTGCTCAAGCTGTCTAGCCAACTCCATCAAAACCAATCGATCGGGTGGATACCTTGGGAGCCTCTTGGGACAAGTTGTACATCCAGCCACTCTTATGTAAGTGAATCGTTCAAATTGGATGAACCAACTCCTATACTTCTTAACTTTAGCCTCGGCCTCCGGAGAAAGTCTCCGAGCAGGAGTTCCTTGCAACATCCTTACTAACTTCATGGCAAAGGCATCATAAAATATCTTGTAATCCTTGGTGTTGCGCAAATGAAGCTGTGGATAGCACTCATACACCAAGTATTGCCCAGGCCCATGACCAACTTCTCCCCTAGCCTTAAGTCCCGGTTGTCTAAATAATCTTGCTATTAAGTAAAAAAGATATGATCCCATGTAAAACTATTTTTGAGATAACACTGTTCTAAGCTGTAACTCTAGATTTTCACTAATTATTGCAACCCAATCAAATTTCTTCTTTCCACTTTCTATGCCATCAATGAAATAGTACATCCAAGTTTCAAATTGCATACCTTGTGCTAAGCCCATGATTCTGTTGAGGAGGACGATGAGGTCGCCATATTCTGACTTGAAGTCGGACCTGGTTGTCATGGTATAATCTGGTGGCCTGGTCAATAGATAGTGCCTCTGTGCGATTCTGCCTAGGTATGTTAAATGTATCCTCAATCAATGGACCGCTGATGTTTGCCAAAACTTTCTCTCTATCCATCATGACTGACTTGCTTTGAATGTTAAGTCTAGATGCACACTCCATGATCAAATCTAGACAAGGCAAGGTAGGAGGGAAGGCAGCTTCGTGCACAACTCCGGACTTGTAGACTTTCTTTGCAATAGGAGATTGGCTGTCTCTCAACCTATCTCTCAATTGAATCATATCAAGGGCACCAATGTTGGTGTCTCCAACGTATTTCAATTTTGAGCGGAAGTTGGTATTGGGTATCATAACTTCCTTGTCTCCTATTTTAGCATTAGTTCCTTTGGGTTGCTTGCTTGCATTAGCATCAGCCATCCTAAACACTTATCACTCCCCGCCTTTTCTACAATGAATGCGGAACTACACTTATCACTCCAATCTTCGCCTAGGGGTGGAATACTACACTTATCACTCCCCGCCAATACCTTAAGATGGGCTAGACTTATCACTCCAATCTTCTCCCTAAAATGAAATGCAATGATGCAAACTACACTTATCACTCCCCGCCTTTGCCTTAAGATGGACTACACTTATCACTCCAATCTTCGCCTAGGGGTGGAATACTACACTTATCACTCCCCGCCGTTACCTTAAGATGGGCTACACGTATCACTCCAAATCTTCCTCCTAAGATGAAATGCAATGATGAAATGCAAGCAAGAACTTGAGGGAAAAAAACTAATCAAGACAATCGAGTAATCAACTTAATATCCAAATACCTAACTCTACTCTTGAAATTAGTTTTCAACACCTAAACTAGCACCAATGAAATGAAAACAATTAAAGAGAGAGGAAAAGATAGGCCACTCACCCAAGTACAACAAAGCTAGGAGTCCCTTGTCAATGCAATTAGCTGAGCTTAGCCTCCAAAATCTTCCAAGTCTACAAGAGAATCTCCTCTTCCTTCAAATCACTCTCAAAATCCCGCTATGAATCTCTACCAATTTACTTCCTCCTCAATGACAAATCCGATTACCTCAAATCCACAATCCTCCTCTCTCAAATTTCGGATTTTGGGGCAAATATCATGGATAAGACCTCAATTCCCTCAAATATGGGCACCGAAAATAGGTAGAAACGGGCCTCCTAATGATGCCTCAACAATGACTGTTTCCCCTTATGCAAACTGTCCCCAAAAATCTGCCTTTTGATGCCCCCAAAATGGCCGAAACATGCCCAGGTTTGTTATCTCTCAGGTCCGATTCAACACTGCCCTTACTTGCCTTCTAATCTTCTTTCAAACTGTCTCTACTTGCTCAAGACAAGGCCCTCAATTCATGTCGCCAAGCACCAGCTCCAAATCACCACTAAAATTGCCAAGGAAAATCGCCAACTAAAATGAATTCGCTGCTTAAGTGCTTGAGAATTTCGCTGTTGAACAGAGAGCAGAGAATGCTTTGTTTGATGTGGAAAATGAAAGGAGGCAAGCTCTCCTTTATAGCTGACGCCCAAGACCAATAACAGGGCCGACCCTACACCCGAAATAAAAGAAATATTAAATGCTAATGCAAATATAAAGGACGACCTGTACTAAATACTTACCAGATTTCGATTTTGGCAATGCAAAAGAATTTAATACCCAATGCAAACTTGAGGGACGACATGAGCAGGGGTAAATAGATTTTTAATTTTAAATTACCAATCATTAAATGCCCAATGCAAAAAACACAAGGGACGACATGGCTCTAAATCATTTGATTTCGATTTTGAAAAGCAAGAAATTCAAAATCCAAGGCAAATTGAGGGACGACATGGCAGAGTTTAATCAATTTTTTGAATTTTGAAATGCAAACAATCAATAAATGTCAAAAGATGTAGGCCTACCCAGCAAATTGCCATATAATTTTCGATTCTTACACATAAAAACATTCAATGCCAATTCAAAAATCATAGGGCAGGTCCAATATTAGATCCAAGACATTAGATTTTTTGAATTTTCCATGATACAACATTCAATGTACAATAAGATTTTGAATTGAAAAGATCAACTATCCAACCAATGACAATTTCGAAAATAGCAAGGAAGTCCATAAATTTGAAAATTAAGAATTCAGTCCAGATTTTATTGAATCTAGAAAATAACAATGATCATCAAACCAAAATTTGCAATTGGCCATAACAAATAATGAATTTTTGAATTGCCATTCAGATTTTTCAAAATTTCAAATACCATTAATCCAAACAAGGATTTTCGAATTTATCATTGGATCCATCAACAATATCAATAAATCATCACCATGGCAATTCAAAAAAAAATAAAATTAGCCAATCGAAATTTGCAATCCAAAATCATCATGAAATCGAAATTTGAAAGGATAATTTGAAATTTGCAAACCCCAAAATCATTTTCAAAAAATCATAAAATTAGCAATTAAATAAAATTGAAATTCAATTCCATCAAGATTGCCATAACGCCAAGAATTTTGAAGGCCACAAAATTAAATTTCAAATAATCAAACAAATTCCAACTTCATCTCTCATCTTAAACCATCAAATTTTCCATTTCAAATCAATTCATAAAATCTTCAATTCAAAATCACCACATCATCAAGATCCTCAATTTAAACCAAAATTCGTTCTAAAATCAAATGCATACCAAACACATTGTATTGCATTCACTGAATCAATCCCACAATCAAAATCAAGAGGACTGGGCAAGGCAAAATTTGGCTAAGTCTAAAAGGTCGAAACTAGGGGGTCCCCATGGATGGGGCGATGTTGTAAAAACCTCACAACACATATCCCGGTGGACATGCGTCTACTGGGGCACTGGGAGACCTTACAGCTGACCCAGTTGTAGAGGAATCCCTATTTGCCATTTTGATGAAGAATCAAACTACACATGTCACATACAAAATGAGGGCACGAATTTAGAAATTTAACAAAGAAATTTAGAAACAAACTAAGTTAGTTTAAAACTTTAAATAAGTTTAAACATAGCTGAAACTTGAAGGAAAAAACCAAAAAACTTGTAAGGTTATGAAATTTTTGAGAAAATATGAAGTTTTTTAGAAAACTATGAAAAATTTGCAAAAATTGCTAAAAAAATGGTGTTAGATCTTATTCATTATGTTCTAAAACAAGTTAGAGTAGATTGGAAATGATATTATATAGTTTGTATAAACTTGAATGCATTTAATACAAGACAAAATGATTTTAAAACAAAAGGGAAAGAATTTTGAAAACTTATGAATTTGAATTTTCTTGAAAAATCCCTTCAAATCCGCTTCGAATCGATCTAAAATGCCTCAAATGTCGATCTTTCTCCTCCAAAACCCTTCTTAGCTTCTATCCTCTCCCAAAAAATGACTGTCACTAAAAAAAAACCAAACTGGCACTTTATTTGGCCGTTTGCATTTTAACCAGGCATGAGCGCGATAAGTGGCGATAAGTAATCAACTTATCGCCGACTTATCGCCGATATATCGGCGATAAGTTCAACTTATCGGCGATAACTATACAAGTTTTGTCGCTGTGCAAAACTTATCGCCAATAAGTCAGCGATAATTTGATCTATGCATAGATTAACTAAAGTCTTTCATTTGTTTGCAAATTTTAATGATATCTTTTGTTAATAATCTGTTGACCTGCGAAAGATGAGTTTAGACATTTCGATGATAAAGTGGAGGAAGCATAAAATGATAAAATAGAGGAAGCATAAAATGCAATAATTAATAATATTATAAATTACTTGATTTTCTATTTATAAGTATTTTTCACAAGGCAAATGTCAAAGGCCGATAGGCCAATTTGACATTTGGCTTTGATTTTATCTACATATGATAATTTATAGAATTAACACTCCCTCTTTATCAATGTTGATAAATGTTTGAGAACTTTTGATGCTCATGGAATCACTCAACATGATGTTATGCATAAGCCCGATAGATTAGCCAAGGAATCTCTCAACTTGGCTTTGTCATGGACTCACTCAACATGACAAGTCATGGACTCTTCTCAACATGACTTATGTAATCAAGATTGCCATGGAATCTCTCAACATGGCAAGTCATGGACTCTCTCAACATGACTGATGAAATTTTCATGGACTCTCTCAACATGACAAGTCGTGGAATCTCTCAACATGACAAGAGTTTAAGGATTTTTAATCATACCTCAAGGATTTCTAATATGAGAGCTCCCTCTCAGCAAGAGCCGTATTTTCCACAATTCCAAGCTTGTCTCGAAAATACACAAATTTTGCTCTAGCAAGAGGCTTGGTAAGAATGTCGGCTGTTTGTTCATTAGTTCTAAATAGCATTCCTTTGAACCATGTCTCTTATGTAGTGATACTTGATTTCAACATGTTTAGTTCTATCATGGAATACTGGATTCAAGGAGAGCTTTACACAGCTTTGAATGTCACAATGGATAGTTGTAGGAGTTATAGGCTCTCCAAATAATCCAGCTAGTAGCTTCCTTAAGCAAACTGCTTGTCTGGCTGCCATACATGCTGCTATGTATACTGCTTCTGCAGTGCTGAGTGCCAAAAATGATTGTTTTCTGCTGCACCAAGATATAACAACAAATCCTAAATTGAAACAACACCCAAAAGTGCTTTTCCTATTAGCTGCACCTCCAACCCAATCTGAATCAGTGAAGCCTTGTAGATTTAGATCTACATTACAAGAATACTTCAAGCCATAACCAATGGTACCTCTTAGATATCTTAGAATGTGCTTGGCTGCAATTAGGTGTATGTTGTTGGCAATTTGGGTGAGTTGGTTACATAGATGTTGTCATTATGGCAACATATGATTTACATGAAGATCGCACAAGTGAGAGAGCTAGTATGTCAGAGCGCAATGCGAAATTGTCTAAGTATGAGACAATGTGTTTTTACCAGTGAACCTGAAGACAGTTTTGGTTTGCGATGTCGACTCGAGTAAGTTCAGTGCTTGCGCACTTGAACATAGACTCTATGGTGACTATTGAAGACTCATCTCAGAGCACAAGTCAGTACGACATGTATGGAAGAAGTTATGACAGTTTTTCTAAAGACAGTGTTAAGCCGATAGGACAGAATATGAAGACAGAATTGATAAAGAGTTAAGGGATTATTTTGTTTATCAAAATAATGACTTAACAATATAAAGGGACGACATCCTAGATGTTAACCCTTGGGTAAAGTTATTTTGTAATATGATAGCCGAATGAAAAGTTATTAGCCTTAATAACTTGTATAAATGTAATTGTAAATTGTAAGAACATGATCATCAAGAAGTGATATGATGCGAGATATATGATGTACATGCGATAGTGAAAGAGTAGCGAAGAGATATTGATGCAAGCAGTATAAGGTTATGTACCTTGACCTACTTTTGTAATCAGTAAATATTGTACATTACTTGTTTGGGCAGTGGGCTCATCTAGTAATCACATTTTGTACTGCCAACTCCTAACAGGGTTGAGGCTTCTAACAAGGCCTATAGTCCCTTAATCAAGACTGAGGCACTATATGCATGTAATAGACTCCTAACAGGGTCAACATCCTTAACAGGATACTTTTGATTAGTGGATCTTTGTAGGTACCATCCCCACCGGGGTTTTCCCTTGGCCAGGGTTTCCTCGAGAACAAATAATGTGTTATGAGTTCTTTAGTTTTATTGCTATGCATGTTGTTTAGCTTATTATGTTATGCATGTGTTAAGATAATCTGTTATATCCATAATTGGGCAAAAGTTAAAGTTTGTAGAATACTGATTCACCCCCCCCCTCTCAGTATTCCCTAGTTCTAACATATGTGTCTTGGTTCATTCATGATTTGACTGAGTACACTTACCGCATAACAAATATCAGGTCTTGTGTTAACAAGGTACATCAATGATCCAATCAATTGTTTGTACAAGGTGGGGTCTGCTAAATCAGAGTTTGTCGCAGATTCTCTTAACTTACTTAGATTGGTTTCCATAGGTGTTGACATGGGTTTGCAATCCAACATACCAAATCTTTTCAAGATATCAATTGTGTACTTCCCTTGACTTAGGAGGATTTCATTTGACCTTTGCCATATCTCCAATCCTAGAAAGTAATGTATGGCCCGTAAATCCTTCATTTCGAATTCTTATGTTAGTTCTTTCTTGTATTTGATTATAAGATGTTCTTCATTGGTATGGAATAGATCATCAACATATAGAACTAGGATTAGAGCTTCACCATTGACTGTTTTGAAGTATAGATTTGAATCAGCATTGCTCTTATTAAAGCCCAACCTTAATAGATAACGATCGAGGTGCGAACCTAGACATAAGTCAAACATGATGTCCAGAACCAACCTTGAGGTTTGCAATTGCAAATGATCCAAATCCAAGGAAACAACCAAAAAACACAAAAACTGGAAAACATGAACAAATCGAAAGGAAATATTTTTGGGTGATGCAAGATTGCCAACGACCCAAGGATGCTCTTGTGTCAGACACCCCTGGTGAGAAGAAGATGTTCCATAAGGGGAACTTATGAACATCTTATAGGATTGAGGACATAAATCCCATGCTCATTTTTAATCCAATTAGCCTCTTTATCTACAAATCTGCTCTTCCTTCTGTCAGATCCATAAACTTATTCCTCTTTGTACTTCCTCTTTCATGTCTCACATCTGCACAAGGTAGTAAAGAAATCTTACCGTCACTCCTTTCTTTCGGACATCTGATTTACCTCTGCTACAAGACTCCCTCTGATCCAAAGTCTTATGCTGCAACACCTTACCCTTCTCTTCATCTGATACCAATTTGTTCTCAGATCTACCGTCAAGATGCTTCTTTTGATTCATACCATCCTTTGATTTAGCTTCGGCATTTTGCTTCTCCAAACAAGAGCTCTTCACAATGCTCAGATTCCTTGCACTTTTTCCCTCTTCCTCCTTTAAGGGAACCAAAATAAACTTCTACCCATCCTTTTCTATTGTGACCAAGTTACTTTTGTAATCATGGATAGCTCCCCTATCATATTGCCAAGGTCTACCCAATAGAACATGACAAGCACTCATAGAAACAACATCACACAATACTTCATCTCTGTAAAGCCCAATGTTGAAGTTCACCAAACATCATTCTTTCACCTCCACCATATGATCATCTTGAAACCAACTTATCCCGCAAGGACAAGGATGTTTAAGCCTCTTCAACCCAAGCTTTTGTACCATCTCTTCTGATACCAAATTATCAATACTACCACTATCCATAATAATCTTACAACATTTACCTCTTGATTTGCTTATAGTCCTAAACAAATTCCTCCTTTGTAGAGGTTCAGCTTCCTTCTACTCAACAGGATTCTCCTAAGCATAAGAGATTCTTCCATCTCAGGTTCTGCCATATTCTCCACAAGCTCATCAGTAGTCTGCTCTTCATGCGCCACAAGATTCTATTTACCCAAATATTTGTTAGATCCCTTGGAACATTGAAAAGTTCTATACCCTATGCCACCACATTTGAAACAGGTACCCTTGAACTCCTTGCTACCACTTCCTCTCCTAAGTGTCTTTTGATCATGTTCTTCAACAATTATTCACTTGCCATTTTTATTCACTTGCCCTTGAATTCCTTGCCATTATTATTCACTTGCTTCTCCTTTCCTCTAGTGTTACCTTGTTTTCTCCTCAACTTATCTTCTGCCTTCAATGCATACTGATAAGCATCCTCAATTGTATTAATCCTCAACATACTCAGCTCATCCTGAATATTAAATCTCAGGCCATTAATATATCTAGCCACCTTCTCCTTTGATATCTCCTGGTGTCCAAATCTAGTTGTCATCTTGTAAAATTCCTCAGTGTATTTCTTCACATTCATGTCCTTTTGCTTCAAATTCTGCAGCTTCTTAAACAATTCCAATTCATAATCCTTAGATATGAATTTATCTTTTAACCTAGCAACCATCACCCTCCATCTAGTGATTTTCATTTCACCATTCTTGGCTCTATCTTTCTACAATTCTTTCCACCATAAGGCAGCATGACCCTTCAATTTTGTTTGTGCTAACCTAGCCCTATGTGGATCTCTGATATCTCCAAGCTCAAAGTAATCTTCTCACTCTCCAATCCAATCTATCAAATCCTCGGGATGTAATGAACCAGAGAAATTAGAAATCTCCATTCTATGACTTTTACTTGTGCCATAGCTCTCAATAATCTTTCCTCTTCTGCAAGTACCTCAATATCTTCAGTCTCAAGATCTTCAACAACTTCTTCATATTCCTCCTCAGTCTAAGGATTCCTTCGCAATCCAGTCAATGCCTCAGAACAAATGAAAGATCTAGTGAGATGAACACTTACAACGACTACCTGAAGAGCTCTAAAACTCCCAAACTGGACCCTCTAATCCACAATACTAGCCTACGAGGGTCAAAATAATAAGCTAATCCCTTGAACTCTGATGCTCACAAAAATGGGGACATTACACTCTCTCACTTGCTACAGCCCCAAACATTTTTCCTCTCGTGTGTGTGTAGGTTTATTAGAAGCATTCAAATGCGCAGAGGTTTGCTTGTATCTATTTGTCTTATTTATGTTTTTTCTATTATTTATTATTCGTTGCTAGATTTCTGATTTTGGATTTTGCAGGTTATCTAAAGAAGAGATTGGGTTTTCGCCATTCTTAGTATTCTCTGCTTTGGTCCGTACAACACCACAACGCGCCATGTTGGTGTTCTAGGTCAAGATGCTCAGTTTTGGACCGAAGACTCTATTATCTGGTCTTTCCATTTCTATAACCAGAATCTTCATTCTCTTGAGCTATAATTAGATATCTTCATTAGTTTAGCTGGTTGGAGATATCTGAATGTGTGTTGTGAAACTGGCTCTCAAAGGAACATAGTTTTCTTTCTGAAGGGTCAGGTTTACTCCACTACACAAGGAATCAATTGTTTGGGAATAGAACATTATGTGACTTCACAATTAAATCAAATTATGTTTTCAAGAGTAGTGATGGTGTGAGATAATGTCAATGTATCGTCACTCATCAATTTACAATCAATTCAATGTTGTCAATTTAGAACTTCATATTGAAACAACTAATTATTCAGCAATATATAATTTCAGAAATTCATTCAAGTTATATTCAACGATTGAATTGTCAATCCATCAAGAAATATTCATCAGCAATATTCTAGGCATGAAAGTTTTGTTTAATGAACACATGTGAGCACATGTAACAAGTGTTGGCACATAATGCAAGGTATGTGTGCCACACTAAGCGATGTTGAGAACATGTGGAGTGTGATGGACAAAGTCCCCAACCTCCCCATAAGGCGAGGAGAGAATATTGCCAACCTCTAACGAGACGAGATGACAAAGTCTCTAACCTCATGTGTGCACATGTGGCGAAACAAAAAAGTGTCTAACCTCAAAAGTTCTTAACTTTTAATGTTAAGTTAGACTAAGACACTAAGTGTGACTTAAGCCTAGGTGAGGCTTAGGAAAACCCTTCACTATAACACCCCCTCTTAAGTTATAATTAGGGAGTAATAATGCTCAAAAGCAAATATGGGGCCTAGGAACAAACCTTGATAAGGTACACATGAACAAATATCTCTTAAAGTGGAGAAAACTCACTGAGAACAAAACTTCTCTCCAAAAGAGATGATACAAATGCAATGAAATGTACAAGTGAAAGAAGAAAAGTGATAGGACTCATGATGCCCGCCCCCACCCTCGCCCTCACCCCCCCAAAAGGATGAATTCTTGCACAAGTACAATTATGTTCCCCCTGTAGGAGAGAGAAAAGGTCATTTGACCCCCCTAGAAAATGTGAAAGAACTCTATGTTAGGATATACTTCCTCCCAAAACTGAAATGAGAAGATAAATCATGCAGCCTCCCCTCAAATAGTGCATGTAGTGTTGGTAGATGCTCGACAATGGATGTTGAAGATGATCCACAAACATTGAGCCACATTTCTTCCCTTTGGAAGAAACTACACAAAAAATATGTGCAGGATGATCTCCCATTCCTGATTGGAAGATGTAGGAAGTATAATGAACATCATTGAATTCTGCACATGATCCAAAGACTAAAATGATGTCCATGATGGATGCTCAAGCTCTCCATGCAAATGCTATGAGGTGACAAATGATTAACAATATCTGCACAATCTTTCATGATAGAAGTTGATGTAGGCAAGGAAGAGCAATATACAAAGATGGCAATGGTGATGCAACTAAAGTGAAGCTAACATCAAATTGAAGACAAATGTCCTCAATGGTGTCTCCCAAATCAGTAAGGTGAGATTCTACAAAAAGACATGAAATGCTGAGTAGATATGCATCCCAATGAGGTGGATCTAGAAAGACTCAATGAAATTCATGAACAAGTCAACTTTGGATTCTGATGTAGCATTAGGTGATGTGTGAGATGATACCTCAATGCAAGCCATGCAACTACTTTGTTCATCCTCAAATGATATTGTCCCACAAGATGTCTTAGTGAGACCATATGATGGTTTCACAAGTGCTGAAAGTAGAAGCTTTGGAAATGGAATGCCATGAGAAAGAAGAATTGTATCCATCTCGATACTATTATGATGAATCCAATCTTCTATTGTATGCCTTTTCTTCCCACTATATCCACATCTGATTTTCCATTTATTAGGAGGATTACGAAGAATACTCAAATGGAAGGGATTGAATGTGAGACATGATTCACATGAACCAACAAACTCAAAAAATAGAAACACCCAAATTGTCATTGTGATTAGATTGGCACTTTATAACTTAGCGCATTTTACAATGTGAATATGTCCAATTCGTGGGAAATGTCAAAATGTTATTTTTTGCAAAAACCGAACTCAATTTTGAGCTAGAATTTAATAACAAATAATAACATTAAAATTTAAATATTTAAAATAATAATAAATAAATTAACTAAATATGATATAATTAAAAGTTAATCAAGTTTAATGAAAGGTCAAGAGGAATGCAAAAGAGAGTTGTGTCTCTCTCAAACAGGAGATATTAAAGGGAGAGTTCATTTGAGAGGATATATGGAGGAAGGAAGAAAGAATGGAGCAAAAGGAATTAAGGAAGCATTAATGGAAGAAGAATGGAATGGGAAGTAGAGAAGGAAGTGACTCTTTCAAAGAGGCATCAATGATGAAGGATTATGACCCTTTTGAATGGTGGTAAGTGTGAAAGGTTGTGACCATTATGAAGAGGTGTGACTCTCCCTCACATTGGAGGTTATAGAGAGGAGAAGATTTCGTTCGAGGACATCCAAGGAAGATCAATTTGGGGAAAAATATATTATAATAAAAGCAATGAAAATTCGTGATTCAATCCTTATCAAAGGTGGTGACCCTTCCACCAATAAAGTATAAAGGAGGATTCATTCCAAGCATTGAAGGGGATGCATTGTGTTGTGAATCAAGGCAATAAATTAATAGTACTCAATCAGCATTCGGTACTCATTTAAGGGCAGATCAAAGTATTGCTATTCCTAACCGGTTATTGAGAGGGGGCGGTGAATCAGTAAACACAATTTCTATTCCAATTAAACCTTATATATATATTCTTTCAGTATTAACAGAATATAATCAATCACTCATAAACAAAAATAGAAATACATAGGTCAACACAACATATATACGTGGAAACCCTCGGTTAGAAGGAGAAAACCATGGTGGGATAGAACCCACAACTTTACTACTACATTAATAAAGGTGCCCTGTGAAAAGCTTACAAAGCACTTGTAAGAGTGCTACCCGGTAAAGGGATTTGATAGAAGACCTGTTAAGATCTTGACCTTGTTAGGAATTGCCTTGCAAAAGGACTTTCAACACCAATTAAGATGTTACCCGGTTAAGGGATTTATATAATGAACCTGCTACGGTTCACCCTGATAGAGGGATTTGAATATGCTTAACAATGTAAAAGAAATGATCTGTAATGACACTTTCTGTCTGATTAGATCATACCTGTTACCCTTTCCGCTCTGCTTGGCTGTTGAACCTCTTTGACTTTCACCTCTTGTGACCATAGCTTCTCTTAGAAGATATCTCTCTCCTACTCTCAATATTCAACAACACTTCTTGTGTATCCTGTGACCTGCATTTATAAGACATTAATCTTATTAAAGAATACTTCTCACTATTCCGCCAAGTTGTAAACTCACCCATAAATCATGCATGCAAAGAACTTGCAAAATGATCTTGAGTTTACCTTGAAACATCTGTGTAGAAATAAAGCTAACTCCAGTTCTAACTGTGAATACTCCGTATAATCCGGTTTTAACTAAATCAGCTCCGCATAATCTGGCTCGGATTATCATGCAGTCGACCGGTATCAATCTTATACCCGGTTGTTCAAACATCCCCTATATGTTTTATAAGATCGGTTGTCACGATGTTTGGTCTACCGGTACATATTATGGAGTAAAATTAGTCGACTTGTTTACTGGTGGGATTGATGTTTGCTTTTAACTTATCCAATGACAACTTAAATATGCCAACAATCTTCCCCTTTGGCATTGGTGGCAAAACATCACTTTATCTTCCCTTTCGTGTAGACATTCCCTGTGCTGATTGTTATCTTACATCTGATCTTTCCTTCCTCTATTCTGATCTTCTTCTAATCTGTAATCCGTCTTGATGGTCTTCTTCCAGTTCAACCAACAATTATCTTACCCTTTTTGCCTCCATGGGACAAAGGGTAATTATTCCAATTTATATCTGTAGCTTTGTGAAGATATCCTTATACATTTTCTTCGCTGAATGAAGAAAAGGATTCCATTGACCGGTGACATGTTCCAAATTTTTCTGTGCTGCTTGCAGCGATAAAATTATATTCTCCATGTCTTCTACTGTCTTGTAGTCCGGTTCCTTGATCTGGTTTTCAGCCTCTGTTGCAGTCCTTTGCATAAGATCAAATGTTGGGGCAAGAAATAATTGGAATCCAATGAGATCTTAGATTCTCTTTGTTCTCTCTTCAGATGCCTTTCTCAGAATGAGAGCTAGGCTTGTAATTTCCCTGCTGAAATATGTTGTAGATGCCGCCTTTACATCGAATTTTGATGAAAGAACCCTTATTTCCTCTGAAGTTTTAGATGTCTTTTCCGTGATATCTTGAACAAAAACATCAAAGTTTGAAGTCCTTGTCATTAGACTTCCTGCAACCTGTAACTGTTGCTGGAATACCCTTATGTTTGTAGGTACTGTTACTTTTAACTCTTCAACCTGTTTATGTAGAATTTGTGTTATTTTCTTCTCATAATGATCAATGGCAATTGTCTCCGAATCAGTGACATCTTCTCCTATTGCTTGTGCTAATAGTTCCAATTGATCAATGACGGGTTCTTCATCAATATCTGCATTCGGTACAAAGTTGTACAAGATGTTCCTTACACTAGAGAGGACCATGTCCTGTTTCCTCTTAGTGAGCTCCTTAAGTTGTCTAGTTGACATCTTGCTTATGTAAACCACAGTTTCGCTAACTTTGCTCTTCTTGGCTTCAGTTTCTATTGCAAAAGCTAGTTTCCTCTTAGATGAGGATGAGCTTGGAACATCGACCTATTCCTTTTGCTTTGGTTCCTGTATCGGTTGATCTTCAACGGTCTCTTCGTATTCAGGATGTACAAGTACCTCTTGTTCCTGTTTGTCATGCTGTTCTTTATTTTCTTCCCCTCCCGGTTGTACTTCTTCCGATAGGACCTCTTCGTCAATACGGACCTCTTCTTCTGGTCGTGCTTCTTCTTGATGTTGAACTTGTTCTTCCAGTGGAGCTTCCTCTGTGTGTTGCTCCTCAGCTACCTGTTGCTTATCCATAGTGATCTCTGCCTCATTTGATCCTTTATCAGTATTTATCTTTATTGATGACTTTCCCAGTACATGTTCATCTGGTAGAGCTTGTTTTCCCAAATTCAGTTGTTCACTAATTGTGAATGTCTCTTTTGGAACTTGTTACTCACCGGTTTGTTCATGAGCAGGGAATTGAACCGGTGGTTCCTGTACTGTCTCAGGTTCTTCTTGTGGACTTGTTGCCTTCAGAGCACTAAAGTCATATTGTTGCCAGAACTCAAGTGTCTCTTGATAGACTTCTTTTTCATATCCATTTACTATCTTGGCAACTCTACTCTTTGTATCCAAATTCATGGATACTTCCTCCATTAGAAGTTTAGTAGTATCTTCATTGAGACCAGGTTTTACCTGTGACAATGTCTCCTTAACAATTCTTTTGTTGGAGCCTAGACCGGTTCTCCATTTATTCATATGTCTTGTATTGAGTTCAGGAGGAAATTTAGACCTATAGTCTCTTGGACTTCTGTTGAAATCTAAGAAGGTTTCCAACAGAGCCACTTCTATCTTTTGTTTATCTTCCTCTCCTAACACACTAAACCATTTAGTTGCATTGACTACTTCACCAAAATCCATTACATCATCTACAATTTCATCAACGGTTAGTGTATGAGCCTTACCTTTTACTGGTGACACCAGTATGGTTGGTGGAGCCATATCGCCACCTTTATCGTCAGTGATATTGATGATGACCAGTTCTGTTGATACTTTTTCTCTTCTCGGAGCTTCAGCTCCTAGTATTCCCTTTCCTTTACCGATGGCGCAGTGTTTTTTTGGCATTCTTCTTCTGCCTGTTGTTGGGTCAGAACCTTCTTCGTGCACCTTGTTAGCTTCTCCAACAACCATTTGACTTATCCTCTTTCTTATCAAGAAATTTTGCTTGTGCAGATCTGCTTGATGAGTTGCCTTGTCCAGAGTTAGACGATTTTGAACTTCAAGCAGAGCTCTAATTCTTAGCTCCTTTTCTTTTTCCATTGAAGCTTTCCATCTTGCTTCAAGAATCTTTTGAAGATCATCAAGGATTGTTTTATGAAGTTCAATAGGAGTAAGATTGAACTTATGAATACAAAGAACCACAGCTTCTATTTTTCTTCTATCTTCTTCATTAGCCAGTTCATACCTCCTTCCAACTGATGCCATACCACCTGTATCCACTAACCCTTTCACATATTCATCAATTGTAGGTTTCCTTCTTCTCAGTGAATCCTCTTTCACCGGTTTTGCAGATTTCTTCTTGATGCAGGAGCATCTCGGGTCCTTGGCAATCCTGTGTCACCAAAAACATGTTTGTGTTTTCTTGTGTTGCTCGGTTCCTTCTTTGACCAAGTTGGTTCGGTGTTGCTCGGTTTCCTTTGTTTACCGGGGTTGGTCGGTTATCTCTCTGGCGCTCGGTGAATTTCCCTGGTGCTCGGTGATGCTTGTCTGGCACTCGGTTATCTTTGCTTACCGAGTTGTTTTTTTTAGTTTT
Organism: Chamaecyparis obtusa; assembly: GCA_027943335.1. Lineage (NCBI taxonomy): Eukaryota > Viridiplantae > Streptophyta > Pinopsida > Cupressales > Cupressaceae > Chamaecyparis > Chamaecyparis obtusa. The sequence continues at coordinate 292,580 of BSBK01001852.1, read as the reverse complement.
CTATTGAGGCCGACTCTTGCAATGAATTATGGTCGCAGATTTAATGTTGGTATCTATCATTGGGAAGCGTGTGGACCTAGATCTAGTCGTTCCTTCCGTTGATGGTGGATCTGAAGGCCGACTTGTTCGGTAGCCTCTTGTATATAATGTAATCTTTGTTTGTAGTTTTAGGAAATCAATTAGGACATCAAAGATAGAAGCTAGGAGATAGAAGATTGTTTCAGATCCTTGCATGTTGGAGGACTTCTGTACTTAAATTGTAATATTTGGCCTAAACCGGGAAGGCCTTACAACCCAGCATGTATGAATCAATTGGAATAAATATATGAAAGTGATTTGCATTCTCTCTCTCACTTGTGTGTTGTTGCTTCCGCGTGTGATCTCTGGAAGGGGGATCTGGTTAGGGTGTGCCTTTGGCCCCTCGCCCCATCCTCTCTTGCGTCACTTCTTTCATAGAAGAGGAGTTGTGTCTTCAGTCTCTGTTTCTTCTGTTTCTTCCCCTGGAGCGCTGGGCGCTTGTTGTGCTCTCTTCTTTTGCACCTCGGGTTCCTCTTCAGTTGATTTCTTCTTCCTCGAAGTGGGTGACCTTTTGACATAAACTTTTTTAGGTTCTTTAACTGATGACTTTTTCTGCAGATTCTCCTGAATTTCTTCAAAGGTCCCAAACTGGTAGGCTGATAGATCCATATCACTTTCTTGTAAGGCATCTGCATATGCCTTAGTTGTCTTTGCAGATATCTTATACCCCAGTTCTGGTGCATATCCAGTTCTAGGTTCCACAACCTGAATGATGCAGTGATCGGTGGTGACTAGGAAACACACCTCATCTTTGTAAGAGTCAACAATAGTTGAGGGAATCCTTTCCCTGGTGTGCATCCTTAGCTTACACCTCATCTTTGTAAGAGTCAACAATAGTTGAGGGAATCCTTTCCCTGGCGTGCATCCTTAGCTGGAATGCCTCAAAATAGTCATTCATGACTTTACTAAATTGGTTTCCCAGTTTGTTGGTCATATCACTGATCTGAATCATAACTGGTCTATCGGTTTCCCATGTCACCTTGCCTATTCCTGGAAAGTAATTCGAATAATAAAAGAATAAACATATCAGTAGGGTTCCATATTTCAGGAACTTCTTCACGATATCGAGCTTCTTTAGATTTTCAAAAATCTGCCCTTGAAGCATGGCGCAAAGATCATACTGCGCGTTGTCATGCATGATCCGATGAGCGGCGTGAATGGCTCCTCCCGGCACACTGTTGAGATTGCTCGATTGATAGATTTTGTAGCCTATCACTGCAGAAGCAAACCGAACTCCCTCGTCTTCAATATCATTTACAATCATTAGCCGACTGTCAGACTTTGATTTTGTCAATTTTGCGACAATGCCATTTGAAATGGTTTTGAGGGTAAGGGCTTCCCCTTTGTCGCTATACCTGGTAACCCTATGTAGATCCTCCTTGGTGATTGCAGTGCATGCGCCTTTCACCAGCCAAAAACCAAGTTTGTGCACTCGACTGAGAACCAGTTGTATCCAATCCGGTTGAAACACGGTTGGATAGCATACTCCATTGATCAACCCTGAGGATGCCAATGTCGCATATTTGTCTCGAAGCTTTCTGTCTTGGCACAGCGAGAGGTACTCGCTCTGGATGAAGGTTTTACCTAGCTCTTCTTGCTTAGCGTGAATAAACATTGTGACATCTTCGGTCATCAGAACTCCATTAGGCACTGATGATAGTGCACCAGACATGTCACTTTCCCTGTTCTGTATTGCTATGATATCGTAAACAAGTTGGTCGAATTGATTTCCTTGAATGAGCTTGACGACAGAAGATGATGCGATCGTTATTAACCGGTTTACACAGAGAATCGCTTGATCAGTCTTACAGAAATAACTTATCAATGACCGTGAATCAAAGCACGAGAATATTAGTCAAACATAAGAAATCATAAATCACAATTCTCAAAGTAAAGTAAAATGAGTAATCCTCCTTTATATAGATTTAGGGTCTAACGGTAAGTACCAAACAGTAACTATTTGTTAATGGCTATATCATTAATTGCCTTACCTAATCTTTCTTTCCTTTTTTTTTTGACAACCGATTTTCAAGCTTTTACCTGTTGACTAAACTTCGGTTGAGATGATAGCACTCACCTGTCTGATTCAAATGATAGACCGGTAACCTCTTCTAATTTTACTTACTGACTGTGTGAGTTTATTTCTCACCAGTCTTACTGGGAACAATAGACGGGATACCGATTCCCTCTAAGCCTTTTAGGCTCAGTTTGCTAAAGAGATATCACCATCAACAAATGATCTTCCCTCTGTCTTCTCCTTAGCGGAGCTCTTTGATTCCTTCTTGAACCAAATCTTCTTGACTTCTTTCTCGGTCTCCTTTCCTTTGTTGTCCTTTTGATTGGGAGACAAGGTCTTATTCACCGGTTTGACCAATCCTCTTCTTTTGTTCACTGGCCGGTTCCTACAATCTTTGGCCAGATGTCCAACTTTGTTGTAGGTGTAACAAACTATCCTGGTTGCCTTCCATGGATTTACCCTTCTTTTCTTGGGTGAATGACACTAGGAGTCATTATGGTTATGTATGCCATAGTTAGCACAATTGGTTGTTCTCCGGTTCTCATTCCTCTTAGGGAATACCGGTCTCGATGGGGATCTGAATGCCATAGTTTTGGATCTACATTCATCAGCCTTGTGTCCAAACTTGTTGCAAGCATAACAATAGCCCTTGAAGCTTCCCCTGCTTCTATTGGACACACTATTGGAATGAGACCTACATTCAGAAGTCTTGTGGCCATACTTGTAACAGTTTGTGCAATAACTCTTAGTAGTAGTTGGTTTTACTGGTGCATTTCTGCAGTTACTTGTTTTATGGCCCGGTTTGCCACGGTGATTGCAAGAAGTATTGAAGGACATTTTACCTTTTTGTTCTACTGGTTTCTTCTTTTCCTTCTTGCTTTTCTTAACTCCAGATGACTCACCGATTTCCTTGCTGCTTTGATCGGTGAACCCAAGTCCCGTGGGATCCTTGTACTTTCTTTGAGCTTTCAGTTGCTCATCAAGCTTTTCTGAACTCTTGTTGTATCTTCTAAGTGTCTCATTCCTTTCCTCGAGTCCTTTTATTTGCTGCTTTAGTTGATACAATTCAATTGTCAGCCTCTTGCATGCATCATCCTTTTCATGCCAATTCTTTTGCATGTTTGCATTTTCTTGAGTAACTATCTGCATGTCTTCTTGAAGTTGCAGAACGACAAGATCACTCTCTTACTACTTCTGCCAAATTTCTTGCTCTCTCAGAGGCTGCTAGTGATTTCACTGCACTGTTCCTTTCATCTTCAGCTTTGCTCTTTTTCTCAATTATTTCAGTCATTATTAGGGCATTATCTTCCTACTCCCTTTTCAGGTTGGAGATCTGATCGGTTAGGATCTGATTCTTATCCATAAGCTCAGAGACTTCCTCCTCAACTTCATCTGATCCACTTTGCCTAGAGAGTTCCTCAATCGTTTCATTGCTCTCACTCAACTACAGAGCCAACTCCTTTCTTTTAGCAAGGGATCTTCTTAGCCTATTCTCAAGAGAGGCAATGATGTCATTGGCTTCCTCAAGTTCCTTCTGATACCTGTAACCCTCCATGATCTTTTACTCAAGCGGTTAAGATTTATATCTGTGAGAACCAAAAGGTTCTAATACTAGTTGTTATTCCTAACCGGTTACTGAGAGGGGGGGGTGAATCAGTAAACACAATTTCTATTCCAATTAAACCTTATATATATATTCTTTCAGTATTAACAGAATATAATCAATCACTCATAAACAAAAATAGAAATACACAGGTCAACACAACATATATATGTGGAAACCCTCGGTTAGAAGGAGAAAACCACGCTGGGACAGAACCCACAACTTTACTATTGCAATAATAAAGGTGCCCTATGAAGAGCTTACAAAGCACTTGTAAGAGTGCTACCTGGTAAAGGGATTTGATAGAATACTTGTTAAGATTTTGACCCTATTAAGAGTCGCCTTGCGAGAAGACTTCAACACCAATTAAGATGTTACCTGGTTAAGGTATTTATACAACGAACCTGTTAGGGTTCACCCTGATAGAAGGATTTGAATATGCTTAACAATGTAAAAGCAATGATCTTTAATGACACATTCTGTCTGATTAGATCATACTTGTTACCCTTTTCACTCTGCTTGGCTGTTGAACCTCTCTAACTTTCACCTCTTGTGACCGTAGCTTCTCTCAGAAGATATCTCTCTCCTACTTTCAATATTCATCAACACTTCTTGTGTATCCCATGACTTGTATTTATAAGACATTAATCTTATTAAAGAATACTTCTCACAATTCCACCAAGCTGTAAACTCACCCATAAATCATGCATGCAAAGAACTTGCAAAATGATCTTGAGTTTACCTTGAAACATCCGCGTAGAAATAAAGCTAGCTCCAATTAAAAAGCTAACTCCAGTTCTAACTGTGAATACTCCGTATAATCCGGTTTTAACTGAATCAGCTCCGCATAATCCGGTTCGGAATATCATGCAGTTGACTGGTATCAATCTTATACCCGGTTGTTCAAACATCCCCTGTATGTTTTATAAGACCGGTTGTTGTCACGCTGTTTGGTCTACGGGTACATATGATGGAGTAAGATTAGTCTACCGATTTACCGGTGGGATTGATGTTTGCTTATAACTTATCCAATGACAACTTAAATATGCCAACAAGTATAAGACATGAGCAGATCACCAAATCAAGCAAGTGCAATCAGCCGACATCATCAGATTGAAACAGAATCAGCAAGCAAATAAAATATATTCAGCAATCCGTTGCATCAGAAAATATAATTATCAAGGATTATCTAAGCAATCAGCACGAAGAGCACACGAAAGGACTAAGATCGACTCATAGAGATCGGTCAGCGTTTACATCCAAGAAATTATCTCCAGATCAGCAGGTTTATATTATATCAGATTGGCCATCTTCAGCCATCTTGAACATCTTTCCTTCTTACAAGTAATTGTGTTATAATTATATCCATGTGCATATGATTGATAGATGATGCTTAAATGAACGCTCATAGTGGGATACAAAATGTGCTTAACTATTTGCAAACCATTTCCTAGGAAGGGTTTGAGGTGTAAGAGGAGGGTAAAGAGGGTTATGTAAGGGGGTCAAGAGGGTTATGTCATGTAAGGAGGCTAAGAGGGCACTTACATAGGATCGAGAAACCCCCTCACAACCTCCTCCCAACTCCACAAGGTGACATGTATCTTTGGGAGGATGAGACTATAATGAACCCTGCTGGTTCAATCTTTATCCAACCTGTGACTATCCGTGTTTTTGGTTTGTTTTTGCAAAGTTTTTTGTATTTTGAGAATATATGCTTTTTTTTGGATTTTTGAAAGAATAATTGACAATAAAATACTATGCGTCCAAAAGGTAATCTGAAACTAATTTTTCAAAGCATTAACTGCAAATGCTTTTCTTATTAAATGATATCATATACAATGCGAGAGGAAATTATTCATAAATTCTGAAATCAAATTGCAGCTAATAAGAACCTGGCATCCAATCGCACCACTCTGATATTGATAGGAAACCCCCTCCAAACAGAATACAGTGTTTCATTAATGCTGGGCGTCCAATACTGGATGATGAAGAAGCACAAATTCTAGGCGATTTGGTCTAGAAGCTGAACACCTTGGCTTTGGGCCTCACGTGGGGCCTAGAATGTTATACGGCTGCCCTTCATTGAGTCACAAAATGCTGCAATCAACTGCTATAAGTCGGCTATGGATTTACCCTTGATTTAGCATTCGATCTTCTCAAAACTTCAACCAATTGGCCCAAACTGGACCTCTAGATGAAGCATAGTCAAGCAATGATTTCAGCTGGTCTATCACAGCCTCAAGATTGCAAAATGCTGAAGAGATTTCATCCTCCAATGCAAAAATCAGCTGAAACCCTAGGTCTCATAGCTCAATTCTCAAGAACATTCAATATCAAAGATAAATAATCATATGCATAACGAGATCAATTTTCATTACTTGGACTTTTATAATTCTTCAATAAAGTGCGATTCATGAGGCTTCACCAATAAGTCAATTTAATGACATATATTTGCTTTTGTTGCACAAGTTGACTCTATTATAAAATTATTAACTCCTTGGTTTGGGTGCCAACTTTAATAAGTCATTTAATGCTCATTAATAATGTCTTTTGGCCCCATTCATTTTATTGTTTATAGTAAACTTTTATAACGGATTATTAATAAAGTGCAACTTTATTAATAACTTAATAACATTAACTTAAGCCATTAAACTCATTTCAATAAGTCAATTGAAAATCAAAATGTGTACTGCATATGCCATGTGCCCAGGTGCCCTACCAAAAATAACAACTCTGTGAATATGACTTACTATAAATAGTAAGTCCCTAAATATCTACTCAGGCCAAAGGTGTCAGGGCTCATTACTACAAACATAGCCCATTCAGGTGCCCTGCTATGATTAGAAATCCTAACTTTCCTAAAATAGCCACTTACTATAAATACTAATAGTAAGTGTACCAAACTGTACCAAATGAAGAACAATCCTAAACACTCTTGACCTTCGGAATGGAAACAGGCCTTCTGCACTACCAATTGGGACCCTCTAACCACTAGATTGTTGATATTATGGCCTTTACGGCAAATATCTCTACCTTGGATAATAATGATAATATATATAGAATATATTTATAAATCGATATGCATAAATAATAATAATAAATATTAGAGATATTTATTATTTATTGTTTATTTAGTGGATCGATTTAACTTATATATTAGAATGAATTAAATAAACAAAGGGCCCAAACCAACCTCTTGGAATAAATGCAATTCGGCCTCTTGGGGAATGTTTTCATTCTCATATATATTTGGATTGAGTCTTGAGGAGAAGAGACATCAAAAACATAACATGACTCTCTCCCCTCAAGGATCGAAATCCTTACCTCATATATGAATTTGTAGAGTGCAGGAGCGAATTTATAGAGTGAGAGCTTGGAGCGAAATGGACTTAGGAGCAGCGAATGCAAGAACTATTGGGCAGATCCAAGGTCAAACATATCTGCTCTATAAAGCGAATCTTAGAGTGAATTCCAGGCTGCGAATTCACTCCTATCCAGGATCAAGATATGAACAGCGAAAATAAATACAAGGAGCAGAGCAGATCGAATATATATAAAAGTGCAGCAGATCATTTGGCTGTAGCTGTTTTGTATTACCGATCTATATTGTAAACCTATGGATCTGATCTATATATTACAAGTCAATTACAGATTGGTGACACTTGGAGAAGAACTAAGAGAAGCCCTAGGTGGGCTAACTCGGGTCATATCTAGAAGGATTTAAAGGATCAGATTTAAAGACTCCAAGGACGGATTTTTGAGTTACAATCCGGGTACGATCTCTCCTTCTTTGTTATTATTTTCTTCTTATCTTGTGCTTAGTCTTGAAAGACCTCTATAGTTTGATCATTCCTTGATAAATCTGGAAAATACTAACATGGTATCAGAGCCTAGGTAGAGAAAAAGATCAATTTTCAGATCTAGGAATACAAACTAACTCTTTCAAAGCTAAGAATGGCAACCGGGGTTTGGCAACCGGGAATAGTAATTTGACTTTACTTCTTATTATGAGGTTTTGATTTGCAATATCTTTGGTTGACCTCTATGGGAAAACTTATTGGTTCTCATTGGTTGGGAAGATATGGGTAGAACTCAAGGTTCTTGCATATTTTGAAATTTAACCTCCTTGAAAATTTTAAATTACCTTTCCTTATTAGATCAAGAGGGAGTCTAAAACTTTGTAAGTAAACCTAAGTCTCAGAAGGAGCTGATAGGGATTGCATAAAACTCTAGAGGGAGTAGATCATCTTGAGTTAAGTGCATGGCATGTATGATTCAGAAGGAGTATAATCATGGGCTTTAGTGTTGTGTTATAAACGCCTTTCTTACATCAGACCATAGATGGTTAAGGTCATCTACTATTAGCACAGCTAGATGGGATGCATAATACCTTCATATTGTTTGGCATATGATGGGAACATTAACTGTTTCACATTGGTATACACATACTGGATTTATGCATTTGCATTGACATTATTAATGTGTAGGAAGCACACTTGGTATATTAGCCTTACAACATTGACTCATGTTGAGATATTGGTTTATAATATACCTTGGCATGTATGTGTGAAATTGTCATTATCTGTAGAGAATATGATTCTTCGTTAATAGTTGATTGGATCAACTATTTGGAATGTTTGTTTAACTGATTGACATAACTAATTTTAACAACATACTTTGCCCAGGCATATGTTATCTTTTTACGCTGTTATAAAGAAACATTCACTGCAGATTGTTAGCCTTTTGATGTATAGCACATACATTGGCTTTATGTAACTATTGGCTGCATATTGGCATATGTTTTGCATTGGTTGTCTTCTATTTATTGGTTGTTCCAATTAGCCGATTGACCTCCCCGTGCATATTATCTTCTCTTAAGGCATATTTTCACATTGCCCTTCAAATTATTGGTTACATTGCTACCAAGAAACATACCTTGAGAGGGAGTTTTGATCTTGTTAGAGGGAGAAGATAGGATTATCCAGAAGGAGTAGGTCACCTTGAGTAACATATACCTTGGTATGACTTAATTATGGGTATGTGGTTTAAGAGGGAGTTCATTCATGGGCTCACTTAATTTTGTGTCATGAACTCCTTCCTTATGTCATGTTGATTACTTGCTATGGAAGCATCCTTTGCATTGACATATTTCTGTTTTGTATGAATAGAGGCATACTTTACCTTAGCATATGTTTTACCCTTGTATGGGATCATACACAACTGATTAGCAGCATACCTTGCATAAATTATACTTCTGTTATGCATGAGGAGCATACATTACATTATGAACAGTTACATTGACATATTTCTGTTATGACACATGTTATACCTTACGCTGTTATGGGAAAATTCACAGCTGATTGTTAGTATAACTGATTAACTGTTTTCTTTATTGATGCATGGGTGCATACATTATCGGTTAATGAATATTGGAACATACTTACATTGGCATATGTTCTATATGTTACAATTGGCATATTTTATATATGTGTGGGCACATACATTATGATACTTAGAGATAATGTTGTTGTATGCATGGGAGCATACTTTATGGATATATGTTTTCCTTTATATATGTCTTTCTATTGATCATATATATGTATGGATACATTTCTTTATAGAGGGAACTATATTGCATCTTGCGTGATCACATTGCACCTGGTTATATGTTGGACAAATTTGGTTACTCATTGTGGTGAGATTTATGTGATTACTCTTATGCTTATGGCTAAGACTTGTCTATGGATACTGATGAATTATGCTTGTTCTATGAGAGAACTGCATTTGGATATTTGTTATTACATTTGGCTACTTAATATAATTGTATGGAGCATACGTCATGAAGCATACTTCAGTGGCTTATTGTGTATGTATGGATCATACTTTCTTTTATAGCTGAGTCTATATTTATTGATTATAGCTGAGACTATATTACATGTGGTTCTATGTGTGAACACATTTTCTTTACATTGAACTTGAATCTTATGATTATAAGATCATATTGGTTACTCTTATGCTTATGTGGATTCATGAGATAAGATTTTGATTATGAGATACATTTGGTTATGATTGATTCTTATGAATTGGAAACTTGGAGAATATTATGGATTTGATATTCTTCTCATGGATCAGGGATCCATTGTTGAGCATTTGGTGGACATCATGGACTTGATGTTTGGAGACCATTGCTCTGAGCATTTGGTGAATATCATGGACTTGATATTCGTTAGACCAATGCTCATGATATCATGGACTTGATATCTCGTGGATCAGGGATCCACATCTGAGTAATTGGTGGACATCATGGACTTGATGTCAATAGTCCATTACTCCGAGCACTTGGTGAATATCATGGACTTGATATTCGTTAGACCAATGCTCTTAACATCATGGACTCGATGTTGTTTTGATGTCATGGACTTGACATTTCTTGAGTCTTGGTGACTCGTGGAATCAGTGATCCACAGAATGGTTGGTATACATCATGGACTTGATGATACCATGAATATCATGAACTTGATATTCTATTGGCTGAGTCAAGAGGACTTGTGGATCTAAGTTATCCACAAACTGGATAGAAAACAGCATGGATTTGATGGTTGACTCAAGATGACTTGTGTTTGAAAAGTATCATGGACTTGATACTACCTTGAATATCATGGACTTGATATTCAAAAGAGTCAAGGAGACTCGTGGATCTAGGAAATCCACAAATTGATTGAAAAAAATTATGAATTTGATATCATAGACTTGATATCACTTATGATTGGTAAACATCATGGACTTGATGCTATCATGAATATCATGTACTTGATATTCTTGGGTCGTGGAGACTAGTGGATTTAGGAAATCCACATTTGGATGGTAAGCATCATATGATATGATGTTTCTCATATGAATATGAGATGTATGGTTGAGAAATAATGAAGAACATTTGTGTTCTCATTATATCTTGTAGATAGAGATCTACTATCATAGATGAGAGATCTATGGTATCATTGGATAAGGAATCCATTTTGATTATGTTTTGTGCTTTGAGTCGCGGAGACTCGTGGATCTAGGAAATCCACATCCGGTTGGTAAACATCTTGTGATTTGATGTTACCATGGAAAGATGATTTTCAGATGGATATGAAATCTATGGTTGGGAATGATAATGAACATATGTGTTCTTATCAAAGTTGGTAGAATGGAGATCTACCTTCATAGATGTGAGATCTATGGAATCCATTATGGTTATGTTTTGAAGGATCTATGAGTAGATCTTTGCCTCAAGTCCAAGAGAGAGTGTTGATATTATGGCCTTTACGGCAAATATCTCTATCTTGGATAATAATGATAAATATATATAGAATATATTTATAAATCGATATGCATAAATAATAATAATAAATATTAGAGATATTTATTATTTATTGTTTATTTAGTGGATCAATTTAACTTATATATTAGAATGAATTAAATAAATGAAGGGCCTAAGCCGACCTCTTGGAATAAATGCAAGTTGGCCTCTTGGGGAATGTTTTCATTCTCATATATATTTGGATCGAGTCTTGAGGAGAAGAGACATCAAAAACATAACATGACTCTCTCCCCTCAAGGATTGAAATCTGTCATGTCCCCATTTTGGCTAACATCGTTTGGCATGACGGATTTGCCTATCATCGACTCTCGTAGGCAAATGGTTTGGAGAGAGGGTCATTATGTTGATCATTTGATTGCATATTGCTGACAGAGCCTACATTCGGTAGAGCCTACATCCAGTTTGGGCCTACATGCAGTTGTAGTGGAGCCTACATCCAAAGTGAGCCTACGTTCAGTCTTGAGCCTACGTTTAGTTGTAGTTGGGCCTACATTCAGTTATGAGACATTTGGGCCTACATTGTTATAATTTTGAGTTGAGAAATGTACTTTATTATTATAATGTTATTTTATTATAAAGTACATTATAATTGGATGTTTCTAGAAGTTCTAGCAACTTCTCAAGGAAAAGAATAAATAGAGGGCTTGTGCTTTCATTTGGACATGCTTGGATTTGGGATTTCTTCTACTTCTTCCATTGTGGAGCAATTTGTAGTCTTTTGGGTCTGCAAATACTATTCGATTTTTTGGAACGATCACTCCCCTAGATTGGCATAACTGAGGTAGTGAAATATCTACTGAAGGGTTGCAAGTTTGGAGTTGGTACTCAGCCATCTCATCGGTACTTCATTGAGAATTTGTTGTAAGGATTTGTTTGTGGTTGGAATAAGGGTTTGAATTCACCTCTTGCATTGATGAATTATTTTGGCAAAGATTGAAGACAATTTGGCACATTTTCAGACATTCCATACCAGGGCCTGAGACTCATATTTTCACTCATATCTCTCAAATCATTTGGAGATTGATTTTATGCATTTAGGAGGGTATTATACATTACCAAGCGATTCTGTTCATGGTGTGTTTGGCAGCTAAGACACCTGCAAAATTTTAATACAGGTGCCATACTGTCCGTACAGGTACGGCCTGTACCAGTGGACTGTACAGCAGTAATCAGAGGGGGCAGTTTGGAATCAGTTTGGCACTGTTGCTTCGGCATTCTCCAGTCAACACATTGCAGCATTTCCAGGTTCTCCTACTTTCTTTGTGTTTGATAGTTGATGTCAAAAGTGTAATAAAAAGTGTGCATTAACAGTCACTGCTGTATATGCTGGATGAATATCAATTGTTGTTCATGTGACAAGAAAGATTATGAACTTAGTCTCTGTTTGTACCCAGCTGCATAGGATATTGGTATATCTTGGATAGTGATACAAAAGCATGTCTAATACTTGGTAAACAGTCACTGTTATCCACCGAAATCAGCTATATGTATGTGGAATGTCATAGTGAATGTTAGGTGCATGGACGAGGTCTTAACATTGCCATAGTTTCATTGTCACATATATTGGAGTTGTAAAACCTGAATATTGTAATTGGGAACTTTCTTGAAACACATCATTGCTTTGGTATTGTTCTTACATCATTACATTAGTGGGCATTTGTATTGGGTATTCAGTTGTACGCCAACTATTTGACAAAATGTCAATGGTTGTAGATGTGCTACTCAGCATATAGGTTGCATGCCAAGTGTTTGTGAAAATGCCTCTTGGCTGTAGGAGTACTTTCATATCAGAACTTCATGTATTTGCAATCTAAAAGGAATAAATATAAGTTGCATATCATTTAGACTTTCTATTAGTTACTTTGCAACCATTTGCAATCATTAAAACATCATTGGTACCAAACAATCAAATCAAAACAAGCAGACATCAGCAAACTCAAGTTGCAGGGAAAGTGTTTGACGAAATTACTCAGTCTAGCATTGGAGATTTTTAGTGGCCTTTATAGTAAGGGTCATTACAAAATCCTTACCTCATATACGAATTTGTAGAGTGCAGGAGCGAATTTATTGAGTGAGAGCTTGGAGTGAAATGGACTTAGGAGCAGCGAATGCAAGAACTGTTGGGCAGATCCAAGGTCAAACATATCTGCTCTATAAAGCGAATCTTAGAGTGAATTCTAGGCTGCAAATTCACTCCTATCCAGGATCAAGATATGAACAACGAAAATAAAAGCAAGGACCAGAGTAGATCGAATATATATAAAAGTGCAGCAGATCATTTGGCTGTAGCTGTTTTGTATTACAGATCTATATTGTAGACCTACGGATCTGATCTATATATGACAAGTCAATTACAAATTGGTGACACTTGGAGAAGAACTAAGAGAAGCCCTAGGTGGGCTAACTCGGGTCATATCTAGAAGGAGTTAAAGGATCAGATTTAAAGACTCCAAGCACGGATTTTTGAGTTACAATCCGGGTACTATCTCTCCTTCTTTGTTATTATTTTCATCTTATCCTGTGCTTAGACTTGAAAGACCTCTATAGTTTGATCATTCCTTGATAAATCTGGAAAATACTAACACAGACAACCTACGAGGGCCAATGACAGGCTAAACTAAACATAAACCACGGTGAGCTAAAATAGGGATATTATAGTTTGTCCTCCCTAAAATTGCTTGTCCCCAAGCAATCTCTCATCGGGAAGCTCATTGCACTCAACCTGAAGAGAAATCACAACTCCACCAAGATCCCACAGGTAGAAGTGTGTAGTGTCCCTATCGTCACTAACCAATTCCTGCAACAACATCATCAATGCAACCAGTAGAATTTGCCAAACTAAAACCATCTCAACAACCAATGTCATAGGAACATAAACATCATGTGAGAGAAACTCCATAGACTGGAAAGACTTGCCCCCAAACACTGTGCAGGATAAGCTATCATACATATCATCTAGCTCATGCGCCACTAAACTGTGCATTCGAAAAATATCATGAACATGAGGATCAAATGAAAAACTATATGCACTCCTTACCATGTACACCCTTGAAAACTCCACTCGTAGGATCCCAAACATCATGAATGCTCTTCTCAAGAGAGTGATCAACATTAACCTCAAAAATCAGATTGTCATATGACAATGCAACATCTGTCTCAAACAAAGGATTGTTCACAAAGTGAACCTCACCATTGTGCTAATCTGAACTGTATATCCCTGAATTGCCGAAGTCATGAAATGTGTCACACTCCTCCTGAATCATATCATGCTCCTCCCGATCACCTTGCCCTTCTCTCTAAAAAGAGAAATACAGTGCAAACTCCTCTCAACAAGTACCTCCTGCCCTAGAACTCAAATCTCATCTTCGTCATAGGCAAGTTGAGGGTGAACTCCCCAATATCCTGAAGCCACTACATACCCAATTCTATGTCTAACTCACCCAAGTTGACTACATAGAAGTCAGCCTGTAGCTCGTAGTCATCAAATGAAAGAGTGAGATTACATATATGTCTAGTGCAAGCAAGGGTATAACCATCTGCCACTCCGACATGGAATCCAACAAAGCTCTTTGTCTGAAGTATACACCTATTGGCAAAACCCTCATCAATAAAATTATGCGTAGCCCTAGTGTCTAGCATGGCAACACATCGCTGTCCATCCACTAATCCCTTGATTCTGAAAGCAAATGCATGTGGTATAATAGTAGATAATGCTAATGGGGATATTTTGGCATCAGGTTCAAATTCTAGAGAGGCTTTTTGAGCTTCGTACTCATCAGAAATAGTTGGCTGGTCTAAAATTTCAGACTCAATATCATCATATGAAACCCACATGGAACGGTTAGCTTTGCCCTTCAGCCTCAATGAACAATTATGGTCACGATCATAGGGTTCTTTGCACCAATAGCATAGTTGTTTCTTCCTTTGTTCCTCACGAGTTGCATCATCAAATTTTGTTATTGATTTTTTCTTTTGATCTACAGCTGGTGGATGATCCTCCTTAGAAGGCAAAGTGCTAGATCTAGGCTGAAATTGCCTCTTAGGAGTTGCAAGCTCCATACTCCTTGCCTAATGGCTCCATGCAAGAAAAGCGGATCAAAAACCTTAAGCCAACCTCTCAAAGGCTTTTGAAGACCCTCAATAAATAACATAACCAATTATCTCTTTGTCACATCAAGTACCATCACAACAAGCCTTTGAAACTCACTAATGTAAGAATCCAAACTGCCACCTGTCTAAGCTAAGAAAGATCTCTGAAGTATACCTCTGCATCCTTTTTGTTGAAGCACTCAATCAATCTGTCTGAGAATTCTTGATAGGAAGTAATGAGGTTATGTTGCAAGGTAACCATCCTATGATGCCACCAATCATGAGTTGCACCATCTTGATGCAATACTGCAAACTTAATTGCATCCACTTCTGTCATAGGAAGAAGAGTCAAGAAAGTGTCTAATTACTAATCCAAGCTCTAGCTGTGACCTTCCTAGTGCCATCAAATGTAGGAAGGGTGAGCTTGCTAGTGGGATGTTTAAGATCATTATTTTGGTTCCTTGATCTTCTCTCTTTCCTTGGCCTGCTATGCTCTCTCCTTTGGGTCATGAATCTGTCAAAAGGCAAGAGATCTTTAACTCTTTGTGGCAATGCCTCCCACTCATCATGTATGACCAAGACGTTATCAAAAAATGCTACACCTTCCTCTTCTTCTACACTCCCTTCCTCAGACTCATTCCTCAAGAATGTAGGACGTATAGGCTCATCATAGGTGCTTGTACAAACTCTTCTTGCCCTAGGGGTCCCAACTACACTGCCATGCTCTTCCTAATCATGATTTTTCTCTCTAGGAAAAGACATTTGTTGAATAGTTGTGGTAAGCTGCTGCAAAACATTTGTCACCTGTTGCTGTCTTGCTGCAAGACCCCTAAATATATCCATTGCCTCTCTTTCTTCATTATTTTTTGCATTTTGGGTGGACTACCACCTCTCCTATCACCCATTATTTTCAATGGTGTTTCCTGTAACTGACCAACCTATTGTTTTGTTCTTCCTCTATGTGTATAGTACTTGTTTGGATCAAACCGTTCTAGCTGCATATGAAACCCTAACCCTACAAGATGACAGGAAACTGCTCTGATACCAGTGTGATGAACCCTAATGGTTCAATCTCTATCCAACTTGTGACTATCCGTGTTTTTGGTCTGTTTTTGCAAAGTTTTTTGTATTTTGAGAATATATGTTTTTTTTTAATTGTTTTGAACGAATAATTGACAATAAAATACTATGCTTGCAAAAGGTAATCTGAAACTAATTTTCCAAAGCATTAAATTGCAAATGCTTTTCTTTTTAAATGAAATCATATACAATGCAAGAGGAAATTATTTACTAAATTCTGAAATCAAATTGCAGCTGATAAGAACTTGGCATCCAACTGCACCACTCTGATATTGATAGGAGGCCCCCTCCAAATAGAATGCAATGTTTCATTAATGCTGGGTGTTCAATATTGGATGATGAAGAAGCACAAATTCTAGGCGGTTTGGTCTAGAAGCCAAACGCCTTGGCTTTGGGTCTCACGCAGGGCCTAGAATGTTGTATGACTGCCCTTGAGATTCAATAAAATCAGTCACAAAATGCTGCAAACAACTGCTTTAAGTCGGCTATGGATTTACCCTTGATTTAGCATTCAATCTTCCAAAAACTTCAACCAATTGGCAAAAGTGGACCTCTAAATGGAGCCCACTGTCAAGCAATGATTTCAGCTGGTCTTTCACAGCCTCAAAATTGCAAAACATTGAAGAGGTTTCGTCCTCCAATGCTGAAAATGAAACCCCAGGTCTCATAGCTCAATCCCCAAGAACATTCAATATCAAAGACAAATAATCATATGCATGATGAGATCAATTTTCATTACTCGGGCTTCTATAATTCTTCAATAAAGTGTGATTCATGAGGCTTCACCAATAATTCACTTTAATGACATATTTATTTGCTTTTGTTGCACAAGTTGAAATTATTATAAAATTATAAACTCCTTGGTTTGGGCGCCAACTTTAATAACTCATTTAATGCTCATTAATAATTTTATTGATTTTATAGTAGGCTTTGATAACAAATATTAATAAAGTGCAACTTTATTAATAATTAAATAACATTAACTTAAGCCATTAAACTCATTTCAACAAGTCAACTAGAAATCAAGATGTAAATTGCATATGTCATGTGTCCAGGTGCCCTGCTAAAAATAACAACTCTGCGAATATGACTCACTATAAATAGTAAGTCCCTAAATATCTGCTCAAGCCAAAGGTGCCAGGGCTCAACACTGCAAACATAGCCCATTTAGGTGTCTTGCTATAATTAGAAATCCTAACTTTCATGAAATAGTCACTTACTATAAATAGTGAGTGTATCAAACTCTACCAAACAAAGAGCAATCTTGAACACTCCTGACCTCCGAAATGGAAATAGACCTCTTGCATTGCCAACTGGGACCCTCTAACCATCAGACTTAGCCTATGAGGGCCAATGATAGGCTAAACTAAACATAAACCATGGTGAGCTAAAATGAGGACATTATAGAGACATTGATAGGAAAAGCAGATAAAAGAATACCACTAAGAAAGCAAAAAGGAGGGCTCTAGCAGACATCCACTCTAGGGCTTATTGTAGAAATGGCTTCTGGTGAACCTATCATGTTTCTTCCTCCAATCTTTAATATGCTTGCATAATTTTATTGATAGTATATGATTATGATGTGATATTATCTAACCCTAATCATTGAATAGATATATGTAGATATATATGTGTATATGTTGTTTATTTTTTTTGTTGCACCAGAGGCATCCTTGTGACCCAGCCCAACGCCCAACCTGTTGTATATGTTGTTTATGTTATGATTGCAAGATTCAAATCTAGGATCACAATATTTAAAGGGGTATTTACTTGGTAATATGTAGCCCTAACCCCTATTTGTTGCAATTGTGGTTCTAGGGCAAATTAGGAAGGGGAATACCAAGCGAAAGAGGAATTTGCTCCATCTCTATGCCTTTACAAAGATTGCAATCTTTTGTTGTATGCCTTTTCTTCCCACAATATCCACATTTGATTTTCCATTTCTTAGGAGGATTACAAAGAATACTCAAATGGAAGGGATTGAATGTGAGAGATATTATCACATGAACCAACAAACTCAAAAAACTGAAACACCCAAATTGCCGTTGTGATAAGATTGGCACTTAATAACTTAGTGTGTTGTACAATGCAAATAAGTCCAATGCGTGGGAAATGTGAAAATGTTGATATTTGCAAAAAACAGACTCAATTTTGAGCTACCAAGCAAAAGAAATCAAACAAACAAGTTCCCATTAATTGGCTTTTTTTAATGACCGCTGCACTACTAGATTAATAACTGCACTAAAATGGAAGTAAACCTAGTTGTTGGAATCGGGACGAAAAATGCTCTTTGTTGACTATCCACATGCAAAAAAAGGCCCCCGTTTGCAAGTTATGGCAAAATGAAAAACACTCCCCCCTTATAAACACTATTTAAAAAAAAAAAACATGCCCCCATATAAGCTTATGATTAAGCCTGACAGCTAATAAGGTAACCATAAATGCTAATTGGGATGTGAATGGCTAACTGTTACAGTAGTTGTTAACAAATGGAAAATAAATGTTGAAAAGTTAACAAATGTCACAATAAAAGTTGCTAAATGCATATGGTTTCTGTTCAATAGAAAATGGTAAATAGGTTGCCTAGTGAGTCTTTGACTGCACCATTGAAGGGAGAATTGTGCGATGTGGCCACGTGAGGTCAATGGGAATTACAAAAGTGCAGCTCAGTGTAGATGTGTAGGGAAAGCCTATTGACCTGGTATATAGCACTAAGAGGAATCCATTTGGTTGAAGGGCTCGTGTGGCCTCAAGAAGATGTCAGTGCTTATGAAGTGCTTATTGTGTAATATCACCTATTCCTAGCAATGGCAAGTGAGAAGCAAGAACCTCGAGCTGGATTGCTAAGCCACCCAAAATGTTGCTGTTCTCACCAAAAAAGGGCCTATGAAAGACAGGAAACACACTTTGAGAAGGTCAATGGAAGTTAAGAACAAACCAGTGTCCTTGATATGTATGGCGTACAAACTTAGCAAATAGATGTATTATTTTGAGTGCTTTTCAATTTGTATGTGAGAGTGCAAAGAGCAGGCTGCTTGTGTTAGAAAGTAAAGTCCACCAAGATAACTGAGAGGGGGGGGTGAATCAGTTATCAGATAAATACCTGACTTTTATCACCTTTAACAAATTTTAACCATGTAAGCAATGTGATTAACAACCATAGAAAGATATACATACATAACAACACAATAACACAAGATATGTTGACTAGGGAACCTCTTGATCAAAGAGTAAACCCCGATGGGAATGATGCCCACAAAAAATGCACTAATATGAAAGTTCCTTGTGAGAGGATGGACTCTGTTAGGAGTCTTATGAAATACATTCAGTACATATTAGTCCCTGCTAGGAGACTTTGAATCCCTACTAAAAGCTGCTAGGAGATTTTGAATCCTTGCTAAAAGATTCTAACCCTGTTAGGAGTTATGGAAGACAGAAGGACCCACTGTCCAAACAGCTTCAAGGGCAAGATCACTGAACACACTGTCCAACTGATCTCTATATTATTCAATAGAATAATATCAAAAGATTACTGATCTCAACAACTTATCACTTCTCATCTGACTGTGTCAAACTGCACCAACTGCTTCATTAGATCTCAATACCAAATCTCTATACTTCGCATATCCTCTTTCAACAAGTATTGCACAATTCCGCAATTCACTTTCACAATCTTACATTCCTATTACTTACACATTACAATAAGGAAAACATTCCTTCCTTTATACCACACTCAAATAATTACAAATGAGTCGGCATACAAATTACAAAATAAAATCTTCCACACGTTACATAACAATTCCACAATTACATAAAACTGTCGGCTTCCAATTAAGATAACTCTTCACTCGTGCGACCTCTGACCTTGCTGTCACATCCACGTCACAATCATCATGTCTTCATCATCTGTACAACTTCGCATGCCTAGATTCTATCCCGTTTAGGAGATATCCGATTTCCACAAACCGCTACTCAGGAACACTGCCTGAATACTGCTTCCACTGATTTACACATAACTGTCATGAATAAATGAATTTCCTTATGCGCTCTTAACCATGATCATATGAAACATCATAAATTAAGTCCTCAACTCCGCATAGCTTGATCTTCAATATCCCACGTGCGCTAACACAAACACTGTCTGCTTCTCTGCTAATCTTTAGTAGATCACTGTGTTGACATCAATGACAATCACAGTCATGAATGCAACAACTGCTACAGAATGACTACGAATACTCCCCCATAGGATATATTCAGCATTCATTCCTAACAGCTTGTTGGTGGTAAATAAAAAGGCAAACCTTCCTGTAGACAAACAAATCTGCCTCATGCCTTCAATCAACAAGTCGTGGCTTTCTCAGCATCCAGATAGAGCAAATACCCACAGTCAAATCTGCACAGAATAGATAACCATGCACGAAAAACTTCAAGTTGTGCACTCACTTTGGTGCCTTTGCTCACACAGATTGTGAGCTGCTCAAAGGGAGGAGTAGGTCAACAAAGATGGAGTTGACTTGGAGTGTGTAGACACATTGAGATGATTGCATGCAAAAAACTATGTGCTGGGTGCAGCCAATAAAGGTGAGTGTTGCTTTTGTGCATGAGTCACTTTGTACCAGGCAATACATAAGATTGCATGTGTAGCAACTGGTCCAAGTCAAGCTGTGAGTGATTATATCACAGATACCACATGTACAATATCACAATTACCACAAAATCTTGCCAAAAACGCCAAATAGCTCAGAAAAAACAAAAAAAATGATTTCGTTGAAAGGGCTGATAATCTGGAAATACCAAATAATAAAAGTGAGGAGTGCTCCTAAGGCTCTAATACTATGTTGGGGAGGCCAAGATCACAGAGTCATGTCCAAATGATCACTCACATGGTATAAACCAGAAATGGGCCAAATAATGGTCGATACATCAATAACATAAAACTTGCTGAAGTACATAATGCAACACCCGTAAATATTAACAAATGGGTGTGAAGTGAGAAGGTGAGAACTAACTATGACTAATCCTCTAAGTAATGAAAATGTGAGCATGTGTGACAAGTGTTGGGACACAATGCAAGGTATTATACCACATTAAGTCATGTGTGAGACTAAGTGGAGGGTGATGGACAAAGTCTCCAACCTCTCCATAAGGTGAGGAGAGAATATTTCCAACCTCTCATGTGGTGAGATGACAAAGTCTCTAATTTCATGTGTGCACATGTGGCGAGGCAAAAAAGCATCTAATTTCATAAGTGAGTTTATTAACCTTTAATGATATGTTAAGTTAGATTAAGCCACTAAGTATGACTTAAGCCTAGGTGAGAGTTAGGGAAACCTTTAAATTTAATAGGAAGTTTAACTTGTTTGCATTTAGTAGTTTTTTTTCAATATTTGAAAATCAAGGCACGACTGTTAACATTTGACACAACTATTTGGAGGAAAAATATAGGCACTTAGTTATTTTAATTTATGGAGACCCCCTCAATGAAATCTTGTAAAATGTGCATATGTGTATATTCCTTCTATAATTTTAGGTTTAATAATCTCATGGAACTTCCCCTCATAATTTGAAGAGTATTTCTACACTAGGCACTACTACATTTGGTGTTGTCTCACAAGAGATAAATTCAAATGCGAAAATGAGCTTATTGAGCAAGGCTTCATTTCTATGAATTCAATATTGTTCATAGCTATCATGTTGGGATATCTATAAAATATGAATTTGCCTTGTTCCATCCTACTTTCACTCTAGTAAAATTGGGCTGCCTTGGGGTAATGAACTAGGTGTAATATGGCCATTGTTAATCAACTCTTGTATTCAACTCTTGATCTCATTATTCTTGATCGAGAATTATACAGAAGTTATTATTCAATTGCAAACCTGGAATAAGTTTGATCAAAAGATTAATGTGGCAATAAAGTGAAACGTCAATTTGTGCCTCCATAATTTGCTTGTATATATATTGTGCTGAACGGTTGTGATTGTTACTTGCATTTGGCGCAACAGAGATTTCCTAGCACAACATTTTCCATCAAGATGATTTATGGAATTGTGAATTCTTCACTGCTCACTAGTTTTTTATTAATTCTCTTTCTCAGGAGTGTCTTATTTCTTGTGACATTAGATATCCTTGTTTGATATTGGGGTCCTTTTTATTGACAGTTTTCATCAGCCTTATGACCAGACTTATTCTTTATTTCTCTAAGCCATATTATGTGACTTAAAATTATGCTTCTTGGCCATGTCATTTAGCCTTTCTTTGATATTTACGACATACTTGTAGGTGTCACTCAATGGTAAGATATGAAGGAAATCCATCTCAATTTGAGTATAAGGCCACAAGCTTACCTATACTTCAGTGTTTGATTTTTCTTCGTGTCAAAGATACCCAGCTTTTTCTATCAAATTATTGAAGATATATGTTTACACTTGAATATTTTGATCATGACATTGACACAGCTGCATACAAGCTACCATGATTCCCTCATAGCCCCAACAAGAATCATTCATATCTCTATTGGTATGTTTTCTTACAGCCTCAAGAAGTGTTGGCCACTGAATTTTCACTCTCAATGCGACTTTTAATAAAGTAAATTAATGGTCTGAGGGTACTGAGAAAATTGTAGGGCTCAGTTGATTTAACCAATTGTCAATAACATCTACATTTATCTTGCCTTTAAATTTATAGATGTACAAATTTCATTTCACCTTATAACTTGATCTCCAAACATATTCTTGTATATGTTTTCCCTCTCGGGTCAACAAGAATAGTTGCATAAACATGAACACAGGAAAGTATTGCAATTCGGTAAACATAAAGTACTCAGAAAACCAAATCATGTCATTCACACTCAAAGCAATGTGTACATATAACCTCCGAAGAGACACCACCGAAACGTCACGTCGTAACGGTTCACACTCTCGGTACTAACTGCCGAGATTAACATAAGTTTATTACACAACACCCGTACATACAAAATATACCGACAACATCATCCCCCCCAAAAAACAAGTCGGCTCCGACGACTTTTACAAAATATAACATAGACAAAAATGAGCCTACTACAAACTACTCAGGAGGGGGCGTAGGAAGCGTCCCTGATGATGATGGCGCGGCTGTGGCTGTGCCGGAAGTGACTTTAGCCCGCAACTCGTACACTTGAGTTGTCCGAAGCTGTAAAGCCTGTTCTGCCCTCATCTTAAGCTCCATAGCCGTCCGAACCATGCTAGCTGCCTCGAGCACTGCCTTCTCCTTCGCATCCACAGTCTCCAAAGCAGAACCAAGGCGAGTCTCAAGAAGAGCCCGCTCGGCACGCTCAGTCTCCAATGCAGCCCGTAAAGTGTCCAACTCCGACACCATAGTACTCCGCTCAGCCACCCAAGACTCCCTCTCCTGAACCACTGCAGTCTCCAAAGCTGTAAGACGGGAAGCTGCCTCCTCCCGAGCTGCCTCTGCTGCCAATCCCGTAGCCTGATGTATTGAGGAAGCATGCTCTAACCGCCTGAGAGTGAAATACTCCTCTCGAAAGGCCTGTTCTAACTCTCGGATAAGACCGTGAATCCGGCTCTCGCCCACCGTCGCACTAAGAGCCCAATCCTCCAACATCGTAAGAGACTCCTGAGTAGGCCATCCCCTAGCCTCAAAGCACTCTGCAAATGCCTGTGGACAGCCAACCCGCACAAAGGTCAAGAGGCGCTCCAACTCCTCAGCAACCCCCTCCTGAGCCTGAAGCTCTGCTGAGGCTATGACCCGCTGGGCTCCAGCAGCTACTGCGGCTACATCCGCCAAGTACTGCTCCAACACTTTCTGCGCAGACTCCCTCGCTGGCACCGCCCTCCGTGACCCTGGCAGGGCTGGTGGCTCCTCACTAGCCTCAGCTTGCGGTCTCTGTCCCTCCATAGGAACTGGTCTCTCGGATATCTCTCTCTCCTGGGCTACTGGCTCTTCTCTTGGTGGCGACATCACTGCATCCAGGTCAATAACTTCTGAAGGCCTCTCTAACACTACTCTGGCAGGGGAAAGTGAAATGGGAGCTGCCACTGCTATCGGGGGTAATGTGAACTGCTCCAACCATGACAGCACTGAAGAGTCCTCATCCCCCGTCGGCAACGCTCGAGCCGGCTCCTCCAATACCCCTGGCCCAACTCGCACAATGGCCTCAGTACCAACAACATCCAATGTAACCTGCTCTCGCGGCTGTGTCTGCTCCTGCTCTAAACCTCCAACACCATCTTTGCTAGTCTGTCCTGGGTCGGTTGGCTGAGCTGTAGGTGGCTCGGAAGCCTGACCCGCCGGGTGTAGCACAACAGGGGGCCGGAGCTCTCCAAACCGTGGCATGGGTACAGCCTCCAATGTGGTACCGAACGGTACAGAGGTCCCCGCTGCAACAGTCGCCGAGGGTACTGGTGGCGTGAATAGTACAAGAGGTGGTGCACTCTCAAACGGTGGAGTTGGAGCAAATGCACTTTCAAATGGTACCTCTGTATCGAGAGTGTCAGAGTCTCCCACTGCAACACTCTCGCTGCCTTCCTCCTCCTCCTCCAAGTCTTCACTCGACTCCTCTTGGCCACTGTCCACATTCTCCCCTTCCGACTCTGAGAGGACTTGGCGCTTCCTCTTTGACCCTGTCTGTACTCCGCCAGCATCCAAGTGACGCCAATGAAAGATAAGAGGCTCTCCCGTAGCAATATCAACTGGCTGTGGCCTCAGCTTCTCTGCTAGAATCTGCTCTCGGGCAGCATTCAAGAACAACCCGATGGCAATATGGGGCATGTAAAATGTCCGATGCTGTAGAGTCATGAACTCATACAGCCTCTCCGCCATAACTGAAGCCCAATCGTACACCGTCCCATTACGGATCCCGTTCATGAAAATGAGATGTGTAAGGGCAATGTCGGAGGCCCTACTAGCCCCGGTCAACCTGCTCTTCACGATGTCCATCAAACACCGCCACTCTCCAGGAGCCACAAATGATTTCTTGATTCCCCGATTCTTTGAAGAAGCGCCAGCCAATGACTCCAACTCACTCTGAGACAGGTTTCTGGAAACCAGCTTAATGTACTTTTCCTTTTCTTCGCGGGACAGTTTCCTGGGCTTTAAATCTATTTTCTTCCCGTGCATGCCAGGTATGCCAAAAACCCTCGATATCTCCTGGGCAGAAAATGAAATCTGTATCTCAGTGCCACAATACTTCAGAGTGCTACGCCGGCTATCCCGATCGAATGTATCAATCATGCCTCGGAGAGGTCCCTCATACTCTCTAATGGAAGGCAAAGGCATCTGAATTGCCCAGTGTACTCCTGCTCTTCGAAGCTGTCCCTTCAAAAAATGTGTGTCTGGAGTGTTATCCCACCATGTTCGGCACTCCACTCCACTCAAACCCTCGAATGTCACAGTCTTCCAAGTAATCTCTTCCTTTTGTGCTTGTGGCTGCTGTACGTGTGGACGGTGCTTTCTGGCAGTATCCATGCTACCAGCAATGCGGACTCTAGACTGTGAAACCCTCGGTCCTCTGCTGCTACTGGTTGGTTTTGAAACCTGTAATTTCTGTCTCCAAGTACTATGCTGTCGTGATCCCATACTACTGTGCAGTGTCCAACAATAACGGTCTTAACCGTTTTGTTTTTTTTTTTTAAATTCCTCCTCTTACAGTACAAATCAACTTCCTTCAGCCAATGCAAATATGTAGCAGCTCCGGGTCTCATCAACTGGTCACACTCTCCAAGGGTTGATAACTAAACCGACTGGGGGTATAGGGGGCAACGCGTAACCGACAACAGATGACAATGTTGTTACCCAGGGCAGTGATTAGATAAAAAATTAAAATGATCTATCCTCTTTCACTTCTCACAAAAGTTTGTTGCTAAGTCATCTTGTTGCCTTTGAACCTTTTGATACCGAACTGACACATTCATCTCCGATGTATCTTTGCCTGCTATTTGGTCCATTTGAAAGGGTAGTCACAGGATAGGCAATCTCAAAGTCACAGGTTTTGGGTTCTAACTTCCTGTAGCCAAATCTCATTCATCTAGACATACGGGGAAGAGCAATGTTTTGCATTGATATCATTAATTCATATGCCAGTATTTTTAGAGCATAGAAAACTGGAATACATAGATTCCAATGTGTTTTGGGTGGAAAGAATTTGAAATTTTATTTTTAAATAGATTTCAAAATGCATGTACAGAAAGAAAAAACAATAATTCAG
This sequence comes from Chamaecyparis obtusa, assembly GCA_027943335.1. Taxonomy (NCBI): domain Eukaryota; kingdom Viridiplantae; phylum Streptophyta; class Pinopsida; order Cupressales; family Cupressaceae; genus Chamaecyparis; species Chamaecyparis obtusa. The sequence continues at coordinate 266,145 of BSBK01001852.1, read as the reverse complement.
AAGTAATAAATGAGTTCATTCATCCTTAGTGACACAAGAAATTGAACTTTAATGTCTAAATCATATTTTCTGCTTAGATCTGTAGAAATATGCGATATCTGGTGTAAAATGATATGATTCAACTTCTGGAATTGGAATTTCAATCTCCTCGGAGTTGTATTATTGATCTGGATTTGTGTTACTTCTTACAAACAGTAATCATAGTACCATGGCAAAGAGAACGAATGAACACACCAAACAAGAAAAAACTGAAGAGCACACGAATATACTGAGAGGGGGGGGTGAATCAGTATATTAATAGTTTTTAACTTTTAAAACTTTATTCAAAGATAACTTCAAATTCACAAACAAACCATTATGCACATGAACACAAATTTTACGTGGAAACCCAATATGGGAGAAAACCACTAAATAATTTCCTTTTATATATAATATTGTTCTTTTACAATGTTTTGTAGGCACCAACCTACTAGAGGCTCCAACCCCTATGTTTATGAGCACCAACTCACTGGAAGCACCAACTCCCACACTTCGCAGGCACCGACCTACTGGAAGCACCAACTCCCTGTCCGGATTCTGAGCACCAACTCCCCGTCCGGTTTCTGAGCACCAACTCACTCTTTATAAATTCTCTTTCCACCTTGACGATGTTGCTATCTTCAATGGATGATGGATTCAATTCGCTCCTTTAAGTCAGCCACAAAAAAATCTGAATATATGTCTCTTTAGCCTTCTCTTTTCTGCTCTTTTTGTTGTTCTTCCTTTTTGAGAATATATATATCTTTATTAATATTTATATTTAAAATATATAATTATCTCTGCTCTTCTTCTTCTTTATTCCATTGCTGACTTGATTTTCAATTTCACAAAATGAATTGAATATTTATATATAAACTTTAGAGATGAAACAATGTGTCCTTTTAAGAGTTGTGCCTTTTCAATATGAAAAGGTGTCTATTATTAAAATATTATTAACTTAAAATAAGTTAATATTTTCTTTAATTAAAATTCTTCTCTTAATAAACTCTTTTATATATACCTTATACCTTTTTAATGAACCTTATATAAATGTCTCCTGCTGCAAAAATATATCGACCTTTGTTAATAAATAAAACTTTATTTTATTTGCCTTTGATATAACTTCATCGCTGCATTATATATCCTTTGCTTTCGATACTTCTTGGAATTACCATCGAATATAATAATGTTACTAGGATGATAATCTGATGTGACTCTGCCGCATACTGCACTGGTATTATAATTAATCTTTGATATCGGCACATATATCTTTGACTCTGCCGCATACTGCTTTCAACGTTTTATCTGGGCTGTATAAAGTTTGTCTAAACAAAAATAATAATTAATGAAACTTTGATTGATCTTCGATCAGCCTTCGATAGTCTTCGATGATATAAGATGTCCGCTGCATACTTATCAACTTGCGATATATACTTTATTATATATCCTTTGCTATCGGCACATATATCTTTCGAATAAATGCATGATATCTTCGGTATTCACGGTAGCGGCTGACAACTTAATATTCAACCGTTCAAACTGCTGTATACGTATCAAATATTCGTCAAAATCGAAACACCTTTGCATCTCTTCTGGATGCATCAAATGAAGAAACACCGAACTGTTTTCCTTCACTGATGCTTACTCCTATAATCTGCCATACATCTTATCTGCCCTCTAAGCACTATCACTTCATCTATCTATTTGACTGTCAACATATTTTAACTATGGCATTCTTATGACTGTACTAGGGCAGTGAGATCTAGTCTTTGTTCATCAATGGCAACACATATATCTCTATTATTCATCAGATATGTTCTTATTCATGACTTTTCTATCTAAATGGCAGTCTTTGTCTATTTTTCATGTCACTATCAAAACATTCTCTGCTGTGTGTATGATTGTCTCAATGTTGCGTCTATCTATCATTTTAGAAAACACCCCACGTTCTGCTCTTTTAAGAAATCACCTAATACTGTCCCTTTAAAGTTCTGTTCACTTCTCATCTCAGTGTCATATCTCACAAGCAACCCGTTATGACATTGTCATAATGTCAAAAGGTTGTCACTGTAGGTCTGCAATATGATTTCTTTAAGCCTTCCTAATTATCAAAATCTATCTCTTGGACCGTCATTTCTATTATATTGACTGTGCTGGGTGCTTAATGACAGCCCCTCAAAGCAAACCATTGATTATGCTGCTATTTGATTTGATGACTGTCATCTTCACGAACTTCTGCCATTCTTCTTGTATTGTCTCTTTTGCTGTCTTATTGTATATGTTGCTGCTCTTCATCTCATTCTTCTGACATTCATCTTACACTTCCTTCTTTCTCATAATTTGTCCAAGATTATATGACTATCTCATCTTGTCAATCCATAACAGCAACAAGAAAAGTGCCTGGAACACTTAACAGAAGAGGTCACTGTTGTTTGTCTTTGTTTCTTTTGTTCACTGTGATTTTGAGCTGCCACTGAACTGTTTATCTTTGAAAGTGAATTTGTATGCATCTAGTGCCTTAGATTATCACTGTGTATTGTCAAGGCAGTCATATGTCTCTGTTTCTCAAAAATAGCCATATCACTGAGCAGCCCCTCATCTATATATTACTTATTAACTTATTCTTTTGTGAGCATATATACTTATTAACTTATTCTTATTCTCAAGCATCGATCTGGATATGAGCATATATATATCGATCTGCACTTGAATTAGATTGATTGCAGATAGCTGCATATACTGTTGTATATATACTGAATAACATTTTGAACACATTGATTCTGTATATTAAATTTGCTATGTATGTATGCTGATTATATGCTTCTGATTTTGACATCAATGACAATATGTTCATCAATCTCCCCCTTTGTCATTGATGGCAACTTCTCAAATATAATTGTGCAAGGCTCCCCCTTAGTTTGATGTTCCCTTCATCTTCAATCTCTCCCCCTTTGACATCAATGGCAAAGGGTCTCCAAGGCTAGAGACTAGCTCCCCCTGAATACATGCTTCCGCTGCGCCACTTCTGATTTTGACAATGTAAGTACCTCAATCTTGTGCTATAGCTAATTTTACATTATTCATTAATTTCACAATAATTAGAAATGTTACATTATGCCCTTGATCACAAAGCTGACTTGTACTATGTAAGTTTTATCTTAGTCCACACCACACATCTGCTGTTTTGAGCATGTAAAACTATAGCAACTTTTCTTTCTTTCTCCAAACCATCTTTCTAGGAAGATCTTCTTTCTTTGATTGTTCTTTAGGAAAAATTGTTCTACATTTGTGGGCAGCATGTCCAAAATTGTCACACTTAGAACATAAAATATCATACTTAACCAATGGAGCAAAAGGATTTTGTATGCTGAAATTTTGAACATTCTTCACTTTGCTTCTGCAGTATAGAGCTTTATGACCAAATTTGTTACAAGAGTAGCAATACCCATTGAATTGGTAAGAAAAATGTTGTCTATAATATGGCCTCTTCCATTCATTCATTCTTTGTTTTTGTACTCTACATTCAAGTGCTTTATGACCAAAACAATTGCAAGAGTAGCAATATCCGTTAAATTTACGACTAGGTTTATGAATATTTTCTTCATCCTTCTTGTAGTTCTTCTTGTCTTCTTTTGATGATTCATTTGTGACTGTCTTGTTTCCTTCTTTTATGAAGCCTTTGAATGTATTGTTAATGTTTGATTTTTCTTCAAAACCAATACCTGTTTTGCTAAAAGAAGGTCTTTGATTATCAATGATATCATTTAGTATTTCTGAGCCCTTTTTAAACTTGAGATTGTTAATGGTGCATTCCTTCAATTCTCTTTCTAATTTTTCAATTTCTAGTTTTAAATTAGCTTCAGTTTGTTTAGCTTCTTCTAATTGATTCTTCAAATCTTCAATTGTTTGTTCCGATTCTTTTGTTGCTTTCGTAGCTTCCTCTTTGAATTTTACAAGTTTTCTTTTTAGTCTTTCATTTTGTTTATATGCATAATGAAGTTCTTCTTGGAGATCAACATCTTCTTCTTCATTACCTGATTCGTTTTCCTCTTCCTCATAGCTATCATCGAAAACTGCTTCGGCCATAAATAGAATCTCATCCTCATCATCACTTGGGCATTCCCAACTGCTTTCATCTGAAGAGCTATCCTTTTTTGAATAAAAACTCTTTTTATTTTTGCTTTGATATCTTTTCTTCTTATTATACTTGTTATTATTTCTCCATTTCTTCTTTGTGTGTGCTTGATTTTCGTCTTCGCTTGAGTTATCATCATTTTGAGGACATTTTGAGGCATAGTGTCCTATCTCTCCACAATTAAAGCATTTGAAAGGGAATTTCCCTTTATATTTTCCTTTTCCCCTTTTAAGCTTTCTCAAGAAATGGGCTTCACCTTCATCAATTTCACTGCTTGAACTATCACTTGTAATTTGTTTCTTGCTCTTATTTTTAGAAACTTTAAAGGCTATTTCCTTCTTAGGTTCCTTGTCTCCAATCCTCATTTCATAAGCGGTAAGGATTCCATGTAACTCATCTTTGGTAAGACTATCTAGATCTTTTCTTTCTTCGATTGCTGACACCTTAGAATCAAATCTCATAGGTAGAGATCTCAAGATTTTTTCAACCACAAGCTGCTCTTCTACTTCTTCACCAAGGGCTTTTATTGCATTGACTACTTCATCAACACGGGAGAGAAATGAGGCTATGTCTTCATCTTCCTTCATTTTTAGACTTTCAAATGTGCTTCGGTGAGTCTGGAGTTTAGCCTTCTTTACGTTATCGGTCCCTTCATAAATATTTTTCAACTTGTCCCATATCTCTTTTGCAGATTTACAATGCATAACTTTTGTAAATTCCGAATCAGCAAGATTGCATAAAATAGCATGTTTTGCTTTGGCATTATTCTCACTTTTCCTTTTTCCAGCTGCATCGGTTGGTGGATTTGCTGGTGGTGTATAACCATCTAGTACTGATTGCCAAACATCGAATCCAATAGCATTTAAAAATGCTTCCATTTTTATACTCCAAAATGCATAGTTCGTCCCATCAAAGATTGGTGTCTTGTTCTGAAAATTTTCAGCCATTTGTGCTCTTGGGATCTACCTTCAAGCTGTCAGGCTATATAGAAGGAACCCGCTCTGATACCAATTGAAGAGCACACGAATATACTGAGAGGGGGGGGTGAATCAGTATATTAATAGTTTTTAACTTTTAAAACTTTATTCAAAGATAACTTCAAATTCACAAACAAACCATTATGCACATGAACACAAATTTTACGTGGAAACCCAATATGGGAGAAAACCACTAAATAATTTCCTTTTATATATAATATTGTTCTTTTACAATGTTTTGTAGGCACCAACCTACTAGAGGCTCCAACCCCTATGTTTATGAGCACCAACTCACTGGAAGCACCAACTCCCACACTTCGCAGGCACCGACCTACTGGAAGCACCAACTCCCTGTCCGGATTCTGAGCACCAACTCCCCGTCCGGTTTCTGAGCACCAACTCACTCTTTATAAATTCTCTTTCCACCTTGACGATGTTGCTATCTTCAATGGATGATGGATTCAATTCGCTCCTTTAAGTCAGCCACAAAAAAATCTGAATATATGTCTCTTTAGCCTTCTCTTTTCTGCTCTTTTTGTTGTTCTTCCTTTTTGAGAATATATATATCTTTATTAATATTTATATTTAGAATATATAATTATCTCTGCTCTTCTTCTTCTTTATTCCATTGCTGACTTGATTTTCAATTTCACAAAATGAATTGAATATTTATATATAAACTTTAGAGATGAAACAATGTGTCCTTTTAAGAGTTGTGCCTTTTCAATATGAAAAGGTGTCTATTATTAAAATATTATTAACTTAAAATAAGTTAATATTTTCTTTAATTAAAATTCTTCTCTTAATAAACTCTTTTATATATACCTTATACCTTTTTAATGAACCTTATATAAATGTCTCCTGCTGCAAAAATATATCGACCTTTGTTAATAAATAAAACTTTATTTTATTTGCCTTTGATATAACTTCATCGCTGCATTATATATCCTTTGCTTTCGATACTTCTTGGAATTACCATCGAATATAATAATGTTACTAGGATGATAATCTGATGTGACTCTGCCGCATACTGCACTGGTATTATAATTAATCTTTGATATCGGCACATATATCTTTGACTCTGCCGCATACTGCTTTCAACGTTTTATCTGGGCTGAATAAAGTTTGTCTAAACAAAAATAATAATTAATGAAACTTTGATTGATCTTCGATCAGCCTTCGATAGTCTTCGATGATATAAGATGTCCGCTGCATACTTATCAACTTGCGATATATACTTTATTATATATCCTTTGCTATCGGCACATATATCTTTCGAATAAATGCATGATATCTTCGGTATTCACGGTAGCGGCTGACAACTTAATATTCAACCGTTCAAACTGCTGTATACGTATCAAATATTCGTCAAAATCGAAACACCTTTGCATCTCTTCTGGATGCATCAAATGAAGAAACACCGAACTGTTTTCCTTCACTGATGCTTACTCCTATAATCTGTCATACATCTTATCTGCCCTCTAAGCACTATCACTTCATCTATCTATTTGACTGTCAACATATTTTAACTATGGCATTCTTATGACTGTACTAGGGCAGTGAGATCTAGTCTTTGTTCATCAATGGCAACACATATATCTCTATTATTCATCAGATATGTTCTTATTCATGACTTTTCTATCTAAATGGCAGTCTTTGTCTATTTTTCATGTCACTATCAAAACATTCTCTGCTGTGTGTATGATTGTCTCAATGTTGCGTCTATCTATCATTTTAGAAAACACCCCACGTTCTGCTCTTTTAAGAAATCACCTAATACTGTCCCTTTAAAGTTCTGTTCACTTCTCATCTCAGTGTCATATCTCACAAGCAACCCGTTATGACATTGTCATAATGTCAAAAGGTTGTCACTGTAGGTCTGCAATATGATTTCTTTAAGCCTTCCTAATTATCAAAATCTATCTCTTGGACCGTCATTTCTATTATATTGACTGTGCTGGGTGCTTAATGACAGCCCCTCAAAGCAAACCATTGATTATGCTGCTATTTGATTTGATGACTGTCATCTTCACGAACTTCTGCCATTCTTCTTGTATTGTCTCTTTTGCTGTCTTATTGTATATGTTGCTGCTCTTCATCTCATTCTTCTGACATTCATCTTACACTTCCTTCTTTCTCATAATTTGTCCAAGATTATATGACTATCTCATCTTGTCAATCCATAACAGCAACAAGAAAAGTGCCTGGAACACTTAACAGAAGAGGTCACTGTTGTTTGTCTTTGTTTCTTTTGTTCACTGTGATTTTGAGCTGCCACTGAACTGTTTATCTTTGAAAGTGAATTTGTATGCATCTGGTGCCTTAGATTATCACTGTGTATTGTCAAGGCAGTCATATGTCTCTGTTTCTCAAAAATAGCCATATCACTGAGCAGCCCCTCATCTATATATTACTTATTAACTTATTCTTTTGTGAGCATATATACTTATTAACTTATTCTTATTCTCAAGCATCGATCTGGATATGAGCATATATATATCGATCTGCACTTGAATTAGATTGATTGCAGATAGCTGCATATACTGTTGTATATATACTGAATAACATTTTGAACACATTGATTCTGTATATTAAATTTGCTATGTATGTATGCTGATTATATGCTTCTGATTTTGACATCAATGACAATATGTTCATCAAAAACACAGAACAACACATTAAAGCTGCGATGGAAAATTATATTAATTTGTAAATCTGCAATTTCTGGAGATAATATTGGAGGACAGATGCATGATTCAATTGAAGTGGAAAACTAAACTCAAAAACAGAAGGCTGCTATAAGCAGATGCACGATTCAATTGAAGATTCCTGACCATAACTTTAACTCTAACCCATTGTTTTTCTGGGTTAAATATTGATTAATTGAAAAAAAAAAGTAATCTTTTAATTTACCGAGTTGTTTCCCAGACATGGTTTTGCTTCTATGATGTATGTTCCATACCTAAACAGCTGTGGAAATAGAAGGTGAAGCTGAACAGTTACAAGAAGAGTGACTTTTAGTCTTCTCTCAGTTAATAAACTGGGGTTTGTCATTTATGGCAAAAATTTAAATCAATTTTCAAGGATTAAATCTAAGCAGATGTCAGTGTCTGTCTTTATTTTTCTTGAGCAGAATAGGCACATCCATTTCCACATTTAGCTCATGGGTACATTTATGTCTAGGTGCATTTTGTTGAAATGGACCCATGGGTTGTGGCGAAAGTCTTGCGACCAAATTTGATACATACAGGTTTTGAGGAACAATCAGTTATACATATGGCCTGCGTGGAGGCATTTCTGAAAGAGTCTGAGAAGACAGCTAGTATGTTCCTAACTTGTACTGGCATAATAGCCACAATGCTCACTCATTATAAGTCTATATTTGCATTGCAATTTGATTATTGTTTTTCATTTGGGTAGTATGGATTAAATTATTTCCTTCTTACTTGAAGTTGTTTATGTGGTTCAGAGTCATTTTTAGGTTATTATCAGATTTGGCAAGTTCTTACATTCTTACTAGTTGCATAATGTAGGTAAATATGGGTCATTTGATTATATCAGTGTCACACCACCCTATCAATTAGTAGACTACACAGTTTTGATGGATCAGCTTTCAAGCTCGCCTTTAGTTGGAAAAGATTCATTCATTGTAAGGCTTCTAGATTGTAGAAGGCTAAATACATTTTTTCAGTTTGCTCAACCAGAGCTGTAAATTTATTATTACTCCATTTCTAATTCATAAGAAAAATAATGCAATTGAGGTTGGTAAAATAATGTACGATTTAATATTTTTCAATTATCTATATATTACTTGGTGAGACTTAATTTTCCTGGTTATGCTGATGAATAGTTGGTGGAGTACCCAAAAAAGACTGTAATGCACGATTTCTGTGGGCCTCTTGTTAAGGTACTCTTCTCTCTTTCACTCTTTATATTTTCCATCTACAAGCTAATTTAAGTTGGAAGGGAAATGACCACTATTGACTAATCATGGAAACCATATATTCATCAATATACTGTTAAAAACATATGCCATTTTCTAGTAGAATCCTAAACGAGTAATATACTCATCATATAAAAACCAGTAACTGAGCTTTAAATATTAATGACCCAAGCATCAGAAGCGATCTGCATAAATCCAAAGGATATGTTTTATGTAAGATGAAAACATATAATGTAAATACATCGATGGTATAGTTGTATTTTTTTCCCTTAAAAATTTCAAGTTTCCAAGACAGCAATTCAACATTGGAATTCCTATGAAAACTATTCTAATCTACCAAAATTAAAAAGAATGCACTAGAGTTTTTTGGCTCTTATTATAACTACATTAAATGAATGAACACTTGAAACTAGAATATTCCATTGGAAATTTTAATTCTTCCCTCATCAATATAGTAAATGCTGGCTATTCCTTGCAGATAGCAGACAGGCGATATGGACGAACTTATTTAGCTATCTATGGCCCTGAATGGTCTAGAAGAAAGCGGCAAACAGAAACTGCATCCGAATTGGAAAAATCTTGGTCAGAAAAAGAAGACATCTAGAGGTAGGATAAGCTATATTCTCTTATTGTGGAAGGATCTATTTTTGTTTTCTTTGATTTGTAGTTTGTGAAATGGTATCCAATTTCTGGACCACTTTCTTTCATAGACTCTATTTTATTTATAAAGCATGAATACATAGCATTGGATTTTAGTTTATAGGAGAATTTGACTGGTTTTTTTTGTGTTTATATGCAGCAAAAGTATTTGTCTGTCTTCCATGGTTCAGATCATTGTAAAGAGACACACACTCTCATAACTCTCTTGGTACCTTTGGCAAGAGAACACTTTCTCTCCTATAAGAACTCTTGGGAAAAATTCCGCCAACTCTTGATAATCTATGTAGTGTTTCTCTACTAAGAGTTCACGCTTTACGAGCTCTTCAATTGTACACATCTCTTTATATCGTTAATATCATTATTTCCAAACTGTCACGCAAACTACACATGGAACCTTGGACATCTTATGACCATGACACCATTTTATTGCCTAATTTTTTTTCTAACACTAGCTTTTGGTGAAAGTATCTCTTGGATAAGCCTCGGGAAGAATAAGAAGGGAGACCTAACATTTACCTTTAACGAGCTCCAGCTTTTATTCAATATCATGGCCTGTCTAGTGTTATGCGTCTCTATTGTAGAGTTACACTAGAAGGTATGGAACATAATAATGCTGTAGCCTGTCGATTAAGGTTTTCAGTGCCATAAGAATCCGAAACCAATCATGGCACGATTATTGGCCCTAGAGGTCATCTGTAAGAAGCATAGTTGGTACAACACCATTTTTCACGATTAAGAGATTTAATTATTTGGGCTAATGAGGAAGACATGACGTGCACCTTATTTGGAATTTTTACTTACCTTGCATATGGATATTTTTTGCATAGTTCCACAGTTTCCTAACCGGGGGATGCAGGGGGACCAAGTGCCTAAATTTGGATACAGCAGGGGGATGGCAGCGGGAATGGGGCAATTCTGTTATACATATAGTATTTGGAAAAAACGTTATGAAAAACATTAAGTATAAGAATTACAAATAATACTTAGGAAAATTAGTAAAATAGTAAAACTTAAATACTAAACTTTGAAGTTTTTATTGACAATCTAATGTTGAAGTTGAACAATGAAAATGTTGAATTGACAATTCATATTATTTTCAAGATTTCATAATGATGTTGACAATGAGTACAATGATGTCAAAATAACAAAATGGAGTGAAGTGAGGCTTCTAATCATCTCCAAACTTCTCACAATTGGAACTATTGGAAGTAAACTCCTCATGGTCAAGCTCCACCAAACTAATACCAACCAGCCCTGCCTGTGTAATTGTAGCATCCACATTAATTTGGGTTGGCTCCTTTTGCTTTACATCCCACCATGTTGTTGGACTCTCTTTGTACAAAAGTAGTCAATGAGATGCAAATCATTGTGTACATGTACAAGCTTCTCTACTCTCCTAGAGGCAAGTTTGTTCATCTTAAGAGAATGGATGAAGCTATAAGTAGACCATTTTGTCTCAATAACAATAGAACTAGAATCTTGAGATAGAAATCAAATGGCTAGAGTGGTAGTCAAAGAAATTGGTCCATGACAATTCCACTACAAAATTAGGTCCTCCTATGCCATAGCTGTCATATCCATCTTAGCTGCCTCAAAATAACCCTTAAGCTCTTGTCCACTCTAAACAAATGATGCTGCATTTTGCAAGATTATACATCTTTTGGATAGCCCTGAAGAATGTTGCCTTCAACTCAACATTTTGTATGGGTGTAACTCTACGAAGCCTTGCTTGTACACTTGGGTTCAATGCTTAAGCATCCATGTGCAAGAGAATGTTGAGCTTTTCCCATCTTTGATGATTGATCGGCTAAATGTGCTCATTGGAGAATGCTAATATGGGGTCCTCTTGTATGACAATCCTCATTTTTTCAAGCATGGTATCAATGCACTCATATGCCTCTCCAAGGCTAGGTACATTGTCATCCCCATATATAATGACTTGGAAAATTGGAGTAATGTTGGAGACTATCTTGCATCACCCCAAATAACATGACTCTTCACTACATCCTTCACTCTCATCCCTTGCTCTATCTTAGACTTGGGCCATTGATTCCATTCTATTGTCATTATCATTAGTTGCAATGCATTTTGAAACTCAAGCATTCTGAAATAGGATCCACATCTAGTCTTGATGGGGGTGGTTGTTGATAAACATTTGCACATCTCTAACATTGTTTGAAACATTTGTAATTAGTAATGCCAAGATCAAAATGATTGCAAAATAATTGAAAAATATCATAGGAAGTATTGACATTAAAAAATTAGAGAATAGATTATCATTTACAGAAAACCAATTATTCATGAGGGTTAAAATTTTCATTCCACTTTATTTAATCTACCTTGTTGATATTCAAATCACAATGTCTTGCCATGCTGATTTATGATTAGCATGGGTATTCTATAGTTAGTTCATCAATTTTTTTTGTTGTTGCCCTAGGGTATTCCTATGGCCTAGCCCAATGCTCATTTTTGGGGTGAGCTAAAGCAAGACTAGTCCCTTGGAATGTACCAAGCAACTTGCTTGCTAAATTCATCAAGTGAGATTTGGACCTCGAAGTTGAACCTATCCAATGGGGGGCAAACCCATGGTTGAAGCCAACTTTGCTACCTGTGCAAGTTGTTATTCATCAACATTAATCTCAAGTGAATTTGTCATATTCAATTTTGGTTGTGGTTTTTTTAAGTGCTTTGTTTGAGAAAACAATAATTTGCTCTGAAATTGTGGCTTAAATACTAAAATTATTTTAGTTAGTTACATGCATGAATTGAAAGTAAGATTTGAAATATATTAAGAAAAACAAAGTCAACATAGCTTGCAAAAAAAAAAGATGTGGAACAAAGGAATGCGAGAGATTCTACCTCATGGCATTATCTTCATGTAATACTTACAAGATAATTCAAACTTGGTAGCACTTTTATAATGCTCTCTCATGCTTGCATTTTCTTGCAACTTACTTCTACAACTCCCTTTTCTACGTTAATCAATTGCAAATACATGACACAACTCCAAAGTACTCAACCAAGAAGGTTTATATGATTCCAAAAAGGTGTGTTTATATAAATTCACTAGTTGGACGATATAGAATCTCAATTGACAAGAGCCTTAAAAATATCTAGAATTTCATGCAATTAAACTTCTTTGGACTCGTTGGTGTCTACTATTTTATTTCATGTTGGAAGAATTGGTTGTGTAAAAACTCATAAATATGCCTTATTTGTACAAAACATTATTGCTGTAACTGTGAACTATCTACATCTTACTTATGATCATAAGGTATCAAGAACAACCTTGAACCATTTGCATCTTGCTTCATTTTGTTTTTGAATTTTCTACAACTCTATTCTTCCTAATTTGTGTTTTAAGAGTCAGAGCATCTTAAGTTAGTTAAAATAAACAAGATAGTATGTGTACTTAAATCAATTGAATAAGTTAGTTATGTAAACTAGTGAGTGTACTAATTGGAATTGATTGGATTGAATTTAACATGTTTCATGATAAAAAAAATATTTAATTAAATTTAGTTAATTAGGATACTTCTAGTACCAAAAGTTTAAGGAATCAAAGGAAAAGAAGAATGATTTTCTCACACTCTCTTTGGAATGTCACTTAGACTTATATGACAATTGACTCATCATTTTATTCGCCAACTTTCTTGCTCTCTTCTCCTTGACATTTTGATGTTTTGAAAGACAACATTTTTTCCCATCTCCTCGTGTGCAATAGAAATAAGGTTTTTGTTTGAAAGCTACAGAAGACCTTCAATGTCTAACCCGTAAAAGGCACATAAGTTCTCGACATCAATAATGAAATATAATCGTGTATATATGGAGGTAGATATAATTTGAATACATTAGTATACACTTATTCAAGAATTTTATATAAGAATTTTATATAGACCACACTAAAGTTAGAGTTTGTTGGTCCTCACCTTATAATTTAAAAAAGAAAGAAGATTTAAAACATATTTTTAGCAATTTCAATTCAGTAAATCATTCCTTTACTTTGTACTTAGCTTGAGACTCCTCAAAAAATTGTTTTTGGATGTATTGGTGCATATTATTTTTATTTGCACCTAGTTATATTTCATTCTATACATCTAGTTAGATAAGTAGGTAGTTGTCTCAGTCAATCATGTGTCCATGTGTTATGCACTTGATTGATTAGCGTGTTCCTTTTTTTCATAAGATATATAGATGTTCTTTAAGCCTATTTCTCATTTTCCATTATTTTGGGAAAATAAATTAGGAAATTGACTTAGTAGTAATTTAGCATTTGATTGTATGTGTTTTGGATTATAGAGCCCTTTGGGTATTGTGTAATCAAACTTTATTCTTTTAAGTCTCGTTGGCCAAGGGTGTGTGGGTCTCCTTGAAGAGGGAAAGAAGATTCAAATTTAAATTTTAGAGTGAAAGTGAGTGCCTAACTTCCTATTTAAGCCAAGGTAAACATTTTGTGGCATTATCTAGTTTTTATGACATTATTCATCAAGCAGTTCAAACATCCTATATATGTTTGTCATTGGATATTGGAGGAAAAAAGCTTCCTACTGCGTATAATTAGCTAGTGCGCCTTTGAGCTTCATTAATTTTTTGTTTGGGTTGGTCTTGCTAGTGCCTGTTTATTAATGTGGCCCTTTCTTACTGTCTAGGGATAGTAATTTGGTTGTGACTTTTGTAACACCCTTCTTTCTTGTGAATTTGTTACACTTTTTCTAATAATATCACTATTATTGTTTTGAAAATTAAATTTGTTGTAAGTGTGATCTTCTAGTATAAAATGAGGAATACATAATTATGATGAATTGTTATTCATTTGCAGGTGTTGATAATTCATTTTTGCATGTTTTGTTAAGCTTATTACTTGTTAGGATAGACTCGATTTGAAATAAGATCTAATCATTGGTGTCCTTATAGAAAAATCAAATTGAAATATTAAACCAATGATGCCCATACTAAATATCCTAAATACCTTTGAAAATCAACTTTATTTTGAAATCATCAAATATATCTATGAAATTTCTTGTTTTGATTATCTAATCAATATTAACAAGTCCTTGAAATTTGTCTTTGAAAAAAACTTCACATATTTTCTCAATATGAAGTCTAGTTGTGAATTACGCAATGAATCCACCCATAGGAACTAGGTCCAATCCCTCACATCAAAAAGGGTTCATTAAAATATTCCATAGTTCTCAGAAGACTCACATCCCTCCTTATATAAGCTTTCCTAGAACTTTTATTAAAATGACCATATAATATTTTATTATATTTTGTTTTAACTTTAATTAAATCAATTAAATAATATTATCTTTATGATTTAATTTACTAAGACAACTTTATGATAATTAATATAATTGTTTTATTCCTTATAATTTCTTATTAGAATCCAATGCGAATAAATATATGCTCTCAAGAATCATTTAGAAAAAAGGGGACATCACACTTGGAGAGCATGGTGGGAAACCTTAGTGGATGTTCCTCTAACATTCATGGGTGTGCACTTGATTGGGATGGTGAGACACCATGCGTTCATGTTGCTTCGAGGGTCCTTTGGAGGATGAAACCCCTCCCTTACTGCCCATGGTGCTTGGTGTCACCACTAGGTCGAGCTTTTGATGATGACACATTGAATTGACTCTTATCTAGTCTATGTTGAGTTACAATCCTTATATCATGCTAGCTAATCTAGTAATCATCACTTATATGTGTTTAGCTTTGGTTAGATCCATCTATTATGGATGTCTACATTTAGTTTGTTTCTACCAAATGTATTGCCTTACTCTATATAAGCATGAGATTCTTCATATTTTCTAACTACAACCATCAAGTATATAGTTATTTTGTTGGCTTGTTTCTCTCTCTTTCATTAGCTTATTTAGATTTACTTGTGAAAGGTTTGTTAGTTTAATTGTTTCTGGATATATGGAATACTTCATTGTCCCTAAATGTTTTAGAGCCAAATCTATTGAAATCCCTTTCCTTTATGAGTTTTTTTTTGCATTTTTTTTCTAAAGTCCTATTCGAAGGAGGTTTGGTTATATATTTTGAGCTACACCCATTAGATTGCTAGAGGAAAATGATCAAAGCAAATCTTGAATAAAATTTGAGCAAACCAACATTTGTAGATCTTGGAGTAGAGATTGACTTTTATTTTGTCTATTTGGATATTTTTTGAAGTGAATTTTTTTAGCATACATCTTTAGGAAATTTTGTAAATACCTTGGTTTTTAGAGCACTTTGATGCAAAAGGAGTCCACCATTCTATTTGAAGTGATTGAAAACTATGGATTTATTCTTAAATTATCCAATTTAGAGTAGTTAAAAGGCAAAAAAAATTTGCCTAGGAACATGAAATGGTCTTCCTATGCAATATTGCACCATGGAAAAAAATATATTTCTACATTTTTGGGGGGAGAGCAACAAATATTTAGGCATATGGGGAACCCCATATCCTCTATACCATTTTCCATGTAGAGAGGTGGCAAGAGGCAAGGCCCTACACATCCATGCTATCATTTCTAAAGGGGAAGTGAAAGGTACTACCCTTGCAACCCACCTTGGGAGCAATGTTGAGGGTTCCACCCCCGCAGACCCTATTTTAAAAAATAATTTAAAAATATCTTTATAAAGAAAACAAGAATAAAAGTTTTCCTCACATCCAACTAAAATCACCACCTAGCTATCACTTTTGTTAGTGATGTCACCACTCTACAACCCATCATCATTGGGATGACACTAGGGTGAGAGATCCCCTCTATTTACTTTTTCACTTTAGGAGATGTTTAATATGCTCATAAAATAATCCTAATTAGAGCATTATTTAATGAGGCAAAATTTTGTGTACTTTGTGATAACATGGATAGTTTTTAGATTAGACACATTTTCTCTTACAAGAACATTAATTTTCATTGAGATGTTACTATTTTGTTATTATTTTGGGAAGTTAAAAAGGCCATAACTTACACGTATGTGTTGTTGGGATAATTGTATGTACAGGTTATTATGTTAGTAAAGTATTATGTTACTCTCGGTCGTTAGTGACCGAGAGGTTAGACAGTTACGTCATGACGTTTCGGTCGTGGCCCTTCGGGTACTTTATATACCCTCTCAGAGGTTGGACAAGGGAGATATTATTGTATGATCATTATAATGTAAATGTACTTGTCAGTCCAGAATGATTAATGGAAATATTTATTATTCTCTGATATATTCTGTGTTCATTACATTTCCTGTACTATGTCTGTGCAATACTAAGTTTACCCCAGCGGGCAAACATCTGGCGCCGTTGCCTAAACGTACTTGAGAAGAGAAGTGAGGAAAGGATTTATGCCCAATGTTTTAAATAAAGATAGAAATAAAAAGGCACAAGATGACAAAGGCAAGGCCGCATAGAAGGCTTTGATCTCCGCGCAGCAACGTGAACATCGGTATAGGCTAAGACAACTTGCCAAGGACCAGCTTGTCGGAGGGTTGCCTGAAGGGAACCTTAGAAGTGGTATGGAAGGTGCAGAGGCCAATGGGGAAGAGTTCACTTTGCCGGAGCATCGGAGAGTGTGGAGTAGGGGGGAACTACTCAAGGAAGCACGATTGAGAAAGGTTTTACTTGAGGAAGAGCGAGACCAGTTTGAAGATTTGACCCGTACACCACATGCGGAGGACCGAGACCACGAAGGGAACCATCTGGTCGAAGGTGACGGTACTGTCGGAGGTGCCAGTGATAGTACGGCCAAAGGTGTTGTGAACGCATAGGCAAACCCTCTATTGGAACCAAGGACTCCACACAATACGGTCCCACCAATTACGCAAGTGCCACTAGTTACTGGACACAATACTCAAGGAGGTGCGGGTACGAGTGCTAGCACAAGCGGTGGCGGAGCACCGAATCCACCATGGAGACAACAAGTAAACATGGCGACTAACAAAGAAAAGTTGCCAAAATTCAATGGTGATGGGAAGGAAGATCCAATATGGCATTGTCGTACGTGCGAGACAATTTGGTCGGCGAATGGTGTCACCGACCACGCAGAATGGGTAAAATAATTTTCGGCCACACTGAGAGGGGTAGCCATCGACTGGTACTCTGACATGGACAAAACAAAGGTGACCACTTGGGATGAACTCAAGACAAAATTCCAAAAGGAGTTTCGGCTCCTGAGGGATGACAATGAAATTGTTTTTGAGATATACGGTACCAAACAAGGTAAGAAAGAGACTGTGCAAGCTTACAGTCGCCGACTGAAGGAGTTAGTCAGAAAAATGGATAGCCAGCCATCGAACGATCTGAAGAAAAGATGGTTCGTGGAGGGCCTGAAATCTAACCTACGGAGGAAAATGAAGATAGTGCCTCCCACCTCATACGTAGATGCTTGTAACCAGGAAATGGACTTGGAGAGTGAATAGAAGACCTCCAAGAAGAAAAGAAGCAAGTCCTCTTTCGACGAAGGTGACACTTCGGACGATGACAGTGGTAGTGATGGGGAGTCGAAGGGAAAAGTCGGGGCACTCCAGAAAGACATGGAAAGAATGCTAAAAGAATTTAAGTCAATGAAGGAGAGTGCGAGCAAGGATGATGAACTCTGGTGCACAGAGTGTAAGGAAAGCGGCCACACGAAGGGTGCCTGTCCCAAAAAGGCATTCTGTGACATTTGTCAGATTATGGGACATTCCACAAAGGAATGCCCATATAACATGAAGACACGAAACCAGCAACTGCTCTATACACAAGAACAACCATCCACATCAGGGGGGACGAAACCAAACAATAATGCATCTTTAGGAGGTTACCATGGCAACCGGCTAGGTGGAGGAGGGAACAATAATAATTCCACCCATAATAGGGTCCAGTATGACGCGAAGGGACGCCCAATGATCCAATGTAGGGCATGCAACCAATGGGGTCATTACGCAAGCAAGTGTAATAATAATGACGCCCCTCAGCAGCTGTGTCAGTGGTGCGGCCTTGGGGACCATGAAGATGCTAATTGTCCTAAGTCTGGCGTAGGGACCAACCTGCTGGATATTGAAGGAAACACAAAGATAAGAGAAGTAATATTGGCTCTTACTCGAGGGAAAGCCAAGGAAGCGAGATACCCCCATCCCCGTATGAAGAAACAAAGGATGTTGGAAGCATGGGAAGAAATAGAAAGGGCTATGAAAGCCCAATGAGAGACACAAGAACTGGCAGGACCCTATGACACAGACGCCGAACGAAACATTGTATGACAGATGCTCGAATTGGAGGTACCAGTGAAACTCAAGGACCTCTTACACACCATGCCACATTTGGGGATAATCCTACTAGGCACGCAGTGTGGCCAAACCAACACGAAGCACACAGACACTTCCATAACCGAAGGCTCCGCAACGGATCCAATGCTGCTAGCCGTCAATAATGGCAAACACCCAGCCGTGGTGGAAATGGGCATTCTCGGCACTATCCTAACGGACACCATAATAGATGGCAGGTCCGAAGTAAATGTCTTACCTGAGGACACATGGAAAAAATTAAGGAAGCCTACCTTGTAGCCACCAACATTCAATCTGTTAAGTGTCGATCAACATGGGATTAAAGCCCTTGGAACATTGATGGCACAACCAATTATGGTGGGTGCACAACCATTTGTACTTGACTTCATGGTCATCCCACTTAAGCAGAAGGGATATGATGCCATCCTGGGAAGAGGATGGCTGGTGGCAGCGAAAGAAAACCACAATTGGAAACGGAATACACTCTCGATGGAGAGCGGAGGCAGAAAAATTACTATTGATCTCTAGACCCAGTTGGTGAGCGAGGAACTCGCCTCTTCCTCAGGATCCGAGTCCGAAAGGGAAAATGACCCACGAGACGAAGGAAGGAACGGAATGGAACCAAATAGTGAAGGTGTGCTAAGATTGGGAGAATACACAGAGGATGATGTAGATTCACTGAACAGTCTCTTCCACTGGCAAATAGAGGATTCTGAACTCTTTCGACCAACATGCAATGTACTAAGTATTGAGGAAGTGTCGAAAACATTTCCCTCTGAGTACTGTGAATACAATGAAGGGGATGCGAAAGTAAGCAAAGTCCCGACGCATAAATTTGATGAGCCAAACCCCATGAAGAATAAGGAGCTGTTTGTCAAACCAATGAATCAGGGCAAGGAAGAGGAACCTAAGCTCATTCATGTCCGTGATGATTGGAATCCTGTGTGGAAGACCGCAGCCTTCAAAATCTTTATTCTCCTTCTTCTTATTATGTACGGGAAGGAGACCGTGGTCCCTGTAGAATTTATGGTTCCAAGCTCTTGGATCGCCATTGAAAATAGACACGGCGACAGGGAGAGGGAACGACGACACACTCTGTGGACTCTTGACGAACGGATACATGACGCTAGCACCGTGACCAAATTGAAACCTTCCTCGGAGAGGATGGACCCAAGAGGAGGGACAGAGCAACGAGGATGGAAAAGGACTCGAGTGGTTAGGCAGGCGACCCGAGAGTAGCCCGTACGGGCGACTAGAGAAGCCTCCGAACAGGAACAAAAAATCTAAAGAGCACCGTACGGCAGTAGCATGGACAAAAGTACCGTATGATACTATCCATACGGTAGGAAATATAAACACAAGGCAACACGGAAGAACACACAGGAATACCATACGGCACGGCAAAGGAGATAAAACACCGTACAGTGCTTGGGTCACATAGCAAGGTCCATACGGCAGTGGCATCTAGGACACCATATGGCGAAGGCATAAGTGACACCGTACGGTACTGTTCGTACGACAGAGATGTAAGAAATAATGTACGACATAAGGCACATAAGTAGTGTACGATAATTAAAATGTAGGTCGTACGGCGCAGTACGGCAATGGAGAGGAGGATAGTCGCATTCGTACAGTTAACAGCAGCAGGGGTATTGTACAGCATTGAAGACCATACGGACACCAACATCGACAGTAGTGGTAGGCGTTATAAAGAAGAAGAGGACAAGAAGAACTTTGTACGGTCAGGGAAACAAAATAGAGAAGAGTTCGTACGACAGAGAAAGGATATGGTATTAAAATGGAAGAATACAATGTATTGACAGCAAGGACTGGCAGCAGGGAGGTGAAGGTTATAAAAATAAAATAAAAAAATGACGACAAATCAAAACAGTTCACAGTGAAGAACGAATGGTACCAAAAGGACGGACATAACGAGGTGGTGAGGAAAACATAAGCGCATTGCAGAAAAGAGTATGGGATCAGAAGAAAATCACAAAATGGTGTGTTCCATAGACTTCTGTGTGGGTTTGAGAGTGCCAATTTGCTCTTCCCTAGGACCCCGCGGGGGCGCTGCCCCTCAACTCCGCTGGGGGCGTTGCCCCCTAGACCCCCAGTCGGTTTAGTTATCAGCCCTTGGAGAGTGTGACCAGTTGATGAGACCCGAAGTTGCTGTAGGCACAAAGTGTCTATATGTCAGAGGTGGAGAGAGCACTTAGAGGAAGCCTTTCGAGAAGGGCACTACGCTTTGAGGCACTCAGAGGAGTAGGTGTTGGCTGGATGTGAGACTGTCTTGGTGGATGCATAGAGAGCTCGGGAGGAGTTGACCACCCGGTTGGAGGTAGTAGAGAAACACTTAGCTCAGCATACCCAGGAGTGAAGGTGGTACAGGTGCCTATCGAAGTTAGATTGGCTCGGAAGACAGTGTTGTTTGAACAAGAGTTAGCAGAGGCTATAGCTGAAAAGTATGTTTTGGAGACAAGTTTGGTGCAGGCACGGGAGGAATGTTATGTAATGGAAAAAGAACTACGACGTAGCATTGCTGGGGAGGGTGGCACTTCAGCTTTTTCAGGGATGCCCCTCCACTCCTCAGTGATTTTCTTATTCTATGTACTGTATTTCATCTCCCTTTTTGTTGTGAGTCACCGGAGACGACTCTATTTTTCGGGGGGGATGATGTTGTCGGGATAATTGTATATACGGGTTATTATGTTAGTAAATTATTATGTTACTCTCAGTCGTTAGTGACCGAGAGGTTAGACAGTTACGTCACGACATTTCGGTCGTGGCCCTTTGAGTACTTTATATACCCTCTCAGAGGTTGGACAAGGGAGATATTATTGTATGATCATTATAATGTAAATGTACTTGTCAGTTCGGACTGATTAATGGAAGTATTTATTATTCTCTGATATATTTTGTGTTCATTACATTTCCTGTACTATGTCTGTGCAATACTAAGTTTACCCTAGCGGGCAAACAGTATGGACTCATTTTTTGGTTCATTATTTTTGAAAGTGCATATTTTCATATACTTATACCAATTCTCATTCTATAGTAGATTACTTTTCATCTAGTCATTTTTCGGACATTGTTAGCACTAAAAATTTGTAAACATAAAGGGTCTTGCACTCTTCTAGGGTTTTGATTTTCTTAGGTTATGTTTGTTTTTTGTGTCTATCTAGCATCATATTGCTTTTATTGCGAGGAATGCTTTGTTATAATAGCCTTGGCCAACATTAGCACAATTGTTGCTATTGGTCTTGAAGCTTTGACATCTTGATAGTGGCATGCATGAATAAGCAACCCAATAAATTTGTGCCCAAGATCTTTCATGAGGCACATCTTCAGGTATATCTGATGTAGTTTTACTAGTTCAAGATTTTGATGGTGCATGCTCGTAGCTAGAGTTGTTTACTTTGATAGGTTATTTTTTTGGGAGGGTTCCCCTTGAACGCATGCTTTGGGATTGGGTCACCAAGACATGGGCCCTTCATTCGGTCTATCTCGATGTCATCCAAAGTGTAAAAAAATCTTTTTTTTTAATTTGTTGAGCCTAGCCATGTTTGGGCCATTTTCCAACACCGGCCTTGGTATGTTTAGTCCCCATCTAGATTAAGTTTCCTAGTATCCCTTTTCCATGTTGGCCCTTTTTGCAAATAATTGCATGGTCTATTAGCAAGGGTGTTTGTGTTGAACCAAACTGGTTCTACATTCTTGTCCCCAGAAGAAAGTCTGTGTTGAAATCGATCTATCTCATGGCCTCAAGGAGACCATTGATATTTAAATAGGTCTTTTCCACACTTGACATGTTCTCTATATGAACCTTCCCAATACTTTTTTAGGTGCCAATCCTTAAAGCTTAAGATCAAGGATTGTTCACTAGTTGCTTCATGAGTTAAAACCCCACCTAAGGAGACAAAACCTTTGTGATTGTCTGAAGCCCCCAAAGTAGAGGAAAAGTGGAGCACGACAACCCGCAAGGGGAAGGGTTCCTTGTCTAAAACTATTACCCATAAGAAACAAGATTTAGTTGTACCACGGTCGCAATTGCAACAAGTTTTTGCAGTGCTAAGACGAACAAAAAAGGCAAAAGACTCGTCACTCCCACGACCATTAAGGGTGTTGGTCATTTGTCTTGGATTCAAACTCCTCAACTAGTGACTGGTTAGAATAATATCCTAGTAACTCAAGGATTGGACATCTTTCAACAGTGATTCATTGCTAAAAATCATCATGTATCTACTTAGAACATCATGCTAGACTTCATTAAATGTATCAATCCGAGAACGTGAACTTGAGATGATGGCTGCAAAGTTTATGCTTTAGTTCTTCTCAATAGTCATCACTACTAAAGTAAAAGCTATTGCTACAGGAGATTTATACTAGAAACTGAAACTATAGATTAACTCTCATCTTGAAGGAAAAACTTAACAGTAAATAGATAATGCTTCAGAAGTAAACCTGTGCTGCAAGAAATAGTCAATGGTTCTGTTACCAGTGGCTGCAGGAGCAACAGTTCTTAACAACTTCAAAGAAACTTAATTGAATCCTACTTAAGCATGAACAGGGAATTCACCTCCCATGTGGGCCCCCACGGAAGTATGAATGAATTATAACTCAGAGATTGAAATGAAGAACTATCATATATTCATTCAACAAAACATAGATACAATATAGGATATCTGTAACGCCCCGCCAAGGAACCCAAGAGATTAACACTAAAAGTTATGCTAAGTTATGCAACCAAATTTTTTTTTTGTTTACTAATGTTTACAAGCACATTGAATAAAGCATCACATTGCTCTACATACATCAGTTTGAATAAACACATCATTCCTTTTTCATTCTCAAGGGTCCCTGACGTAGTATTACATCGTCTAACTAACACTACGCTAACGAGATCAAATGCTAAAGAACTTTTAAGTACATAATAAAATTAAATACATCTCTTGAACCAATATAACATTACATCACATGATCACCTACATCCACCACACACATCGTAGGGTATGCGGTGATATTTAATACAATTACAAATATCAAAATACATCATGGATCCACATAGGGATCATTACTAATCAAATTAAATCTCCTACAAGTACAAGATAATATCTTCTAATAACTGGGTACATAAATCTGCAACAAATGTGATAGACTGATCCAAGTGTACAATCAAGTGAAGAAGGGTAACCGCAACAGTCTCAATGGAGAAGTACACTACCTCCCGACCATGTGGAACCCCGAGGTCCACCCCACTGTGCTAGGGAGATAACACCAGGCCCACGCACATACTAAGGACCAATCCACAATCATCACCTAGGAAGATATCTCTAGAACAAGAGGGTATACGGGTTACCAGAGGCACTAACCTACGTAGGATATCTACGGTGTGAGTAGGAAGGTGTCATCACGCAGATCCACCCTTGAGTTTAGTCCTGAAGGTTCCTCACTGAACCGACGGCACTCAAGTGATCATACGTGGCATCGATATCTCTCATGAAGACAAGTATATCGATGATCCACCCTTGAGTTTAGTCCTGAAGGTTCCTCACTGAACCGACGGCACTCAAGGCATGGGCGAAGTATCACAAATTATCTTTTTAATGTTTCCCTAACTAGATCAATTTTTATAATGTTATCACTGAAATTAAGAAACTTGACAATGGATGATTCGTCAGCCACTTGCGGGCCTCGGCGATCCATTGCAAGCCACCCCCTACATCACATCTAGATAACCTACCCTAGTTTCACAACAATACCCATCCTGGTTTGTGGCCACCTATAACAAATTAAGTTCCAATAACCAAATAAACAAATAAAGCATATTCCCATTTCAAAACATAAATCCACTTGGCCACTAATTCAAATTTTAATCCACCAGGAGGAAAATAATAATAGGGATCGATTTGACCTCCCCATCAAGGTCTCACATTGACCCTAATCCAAAACAAGCAAAAGAAGATAGAATCCACATTGCACCATAAAAAAAATCAACAAACAGTAGGATAATTTATATCAACCACATTCCCGACCTCTGGATTTTGCCCCCTATTAGGACTTCTAATCCCGAATGCAAATCAACTACATCAACATAATATTTTACATGCACATATGATATACGCAGTAAGAGAACATCGTAAACAAGAAATTGACATTTCGTAAGGAAATCAAATTCACAAGAATCATTTTAACAAGTAATTATTTGCTCACACTAGTTAATTACACTAATCAGAATAACCACGTCTACAATAAAATGACCACATTGTGAACGCTAACATTGCCTACTATAACTTGATTATTGCGAATGTTTAATTATCAAATGAAAAGATTAAATAATACTAATCTTCAAATACGCACTCGAAAAATACAATTAAAGGATAAATCAATAAGTCTACTAGTAATAATGCTATAACACCTATTGATAACTTTCAATTACCAAGGCTAAATTAAATATCAAAACAATAATGAATTAATAATAACTAGTAGATTAAAAAATAATGGTTAATAAAACATTCATATTATAAAATTGTTATCCCAAGTTAAACTTAATTAACAATCAAAATTGTATTGCACTATTTAAAACAATCAAAATCCATGTTTAGTTTTAATTAAAACCCATCTTATTTTAATTCTAAACCAAAACTCTATTAACCAATCCCTAACCACCTAGCATCATAAATCAACAAGTGGGCTACCAAAATATACTAATGTTAAGTTAATTAAATCCAAAACCCATGCCACTATATTCATTCCAACAAAAGATTTGTATGGGGAAAAAGAAAAACAAGTCATAGGTGAGGAAACATAGGGGCCCACCAAATCCTAAGTAGAGGCTCAAAGATGGCACCCCAAAGTCCCACATGGCTTTGAAAAAGAAACTTTAACATTAAAACCAAACACATATCACATGCCTTATCTCTTGGGAGGCGCTCAAAAGGCCTGACACATGTTATTCAATGAAGATAGGTGGGTGAGTTTCCTTGTTTTAAGAGCCCCATCCCTAGGGCGGCCAAAGCAAGGTCAAGAGGTTTGAAAAAGGGTAAAATTAATCAATGCAAAACTTTAAGTTAGAAACTCACGCCACTTACTAGCCATTAAGGCCTGCTCCCAAGTACTTGTCCATGACATGGAGTAAAGGACAAGACAAGAGGTGGTGAAAAGAAAGCTTTGGGAAAAAAAGTAACAAAGTTTAATGCATTTTTAAAAACTTTTCCAAGCCCATACTAAGCCCTACGTAACATCCAAATTGACATAACTCAAACAAATAAAAGAAAGCATTCTTTCATTTCAAGCTATTAATATTGTGCAAGGAGGGGTGCGAGCTCCAAGGTGGAGAAGTGATGGGTTGAGTAAAGTAGTGTTGACTAGGTATTATTTGTTTTTGTTTATAGTCCAAGGTGGCAAGAGATATAATTAAATAATGACTGTGTAAGAAATTGTATGGGAATTCTTTTCCCATTCAATTTCCAGAGAGCTGAAAGCTCATATTTCTTTGTAATTGAACTCTCCTTTGGAAGTTAATTTTGTTTTATTTCCTTCACTACTATGAGTATTCATTCATCAAATTTCATTTGTTTTCTTAAAATATTATGAAGTCTATGGACATTAAGTTAATGGTATATCAACAAGGTTTAGATATGGTTTGATTTCCAAAACAATAGAGATATCAACATAACCAATTTGTTCATTTAATGAATAATACGACAACATTGGATTAAAATATCACTAATTCCCATTGAGTTATGGAGTAACAAGTTCATTTCCATTCCAAAATTGGATTCACTAAAGACTGAGTTTGAGAAGGATTGCATGTTTATGATGTTAAAATTTCACATTGCAAACTAAATTCTCACTGAACTATTGCTTCACTCTTCAGTTTGAGGAGATAAATCCTTTCTCTCATTTGATGAAAAAATTAGAATCTAATTTAGAACATATTAAGGAACTCAAATCCTACCTGGTTCAACAAGCAGGCTGATGAAGTCCAGCCGAGAATACCTCTCCAATCCACAAGCTTGAACTCTCAGCTGCTTCCAAAACAGCTCCCAAATTATCTTCTATTCTTCCTCTCTTCTCTTTCTCAACCCTTCATCTCTCTCTCCATTCTCTCTTCTAAATTTTTTGCATATCAAAAGTAGTGACAAGTCCCTCTCTCTTACCTCTAAAATTGGCTTGAAAAGTAGGGAAGAAATATTTTATTATTTCCCCCTACTATTCAAGTCAACTACCTAAAATGAAACAATTTAAAATTGTAAAATTTCTTTTCTTTTATTTTTAATTTATCATTTGCATTAAGTTATAACACTCAATATTCAAAATTATATAATAAGCTCTATCTATATAAACATATAGTCATACATATAAAATTAATATATATACCATTTATAATATTATTATTATAAGAGACTTAGTGAAAGCATATATAACTAATTATGTTATATCATACTAATAATATTATATTTACCAATATGTCAACGTAATTTAAATAACTATCAGAAATCAGACATGAGATCCACAAGGTCAAAATACGACACCAACATGGAACAACACCTAAGACAATATCATGCTCAACCGAGAAAACATATATCGGATTCGTTCTACCAAAACGAATTCGATTCAGGTAAGTCAAGTAAGATTTCGTCCGTGGTTTTAGGATGATTAGGTTAGGTTAGGGAATTGGCCTGAGTGCTAACTCCCCTTCTCCGCCATTGAGACATCATAAGGCACGCTCATCCTGTCAAACCAGGGAAGTCGATGCCCGGTACCTGCAACCTACATAAAAAACCACTGCATGTACATGTGCATATATAAATATAATAACAGACAATGGTAGGGATGGCTGGGACGTGTGGACCCGACTTAATGGGGTAACTACGCCTGTCAACAGAAAAGAAAACATATATGATAACAAACACGATACCATACACATGCGGGTATGGGGTAAGTACCAGATATAATCATCATCTAAATTACATCAATTAATTCATGCATTTGAAACATCATATAAAATCCATCATTACTAAATTTAACCATCACATAATGTTTTGTTCCAGTTCAAACATGACAATTAACATCCAAAATATAATTGTTTAATCACACACCACAATATAAATATAACATATGATATATGTCTGATCTAATCAGCTAAGATAAAACAGTATCAAACTAAACATAGTCTCAACAATAATAAGATGCGAGGGGTATTACAATATCAAAGTATTTTACTCTATTGCTGGATTACAGTATGAATTTCTCAAAATGTCTAACTAGCCTGGAATCATAAGTTCCAGCTTATTTAAAAGCAACTAAGAAAAACAAAACTCTTACAAACTAGGTCCTTCATCACATAGCATAACAACTTCAGTTACAGGAACGACAACATCATTTATGCAAGAAGATAAGCCATATTTAGTGCTTTGAGAATATAGAAACTCTTGGTAACTAGATTGACTTCGACTGAATCAGCAACTGCAAAGTTATGGAACGAATGGAGCTATGATGAAAACTGAAACAGTTATCCACCTTAAAAGATCCACTCATCCTTGAGTCCACGCTCCTTGTTGACTTATTCTTCTCCTGCAAAAGATTAACATAACAGAATCCACAACACGAATCCAAGGCAGAGATTATAATAAGTTTTCCTATTTTAACGTAGCCTTGTCATACGACTGCAGGAGATCTACCCATTAAAGCTAGAGAAGAAAGATACCAGATTTTATCATAACATTCATTAATCTATATATATATTTAGTTTTGTCCTTAAGTTTCATTAGTATCAAATATACATATGGCTAAAGCTTAGAAACATAAAAGACTGTATAATGTTTATGAAAAACCATAAGATATTTAAGTTTGAACTTAGAAAATCATAAACAAAACATTCCATAAACTTGACTCATCATTCCCCCCAACTTAGCTATTTGCTGGTCCCACAGCAAATAAATTCTTCAACCTGGATGTCAATCTATAGTCAGCAATTGTTCTCTGTCCAGTACCTCCCTCTGCAAGACTCCAATAGAACCCCTTTGTTTCCCCGTGTTTCTTCCATCTGTCCTTTTCCCTCTGCATATCAAAACTGTCCAAATTTTTTGAGTTTGAAAATAAAGGAGACATCAGTAATGGAGGCTAAAAGGTTAGTGGAATCCATAAACTTTCTCTCTCTTCCTAATGAAATGTACCAAGGGGCTCGCTGGGTTGCCATAGAAAAATTGAGAGGTGAATGTGGCTCTCTATTTCTCATCTCCCTAGATAAACTATTCCAACGCCACTAAATGGCATTTCTAGCCTCAGGCAGTTCAGAATCTATCATCTGGTCATATGCATTAAATGCTTCATTTCTCATTGGATAAATGATCTTGCTACCTAAGTCAGAGGGGGCAATCCTTAATCAATTATAGTAGTAAGTTTGAAGATCTTTGGCTTCAGGCCTTAGAAATAGGGGAATGTCTGACTCCAAATCCCTATACACCTTAGCTTGAGTGTCCCAACTAATTTCATTCTGTACCCAGGACATGAGGGCTCTGAGTTGAATATCCCCAACATAAAGAAAGGGATTCCAAACTTGGTCATTAGGGACTGCTAGGTTGTGGAGATAAAATTCACATAATAGATTTTGAATGGCTGCAGGAGAGTTATGGAAAGCTTGAGAAAACTAGGTAGGCTCTTGTAATGAGGAAGACTTGTCCTGCATAATACAGGTCATTTGATAGTTTAACATTTGTTCCTTAAGAAACAAGGCATAGACAAGTGATGGGGATCTACAACCCATCAGGTCAGGAATTAAAGATGTAATTTTGTCAAGTCTCACACTTATTTATTCTATCTTTTCCTCCTAAACAAGTGTTTCCTGATAATGAAGGTCTACTACCCTATTTAGTTCTTTCCATTGTTGTTTCCACTGCTCTCTCTCAGAATTTAATTGCTTAGACAATTGGAAGATAACAGATAGCAAAGATGTTGAACTAGATTGATCTGTTATTGAACTAAAGCAAGAATTGTCTACTGCTTGAGGAACATATGACTTACCATTGTTAGCACTTGTCCTCTTCAAAGGATCTATCCAGATGATCATAGCCCTCTTGGTGTTAGAGCATTGTTGAGCCACTAAAGCTAATGTATCTAACCCTTCTTTCAAAATTTGCTTGACAACCCTATTTACAAGGTCTACATCAATATCTGGATTTTCTTCATAGGGATCCCTTTCTACTGCAGGAGACTCTGTTGTAGGAGAGAACATTGTTTCATCTGCTTCCCTAATGTAACCATCAAAGTCATCACTTTCTAAATCATCTTCCCGAAGATTCCCAGAAGTTGATCCTCTCCTTCGAAACACATAAGCTTGCTCTTTCGAGCTAGAGTCATCTCCGATTATAATGACTTCTGCTTTTACCGGCTTATCAGGAACCTGCTCTATTTTAACATCAGGAAATCCCTCAAATGTTTCTTGTTCCATAATCTCAGTCCATTGTTCTTCTTGCCAAGAAGTTTCGGGCTGTAATTCAGCCTCTTGCTGAATGTTTTCATCCTCTTCTTCCTTCTGCCCAGAATCTTGTGTTACATTTGGCTCATTAACTAGAATCTCCTCAGTTGTTTTTGACCTCCTCCTAGCACTTCTCCTTAATAGAGTTTCCTCCTTTTTTGGAAGTGCTCATGGCTACAAGAGATGCCTTAGCCTGCCAAAGGGTTAATTTTCTTTTTTTTATCCTTTGGGGAAACCGTTTCTACTGTAGGAGCAACTTGAACCTTTTCTGTAGGAGTCTTTGATTCCTCTTCATGAGTTGATCTTGAAGTAGAGGAATTAGTGGAATTAGGGGAATTAGGGGTCCTAACCCTAGATTTCTTTTTGGATGAAGAACATTGTCCAATTTCAGTAAAAAATTTCTTAACCCTTTTAGTAGTTTTAACCCTCTGTCCTGCTCTACGCCCAATTGGTTCTGGGGTAGGCTCCTTAAACCCCTGCAGTAGAAATTCCTCCTAGGAAATATCTGACTGCTCCCTTAAGGCTTTTTCAACTATCAACTTGATTAGACAGTGGTGAGAGACAAAATTTTGTTTACCCTCTTGAACTAGAATAGCTTGCTTTGACAAAATACCAAACACAAAACTAGGGACATTGATAGGCCTATTATCATGTCTTAAACAACTCAAGAATTTAAGGTGAAAAACATGCAGGAATGAATGCCGCCCTTCGCAAGTGAAATACCTAATGATATAAACCGCACATTGTTTAAACAACTCAAGAAGAGATAGTCGAAATATACCTTGTTTCCTATCAACTTCAAGCGACGGGTCTGTACAAAGAGTAAACTGAGCTCTGGAAGTAGTTGGGTCAAGATTCTCTGCAAATTCCTCACCCTCCAGCGGTAATCCCATGACCTTTGCCAAAACTAACTGAGAAAATGGCACTTTCAGTCCTTTAATTATAGCCACTCCATCTTTTAAGGAGTTAAGAAATGGAAGTGCAACCTCGTCATCCCAGCTAGTTAGCTTCTTGACATAATCTATCCAACCCCTTGCCTGGAAATATGGCCTACAATTCTGGTCTTTGAGCAAAACACCATGCACAGTAGTCTCCCTTCAGATGAGGTCACCACCCATCGTCTTGTTTCCGAGATACCCAAATAGAGTTGAAGGAGATAAAACAAACAACTAGAATTTTGAACAAGAAAGCTTGAAAAGGCAGGTCACAGGATGATTCAAATTTAGAAATTTCTAGTAATGCAACTCGAGAAATGAGTTTATGAGTAATATAAATGCAAATTACCGTATTATCATTTCATAATTACTCATAAGTACTCTCTGCAGAACTCATACTCAACATAACTTGCCACCTTAGTTTTATACATGCGAAAAATAACACGCAGCATAATGATTTTCAAAAGTGTCTAATCATGGCAGAAAAATACACGTACGATAGGAGAAAGGAATAAATATAAAGATTGCATAAACATAATGAAAAAAAACTAAAATAACTTCCCCCCCAGCTAAAATGTTGCAAGTGGGCCCTCACTTGTAGTAATGACAAGGCATACGATAAAATTAAGAGGAAAATAAATTAAAGTTGCATACCTTGAAATGTGTGCTAACCTGAAGTATTGGTGAGGTGGCAGTTGTTACGATTCACGAATGAAAGAAAATATGAGGTGGATGAATGATAGACTAGAAATGAAGCGAAAATTTATTATGGAGAAGTGACTTTCATTAAGAAAGTATTTATTATGAAAGTGAAAAGATCTTTTTAGAGGGAGGAAGACAAATGAGCAAAAAGCTCATTACGAGCGGCTGCAGGAAGTGTGTCACCAACGATGGAAGAGAATTGCTGCAGGAACTCATCCTTGCTCTAGGGTTTGTGATACAACTTCAATCTGTGACCATTGACCAGCAGTTTGAAATGTACTGGATCAATTGTGGAGAGCTGAACAGCGCCATTTGGAAAGACTACAATTATCTCATATGGTCCAAGCCATCTGGTTTGGAATTTCCCTAGGTTATGCTGGTACTGAGAGTCATATAGGAGCGCCCAGTCTCCAACTGAAAACACTTTGTCCTTGACAAACTTGTCAGGCCATTGCTTTCGTTGATGTTGGATCAATTCGGTGTTTTGCAGGGCAGATTTTCTCCACTCATCAAGGCCATTCAAACTTAGAATCTTGTCTTGCTGTGCTGTAGTGAGATCCATTGATGAGTCAAGTTTATGGAATGTTTTTTTTATGATTTTCTAAGTTCAGACTTGAATATCTTATGATTTTTCATGAACATTATACAGTCTTTTATGTTTCTAAGCTTTAGCTATATGTATATTTGATACTTATGAAACTTAAGGACAAGACTAAATATATATATAGATTAATGAATGTTATTATAAAATCTGGTATCTTTCTTCTCTAGCTTTAATGGGTAGATCTCTTGCAACAATATGACAAGGCTACGTTAAAATAGGAAAACTTATTATAATCTCTATCTTGGATTCATGTTTTGGATTCTATTATGTTAACCTTTTGCAGGAAGAATAAGTTAGCAAGAAGCATGGACTCAAGGATGAGTGGGTCTTTTAAGGTGGATAACTGTTTCAGAAGTTCATCATAGCTCCACTCCTTCCATAACTTTGTGGTTGCTGATTCAGTCCAAGTCAATCTAGTTACCAAGCGTTCCTATATTCTCGAAGCACTAAACATGGCTTATCTTCTTGCATAAATTATGTTTTCGTTCCTGTAACTGGAGTTGTTATGCTATGTAATGAAGGACCTAGTTTGTAGGAGTTCTATTTTTCTTAGTTGCTTTTAAATAAGCTGGAACTTATGATTCCAGGCTAGTTAGACGTTTTGAGGAATTCATACTATAATCCAGCAATAGAGTAAATACTTTGATATCCTATATTGTATCCATGTTTTGTTGAATGAATATATGACAATTCTTCATTTCAATCTCTGAGTTATAATTCATTCATACTTCCGTGGGGGCCCACACGGGAGGTGAATTCCCTGTTCATGTTTAAGAAGGATTTAGTTAAGTTTCTTTGAAGTTGTTAAGTACTGTTGCTCCTGTAGCCACTGGTAGCAGAACCATTGACTATTTTATGCAGCATAGGTTTACTTCTCAAGCATTATCTATTTACTATTAAGTTTTTTTCCCTCAAGATGAGAGTTAATCTGTAGTTTCAGTTTCTAGTATAAATCTCCTGTAGCAATAGCTTTTACTTTAGTAGTGATGACTATTGAGAAGAACTAAAGCATAAACTTTGCAGCCATCATCTCAAGTTCACGTTCCCAGATTGATACATTTAATGAAGTCTAGCATGATGTTCTAAGTAGATACATGATAATTTTCAACAATGAATCACTGTTAAAGGATGTCCAATCCTTGAGTTACTAGGATATTATTCTAACCAGTCATCCATCCTAAGATCAAGAGTTGTCCTAAGTGTCTTATGTTTGAATTCAATAGGCATGACTGCAGAGTGACCATAGACAAGCTCAAATGCTGTGAAATCGGTTGTAGACTTCCATGTAGTTCGGTATGCCCAAAATTCTTCAGGAAATCGGATAGCCCAATCTTTCTTATGAATGGCTACTATTTTAGTGAGAATAGATTCCAATTCCCTATTGGTAACTTCCACCTACCCATTAGCTTTGGTGATAGGATGAAGACTTACCATGCCTGATGTTATATTCCTCCATCAGAGCAGCAATCAAATTGGAAATAAACTGAGGACCTTGATCAAATTGAATCTCCCTTGGTACTCCAAATCTAGTGAAGATGAATTCATAAAAGAACTTGGCAACATTGTTATCCTGAGGGTGCTTCATAGGTTTAGCCTCAACCCATTTTGTAACATAATCAGTGCAAACAAGGATATAAGATTTACCTTGGGAAGAGGGCTCAATAGGACCAACAAATTCAATCCCCCATTTGTCAAAGGGTGCAACAACTACTTGTGGCTGTAGGGGCATTTCATCTGTCTTTCTAGGCCGGCCCATGCATTGGCATTTGTCACATTTTTTGGTGTGCTGAGCAGCATCTTTGTGTAGACTGGGCCAATAGTAACCTGTGGTCAAAATTTTCAATGTTGTTCTTTTGGCAGCAAAATGTCCACCGCAAGGTTCATCATGACATGCCTTGAGGATGTCATAGGTTTCATCCTCTCGAATATATCTTCTAGTTACTTGGCCAGGACCAATATAAAACATGAATCCAGAAATCCATGAATAATTAAAGCTCTTTTCAGTTAAAAGCCTTGTTTCTTTGGCAGAGAAATGAGATGGTGTCTTACCAGTCGTGAGATAATTGGCAATATCAGCATACCAAGGATTGTGTGCAGTCAGCAAGAAAAGATGTTCATCAGAAAAACTGTCATCAATGACTGCAGAATCATCAGGTACATGCAACCTAGAAAGAAAATCAGCTACCACATTGGTTTTACCAGGTTTATCTATGATGGTAATGTCAAACTCCTGCATAAGCAGCAACCAAGGAGCCAATTTGCCAAAGATTGCAGGCTTGTTCATGAGATACTTAATAGCAGAATGGTCAGTATGCACATAGATCTCATATCCAGTAATGTAGTGTCTGAATTTATTCAGGGCATAAATGACTGCAAGAAGTTATTTTTCAATGACAGTGTAATTAAACTAAGCACCCTGCAAATTTTTACTAATAAAGTAAATTGCATGCTCAATAGAGTCCACCTTTTGGCCAAGCACAACTCCAATAGCATAGTCTGAGGCATCAGTATGGATGTGAAAAGGAAAGCCCCAATTAGGTCCTCTCAAAACTGATGTTGTAGTGAGAACTTCTTTAAGTTGCAGGAAAGACTTTGCATACTCAGAATCCCAAGCAAATTCAACATCCTTCTTGAGAAAGTTATATAGTGGTGTTGCAAGCTAACTGAAATCCTTTATAAACCTTCTATAATACCCGGCATGCCCAAGAAAACTTCGTACATCTTTTTGTTTTGTTGTAGTAGGTAATGTGCTAATCACCTCAATCTTGGCAGGGCCTACTTGAATACCTTTTGAAGATATGAAATGTCCTAAGACAACCCCTTCTTCCATCATCATGAAGCACTTTTCACTATTAAGAGAGAGGTTGAAATCACAACATCTCTGAAGAACTTTCTCCAAATTCACCTTGGCCTCATCAAAAGTATGCCCATAGGTTGTAAAGTCGTCCATGTAAATCTCCAAGCAATCAACAAAGATATCTAAGAATATATTGATCATAGCTCACTGAAAGGTAGCAGGGGCATTACACAACCCAAAACGTAGCACTGAATAGGAAAATGTACCCCATGGGCAGGTGAATTTTGTCTTCTCCTGGTCCTTAGGGGCTATTTGTATCTGATTATAACCACTGAATCCATACAGAAAAGAGAAGTATTTCTTTCCAACTAAGTTATCAAGGACTTGATCTATGAACGGAAATGGAAAGTGGTCCTTCTTAGTGGCTGTGTTAAGCTCTCTATAGTCAACACAAACTCTCCACTTCCCTCCTTTTTAAGGCACTATAACAAGAGGGGAGACCCACTGACTATTAGAAATGGGATAGATGAAGCCAACATTTAACAACTTTTGTAGCTCATTCTTTACTATATCTGTTAGAGCTGGGTTAACCCTTCATTGAGGTTAGCGAACAAGTCTGAATTCAAGGTTGATATAAATTTTGTGAGTACAAAGCTTAGGGTCTAAACCTTTCATGTCAGTATAATCCCAAGAAAAGGTTGATTGATGTTCTTTTAGAAGCTGCAGGACATCTGTCTGTTGAGAGAGAGTTAAAGCAATGTTTACATTTAACTCCCACCCTGAGCTAACCTCTAGCTTAGTGACCTTTTCTACCATGGACATCTGAGCAATTAGGGAAGACTCCATTTCATGAGGCAATAATGTATGAAGAAATTTGGAAGTTTCTGAATACTGTAGGGCATCAATAGGTGGTAACAAAGTGTCAAGAACATAGTCCTCTTGGGAACACACTTGGGATTGCACTCCATACTCATTCAGAATAATGGAGGAAATGATTTCATCTTCTTCCCTACAAGCTACAAAAGGTTCCCTAGATATCATCATTAACTGTTGAATGGAATTAACCTCAGGTTTAGTATCATCCAAATCTGGCCAGCTTATATGGTCATCTTGCAATAGAGGTTGAGCTAGGGAATACATAGTCAGATTTTTAGTGTTGACTCCATTGAATATAGTCATTTTTCCTGACCGACAAGCTATATAGGCATCTGTAGTAGCTAGCCAAGGCCTGCCTAGAATTATTGGATATCCTCCCATGTTAGCCTTTGGAGAAAGGACAACAAAATCAACTAGATATTCCCAAGAATTCAATGTGACTATTACATCCTCTACCATCCCATCAGGTGTAATGGTGGAACTATCAGCAAGCTGAAGGATGGTTGGGGTTTCCCTAAGATCGATGATATGCAACTGAGACATTACTTCCTTGGTCATGACATTTATGGACACACCTAAGTCAACTAGAGCATTTTGGACTTGCATTCCTTGAATAGTGACCATAACCACAGGGCTAACAAGATCAGAATACTTGGGAACTATCAATTTTCCAACATTAGATCAGATAACTGGCCTAGGACATGTATGGTTTTGGGATCCTTTTTCTTCCTCCCAGGTTGCTTGATAAAACCTTCCTTGATGGCCTTAATATATGCAAGTACTTCCTTTATGGCATCTAACAGGGGAATCTTTACTATCATTTGCTTTAATTGGGCAAGCAAATCCAACAATGCTTGATTTTCCACTGGCTTAACTTGTTCATCCAACCTATGAGAAAATGGGGGTTCTTGTGCTACAGGAGCAGTAGGAGCAGTAGGGTTGACTAGTACCTTAGTTGGTTCTGCCGAGGCATCCTCAACTTCGGTAATGATAGGCTGTTGTGGAGGAGGAAGAGTCGTGCCAGATCTTAAATGGATATTATTCAGGGAAATTGCATAGCTCTGCTACTGCGTTGTTAGTTTAGCATTGTTGGGATTAGGAGTAGGCTAAGCAGGTAATTGAGTCTATTTAGGGGAAGTAGTATTGGCTGTAGGAGGAGGCATCAAAGCTTGCTGCTGAGGTGGTGGCATCAAACCTTGTTGGTTTGATTGGTTCATCTAATTGTGTGGTTGTTTCCACCCCTACTGGGGCTGTTGCCAGGGTTGTTGAGGTTATGACCAACCCTATTGAGATTATTGTGATCCTGGTTGATGTTGTTGCCAGCCTTGTTGAGGCTGTTGCCAACCTTGCTGAGGCTGCTGCCAACTATTATACCCACTAAATCCACTATGTTTTTTATTTTTCCATGCATTAGTATTATTAAAATTTTGAAGAGGATCTTGGGGAATACCTGGTCTCTGAGCTCATGGCCTTCGCTAGGCAACGTAGACCACCTCTCCATTCTCATCAATGGCTTTGAACTCGGTAGGCATTGGTTGGGACTCCAAGCTTGCAACAGACTTACACCGATAATTCTTTTTCTTTTCCCTACAGTGTGGACAGTACTCTGCTAACATTGCATCAGCTTCATCTTTCTTTCTCCTTGCTATTGGCAATTTGGCTGAGGTATGTACATGGATTTTGTCATTATGGCAACATATGTTCCCTATGAAGATCACATAAGCTGGAAAGTAAGTATGGAAGATCGCAGACTAAAATTGTCTAAGTATGAAACAGTGTTTTTGACATAGCACCCGATACAGTTTGTTTTGGAGACATTCACTGGAGCATGATCAGAGTTTGCGCAGTTGAACATAGACTCTATGGTGTCTAAGGATACCCCATCTCAATGCACAAAAGAGTACGGATAGTACGAACAAAGTTATGATTGTTTTACCGATGACAGAGTATAGCCAACAGAGCAGTTTTGAAGGCAGAACTAGTAAATGAATTAAGGGATTATTTTGCTTGTCAAAATAATGACTTAATATTATAAAGAGATGACATCCTAGATGTTTACTCTTGGATAAAGATATGCAAGTCGACTTGAGAAAGATATTATGTTTGTATCTTGTATAAATAAAGATGTACCGAACATACTTGAAATGTAACATGCAACTTGTGATAGTTGTATATTGTGATAGCAGCGAAAGTTGTTGATACGAAGTTGTAAGTAGTACCATATTGTAATCAATAAACATTTGTATTACTTGTTTGGGCAGTGAACTCATCTGGTAATCAGGTTTTGTATCTACAACTCCTAACAGGGTTGAGGCTTCTAACAAGGCCTATAGTCCCTTAACCAGGACTGATACACTATATGTTTGTAATAGACTCCTAACAGGGTCAACATCCTTAACAAGATATCTTTTGATTAGTGGACCTTTGTGGGTACCATCCCTGCCAGGGTTTTCCCTTGGCCAGGGTTTCCTCGAGAACATATCATGTGTTATGAGTTCTTTACATTTACTGTTATGTATGCTATTTAGTTTCTTATGCTTTAAAGTAATCTGTTATATCCATAAGTGGGCAAAAGTAAAATTTTGTGAAATACTGATTCACCCCCCCCCCCTCCTCAGTATTTCCTATTTCTAACCATTGGTATTAGAGCACAATTACTCAGAGAAGGAACATTCAAGGAAAGCCTAGTAGCTTGAGTAAGATCTCTATGGATATGGATCAGTTACAGAAGAATCTTGAAGAAGCTCTTGAACAAATTGATATGCTTATTGATGAAAGAAACACTCTGAAAAGAAAGTATGATGATGCAAAGAATCTTATTGACAAATTGAAAGGTAAGATAGAAGATCTGAAATCTGAGAAGGAATTTGAAATTCTTGTTGAAGATTGTGATGATCTAGAAAATGAAAATGTGATCCTTAAACATGAATTGAAGATAGCAAATCTGAAGCTTAGCTTGAAAGATGGAAATGACAATTTAAGATCTGAGAATGAAAACTTGAAGAATGAGAATGAAGATCTGAAATCTAAACTTGGCAAGGTAACATCTGAATTTGATAAAGTCAAATTGCAGTATGATGAACTTGAGAAAGACAACAAGATTGTGAAAGGTGAATTGACTCAATCCAAACAACAACTTGAGAGGCTATATTCAAATAGTGAAAATATTGATGAGCAAGTATCTTATGGAAAACCATTCTATGACAAAACTGGTCTTGGATTTAACATATTGAAGATAGTTAGTGAAAGCAAGAAACCAGATCTGAATGTATGTGAAAGTAGTGAAGAAAAGAAGTTAGATGAGAACAAATCTGAAGATGCACTTAAGCAAGAAGAATCACCGAAGCAAGAAGATGCACCAAAGCAAGAAGAACCACCGAAGCAAGATGAACCATCCAAAGGTATGCAAAGAGAATTCAAAGGTAGATGTTTTTCTTGTAATACTATTGATCATATGAAAAGAGATTGTACAGGTAAACAATTCAAACCTCTTAATGGATATTGTTATAATTGTCATGGTTTTGGACATAGAGCTATTGAATGTAGAAGATCTAAAGTTATTGAGAATAATTACAATAGTAGAATGCCTAGAAATACTAACAATGCAAATCAGAGATCAACTGAAGACATGAAAAGAGGAAATGGAATAGTATGTTATAGATGCAACAAAATTGGACATATTGCTAGAAATTGCAGGACACAAATCAATCAGCAAACACCTAGATATGGAACCAATGGAAACATTTGTCAGATATGTAACAAGATTGGACACACAACAAGATTTTGTAGAATGAACAATGGAGGTTATCATCATAACCCTAACCCTAGAAACTATGCAAGAAGGAATGAAAATGCAGGAAACAAAGAGAAAGGTTGTTGTAGCAATGAAGATGAAGTAAAATTTGTTAAAGGCATAGATCAAGAAGGTATATTCAGCACTGAAGGTAATCAGGAAGGTAATGTATCTGATGGTAAGAATGAGTCTTTACCTAACCCTTCTTTAAGCACTTAAATTATGTAAATTTATGTAGTTTAGGAACTTGAATTAGTGTAGAATTAGATTTTGAATGAGTTAAGTTTTGTGTAGTTAGATGAAGGTTTGTTATGTTATACTAATGCTATGGTTAAGTGCGCAAAAAGAAATATTATGTTTTGCGAGGTCGCAAGAAGATTTATGGTTGCAGGTTTATAGAATCAGCTCTTTGGCATTTTAGCGGCAAAAGAATTGAATGCAATGTCAGATCGAGTAAATGCTAAGTATTAAAAGATTGAAATTGAAGTTATTGTGATTATCAAGTGATTAGAAGTGATTTGGAGAGCGAAGAAAGAAGTTTGGAAGCGATTTGCAGAAGTTTGAAGCGTCGATCTAGCGAAAGCCCTAATTTTGTGAATTTAAGGTATTTATCCGACTTAGACCTTGAATCAGCTTAAGTAATCAGATATAATCATGGATGTGTCATTGATTCACAACATCAAGGATAAGAACAGACCTAGAACTAAGAAAAATCTAGTTGAACCCTCAAAAAGAGATGCTAGTTTAGCTTTATCATCCGTACCAGATGAAGTTCTTCATTTAGAGAATGTTAAAAGTTATCTTGGATGCAAATATGAAACCCTAAGGGAGAGTAATTTAATGGTGAATATCAAAAATTGTACAACAAGGATATGTCAGTGAAACAAGGTTATGAACATCTAGAAAATAATGAAATCATTGAGTACTCTATGAAATATGAATTTGATGATGAGGAGTGTACTAAGATCATTTTGAGTAGGATACATAATGGTAAATTTTGGTTAGAAGATAGAGTTATAGACATAACTGCAGACCTAATTCATGATGTGACTGGATCATCAAAAGTTGGTGTAATTCCACTGAATGAGAAAAACATGAGAAAGATTGTGATTGATAACACTAGTTCAATATACAATGGAAGAGGTATAGTCATTAGTAAGATTAAGCAAGATGATGTAAAATACTTGTGTAAGATTTTGACAACAAAATTATGTGGAAGTTCTAGAGAAGATGATATGCCAGCAGGTATGGTACAC
Organism: Chamaecyparis obtusa; assembly: GCA_027943335.1. Lineage (NCBI taxonomy): Eukaryota > Viridiplantae > Streptophyta > Pinopsida > Cupressales > Cupressaceae > Chamaecyparis > Chamaecyparis obtusa. The sequence continues at coordinate 224,724 of BSBK01001852.1, read as the reverse complement.
ATTGCTTATTTGATATAAGAAGAAGAAGCCTGTGGATATGTGGAAGAAGAAGCCTATGGATATGTGTGAAATTATGTGGAAGAAGAAGCCTATGGATATGTGTGAAATTCTGAGAATACAGTTGTTTGAGAATTTGGAAAAGATAAAGAAAGCTAAATACACTCACTTTAGATTTTCCTCATTGGTTACTTACATGTTCTTCCACTTGCTAAGAAGATTTCCTTACACTATTGATTGGAATGATGGTGAGAATACTATGGAAAGAATCAATAAAGTTTACATGAAACATCTTATTGAGAAGGTTAATGACAGTGTAAAGTTAGTGTTGAAAACTTTTCAGAACATTGTGGTAAATAGATCAAGAATTACTCCATCCCTAGTTGAGAAATACAAAAATGATATATGTTTTATGGTTGATACCAATTTCACTTACATTGAGGCAGTAAAACCTAGACATGAATTCATAGACCCTCTTGGCTATGAAATCTCTGAAGTTGAAACAAAAGGATATGTTAGTAGATTGTTGAAAAGTAAATTGGATGCTCATAACAACAGATTTGGAACATATGATGAAAACTTTGATTCAGCAAAGACACTCAAGGAAGAGAAACAATCAAAGAAGAGAGTGGAGAATACAATAAAGAAAATTCTAAAAGAATCAGGTACGAATGAGCAGGAATTTGATATTGCAAGAAAGACTGCAGAAGCAATAAGGCAAAGTGAGATACTATCAGTCCCACCTTTGGCATCAAGTGCAGAACCCATTCAAGTTAAGGTAAAGGTTGAAGAACCTGAGAAGGAGCAAGAAATTAGTCAGACAGAGAAACCCTCTTCTTCAACACCAAGCAAAAGAATGAAGGCAAGTGCTTTAGGACTGAGTAAAAGACAAAAAATAATTGTTCCACCAGTTTCTAGAAGAGTAGCAGAGATAAAAGATGATGAAGTAACAATAAAGAAGAAATCATGGAAACCAAGGATAGAAAGAGTTAATGAAGATATATTGCAGCATGGAGACTTTACCAAAATGAACAAATACTATGATTTATATGGATCCTTTGATAGATTAAATCTAGAGAATGCAATGGTTACACATATGATTTTGGAAAACAAGAAATTTGATACTATTCATGGAAAGATACTAGAAGATTTGTACAATAGACTTGTGAGAAAAAAGATGAGAGCACAAGAAGAAGATACTAAAATGAGAGAGAATGTGATAAGACAGTTTTGTGACATAAGAGATGATGACCACCTTAAACAAATCCTCAAGCCACTTGAAACCCTATTAAGAACCAAAAGAAGAACTATACAAATAATGGGAGGTCAATATGAACAAGTAAAGACTGAAACTGAACAGGCAGTTGTGCAAGTGCTAGCAAACTTGGTAGCAGGAAAAGATAGCAAAGATCAATCAGTTGCAGAACCAACAGAGAAACAGATTTTAGAACAGGTAGAGGCAGCAACAGAGGTAGTTGAAGTTGAAGATATTCCCTCTTCTTTTATAAACATTGGCACATAATCTATGGACATTGAAGGAACACAAGTTACTTTAGATTCAGATGATGCGGTACTCAATAGTTTGGATAACATTGTTGACAATTTGGCTTTGGGAGAGCAAAAAAAGAGTATTGAAATAGAGACTACATGAACAAAAGAGAAAATGGAAACAGAGGCCCATACACCTACTGAACCACAAGAAGACATCAGTATTACTCCTAAGACTGGAAAGGAGAAAGGAATAGGGACATTGATTGAAGATTTGAGCAAGGAGGTTGATGACGATGATCAATTAGAGTTGATCACTTCTTTGAACAAAATTATTGGAAAGAACAAGAAAGTTAAGAATTTGGAAGGTAGCCTAAAAGATTTGACTGAGAAGCTACAAAGTGTTATATCTACAAAAGTCTTTGATTCAGACCCACTTGAAAGAGCAAAGATAGTAATAAATTATTTTGATGTTGAGTTCACTAATTTGACTAATATTGCTAAGGTTAAGGCTCAGGCAGCTTATGAAGCTGAGATGTTGTAGAATATAAGTCAGAATATCAAAGTGTTTGTACATTCAGTGTACAAAATCTAAAAATATAATAATTGAGGAAGAGAAGAAGATAAAAGAGAAGCAAGATGAAATTGCAGCAGAGACAAACTCAATGGCTAGCACAAACATAAAGATCAGTGCAGTTGAGAGAAAGATCAGAAAATTATGTGATGAGATAAGGACTTTGAATGATGAGAAGAACAGGAAAATTATCAGGATAAACATCTTGAGAGAGAATGTCTCAATCAAGTTGACTATAATAGAAGAGTAGCTAGAAGAATGTCTTACTGCTAAGACATCATTTCAAAAGTTCAATTTTGAGTCCCTTCAAGCTTGTCAGATTGCAGCATACGGATTGAGTACTTTACTCAATGTAGCAGAATCAATTAAGAAGGCATGGGAGAAAGATTTTGAGGCTTGGAAGTCAGATTTTGCAGATTGTGTTGCAAGCCTACCGGCTTTGCAATAAGATAGTAAGGTAAAAAAATTTGACAGAATTTTGTATATCCCTTTCCACCCTTTATTTTGTCATTGTTGTCAAAGGGGGAGAGATACTTAGAAAATTGTCTATATATGATAAGGAAGGATACTCATAGAGGGAGTTCTATGGAGTATTATGAAGTATTATAGATTATGTGTATATTTTGAGGAGATATAAGGATAGTATACTTATTTTATACTATGGCCATAATTTTGATACAAATTTTGAGATTTTGACTTGTACACTTAGCCAATTTTCTCATATGTTGCCACCAATGACAAAGGGGGAGATTGTTGGCAATTTGGCTGAGGTATGTACATGGATGTTGTCATTATGGCAACATATGTTCCTTATGAAGATCGCATAAGCTGGAAAGTAAGTATGGAAGATCGCAGACTAAAATTGTCTAAGTATGAAATAGTGTTTTTGACAGAGCACCCGATACAGTTTGTTTTGGCGACGTTCACTGGAGCATGATCAGAGTTTTCATAGTTGAACATAGACTCTATGGTGTCTAAGGATACCCCATCTCAGTGCACAAAAGAGTACGGATAGTACGGACAAAGTTATGATTGTTTTACCGATGATAAAGTACAGCTGATAGAGCAATTTTGAAGGCAGAACTAGTAAATGAATTAAGGGATTATTTTTCTTGTCGAAATAATGACTTAATATTATAAAGAGACAACATCCTAGATGTTTACTCTTGCATAAAGATATGCAAGCCGACTGGAGAAAGATATTATGTTTGTATCTTGTATAAATAAAGATGTACCAAACATACTTGAAATGTAACATGTAACTTGTGATAGTTGTATATTGTGATAGTTGTATATTGTGATAGCAGTGAAAGTTGTTGATATGAAGTTGTAAGCAGTACCATATTGTAATCAGTAAACATTTGTATTACTTGTTTGGGCAGTGAGCTCATCTGGTAATCAGGTTCTGTATCTACAACTCCTAACAGGGTCGAGGCTTCTAACAAGGCCTATAGTCCCTTAACCAGGACTGATACACTATATGTTTGTAATAGACTCCTAACAGGGTCAACATCCTTAACAGGATATCTTTTGATTAGTGGATCTTTGTGGGTACCATCCCCACCGGGGTTTTCCCGTGGGAAAGGTTTCCTCGAGAACATATCATGTGTTATGAGTTCTTTACATTTACTGTTATGTATGCTATTTAGTTTCTTATGCTTTAAAGTAATCTGTTATATCCATAAGTGGGAAAAAGTAAAAGTTTGTGAAATACTGATTCACCCCCCCCCCCCCCCCCCCTCTCAGTATTTCCTATTTCTAACACTTGCCTGCATTGTGTCCAACTGAGTGGTGTCATCATTAATGATGTATTTCTTGAAATCTAATAATAGATTGGATAGCTCCATTTTGGACACCCATGCACCGTTGGACTTGTGAGGCAAGACTCTCAAGCCTCTTCCTTTCTTGGCAGTAGCTCTAGAACAGTTCAGACATATGCTCTTGATGTCATCCCATGTCTTCTGAGTAATGTCTCCCCCTGCCATAAGGTCAAGGGCCTCTATGCTCCCATCATTCACACCTCTCAAAAACAAATGCTTTTGAGATTCTTCATTCAGCTCATGTTGTGTGTTACGCTGCAGGCTGCACATAAACCTGGAGACATAGTCTTCGAAAGTTTCATCTTCCTTCTATGACATTTTAAATATGTCATATCCCTTTAAGTCTCCTCCTCTGCAATAATCTTTATACTTCTCAAGAAACATGGTGCACATTGAATTCTAATCTGCTACACTATCAACACCCAAACTCATAAACCATCACAGAGTAGCCTCCTTTAAAGTGGAAGGAAATAATTTGAGCTTATGGTCGTCAGTGGTGTAGTCATAGCTTCTGCAGAGGACATCAAATTCAAAGAGGAAAGTCTCTGGATCCTCTGTGATGAGTCCATAGAATTTAGGAAGCGCGGCTGCAAGAATGTTCTTCAGATTTTGGTTACCTTGTTGAGTAGGAATGGGAAAAGGGAAAGTAGGATGAGCCATTACATTATCTAGATAATTTGGGCAAGCAAAGAGGGCATTTAAATGGTAAGACTCTTCATATGATGGCGGTGAATGTAAGTGATCATAAGCATCAGCAAACACATTCTCAAACAATTCTTCTTCTTGTGGGTTTTCTAATTGGAGTTCCTCAAACGTTAGATCGAAAACCTCAAATGGTTCTCCCTGATTAAGGTTAGGTAGGAATCACCCAAGATGATCCCTACATCTATGCATGCAAAATTATGCAGAATGAAGACTAACTTAATGACTTCTGGGTTGAACTAAATTGACACCATCCTCGGCAATGGCACCAAAAATGATTGGTTTGAATAATATCCTAGTAACTCAAGGACTGGACATCCTTTAACAACGATTCATTGCTGAAAATCATCATGTATCTACTTAGAACATCATGCTAGACTTCATTTAATGTATCAATCCGGGGATGTGTACTTGAGATGATGGCTGCAAAGTTTATGCTTTAGTTCTTCTCAATAGTCATCACTACTAAAGTAAAAACTATTGCTACAGGAGATTTATACTAGAAACTAAAACTACATATTAACTCTCATCTTGAAGGAAAAACTTAATAGTAAATAGATAATGCTTCAGAAGTAAACCTATGCTGCAGGAAATAGTCAATGGTTCTGTTACCAGTGGCTGCAGGAGAAATAGTTCTTAACAACTTCAAAGAAACTTAATTGAATCCTACTTAAGCATGAACAGGGAATTCACCTCCCATGTGGGCCCCCACGGAAGTATGAATGAATTATAACTCAAAGATTGAAATGAAGAACTTTCATATATTCATTCAACAAAACATAGATACAATATAGGATATCAAAGTATTTTACTCTATTGCTGGATTACAGTATGAATTCCTCAAAATGTCTAACTAGCCTAGAATCATAAGTTCTAGCTTATTTAAAAGCAACTAAGAAAAATAGAACTCCTACAAACTAGGTCCTTCATTACATAGCATAACAACTTCAGTTACAGGAACGACATCATCATTTGTGCAAGAAGATAAGCCATATTTAGTGCTTTGAGAATATAGGAATGCTTGGTAACTAGATTGACTTGGACTGAATAAGCAACTGCAAAGTTATGGAAGGAGTGGAGCTATGATGAACTCTGAAATAGTTATCCGCCTTAAAAGATCCACTCATCCTTGAGTCTGCGCTCCTTGCTGACTTATTCTTCTCCTACAAAAGGTTAACATAACAGAATCCACAACACGAATCCAAGGAAGAGATTATAATAAGTTTTCCTATTTTAATGTAGCCTTGTCATACGGCTGCAGGAGATCTACCCATTAAAGCTAGAGAAGAAAGATATCAGATTTTATCATAACATTCATTAATCTATATATATTCATTTTTGTCCGTAAGTTTCATAAGTATCAAATATACATATGGCTAAAGCTTAGAAACATAAAAGACTATATAATGTTTATGAAAAACCATAAGATATTTAAGTCTGAACTTAGAAAATCATAAACAAAACATTCCATAAACTTGACTCATCAACTAGCCTCAATGTTTACCACTCATCCAAACACTCTCTGCCACTCTTGTAGCCCTTCTAGATTTGTGGAGGATGGTGAACATGCTTTAGAAATGTGAAAGTATCCTTACCCTAGCTTCCAAAAAGCGTATAATTTATTACATAATAGTTTCTCCTCTCTTGAGGATGAGGATAACATGCAAGAATTTGAATCATGTATTTCATGTCATTGAGTTGACAAGGTTTCTCTCAGTTGTAGCTTCCCAAAGTGAGATTTAATATTTTTCAGGTCATTGAGTTGACAAGGTTTCTCAAGGGATCAAACATGTTTAGTTGCAAAAATAATATAGTAAGCATCTTTGGCGATTAATATTTAAAACCATAGTTAATGTCATGTTGATCCACTTTGCAATTTGATTCTCAGCATATTGGTCAAGTGCCTATCAATTTCCAAGGTCATGATATGATTCAATCAATTTTTAAGTGCCAAATTCCCTAGGCTTATTTTGAGAACTTCATGAAAATTCCAACAATCAAGTCTCATTGATTACTTATTGCATGCTTTCAATTCAGAATGCATGATGAAGTGGTCAAGAATCAATATCAAAGGTTGAGTTGGTACTAGAACAAATTTTGTAAGCAGGGTCCACAGGGAGACTTGATTTGCCTCATGACACTACATTCTCATTTAAATTCCATTTTGATCATTTATTATTCAAACCATTTTGTGTTTAAAATAATATTTATATAACAATGAGGCCATGGAACCAAATTATGTATCTAGTAGAAATCCTCTTTTGAGTTTACTCACATAGAATTAGTTTAAATATTTTTTTATTTAAAGCATTATTTAATAATATTTTAGAAAATTATTAAATACATTAATGTGCAAAGCAAGAACTTTGTTTAATACATTTGCAAAATGACTTTCAAAGAAAAGGTGGGAATGTTGGATGGTGAGCCCAAGATTTCATGTATTAGCATCTTAGTTTCAATACAGTTTTAGTTTTTTCAGTAATTGCTTGTAATCATTACTTTTGCGAATATGAATAAAAATTGTGTTTTGAGCTTATCAGTGTGTAATCAAGCTTTGAGTACTCACTCAAGGGGGGACACTTGGTGAGTAACTCCTTTCAGTTTTAGCAGTAGTATCCTTCAGCTTTATTTACAAGTTTTGGAGTTTGTCTATTCCTACAACCACTGGAAGTGATTTCTTGTGACTGTTCCTACAACCAAAGGAAAATAGAGTAGTTCTTGTCTAGATATCCTTAACTTTATTGTAGTAGTTTCTATAATTGCATCTTTAGCATTTGAATTATGTTAAGCATTTGAACTAAGTTCAATTCCAACATTTACCTTTCAGCATTACTTTCCTTAAGTTGTAGTATAGCATGTCTTTAGTAGGAACTTAGTGCACATATAATGCAAACCCATTTCAAGTTCATGCACCCTGGGTTGACAAAGTAAATGAGCCTTCAAAATGAGAAAGATAGCTGCTTAGTTTTGATTTCCAATCCCTGAGTTGAGTTTTTCAACCTAGTTAATAATCCAATTAGGAAGTCGAGCATTTTTGGCATTGTTTCCATGGATGGTGTCAAGATAAGGACCTATTGCAGACATTAGTTAAATTTCCAATTTATTTTATGGTTTAGTTTTTCTCGATCTAGCTAGTTTTCAATTTCAATTTCAGCCTAAGTTCAAAATCATCAATCTGCATACATAGAAGAAGAAGAGAAGCTTTAGGAAGATTCCTTCCTAATTATCTTGAAAATCAATTTGGTGATATTTTTATTCAACTAGAAGGAGGAGGAGGAGGAGGGTGTGTCCTTGGGTTGCTTCTTGGTAGCAATATCAATGGCTTGGACCAAAATTAGTAAGTTACCCAATATTTGTACACTAGCTACCTCGGTAGTCTATTCTTCATCTTTATTTTTAGTAGCAGTAGTGAAATCTTCATCTTCCTTAGCCTCATCATCGGGATCACCTTTAGTGATATCCTTTATCAATACATCTTCCCCAATTATTTGTAACTTCTCTGGTGTATCTTCTTGTTCGGTTTGGCCAGTAGGATAAAAATATTCAGCATATGTATCATCCTCTGGCTACTCGGTGTCTAATATGTGTATAGGTTCTTCAACTAGCCTTTGTGCAGTAACATCAACATCATCAGTGTCTACACCTTTACCTCTTCCTATTGTACTTTTCTCTATAATAACCGCAAGTGCAATTTTCTCTGCTTCAACTTTGGACTTTAAGATTTTAGTCCATTTCTCCTTTCTTTCCTCATCAACTTCTTGGATTTTACCTTGTAAGATATTCATTTTTCTTCCTTTCATCAAAAATTTGTTTGCATATTTTTTCATCATTTCTTCAATCTCTTGAATAGATAAATTTGGCATTGCCAAAATCAATGTTCTCTCTCTCATTTTCTTCTTAGTGTATAAGGCATAAGTCCACCATGCTGAGATTTTATCATACAATTCTTTGGGAATATAATTTGCAAATCCAACTGGCAATCCCTTGAATTTAATCGTCATGTCGATGATTGCCTCTTCCAGTTTGTCCCGATCCTCGATATCCATTGTTAGAATAATTGAGAGGGGGGTGAATCAGTTATCCAGTGTCCCAATTCAAAATGTATAATCCAAAACAATTCTATTACTTATGCAAGTCGGTAACCATAGAATACTTCCACTGTCTGTGTATTTACAGATTGATAATTTAAACTCTGTAATAATTACCGATTAAATCTAACATGTAATATGCAAATTATGATCACAAAAAACTATCACAATCAACACATAACACAAGATATTTAATGTGGAAACCCTGTAAAGGGAAAAACCACCTGGGACCAGCAACCCAAAATTGTTCACTCTTCTGAAGTGAGGTCGGTGAAGACCCAACCCTATTAAAGGTTTACAAACACATGTTAGGTGTGACCTTGTCAGAGGATTTTAGACTAGAAGTTATCATCCAACCAGCAGTCACTCTGGGGTTGACAGGATAACAATGTTCACTCTATGAATGAAACATCAAAAGACTTTCATAGTCCACTTGGTTTAGAGATTTAATTGTGTACAATGGTTAAATGTGTAACAGTAGGTGATCTGCCTAAATACAACTTCAGTTTGCAGTTTACAGATCAATGTTCAGCTCATTAAATACTTCTAACCAATATAACACTTCAGATTCAATACTGTATTAACTTACTGTCCGTCAGTAATAACTCTCTGTAGCTCAGTAATTGTTCTGCAGCTCGGTTCTCATTAACCAGTATGATCGAAAAAACTTCTCCACGTGATTATTCTGAAGTATCTTCTTATTTCGGCATACGTTTCATAATGAAATGATTGTCTCTTATATAGACGAGTAAATCATTTTATTTTCCTCCATCAGATTTTGCCGCTTAATCATATTCATAGATTTTGCTGCTTTAAGCTCCCTCGGCTAATGTGTCAATAACACGTTTCAATCTGCTCCATTAGATCCTTTTTTATTTATGTTAGCCATTGATCTTCATAACAAACATTATCTGTTACCTCGATTTCATACACTTTACAACTCATCACTTTATCAGCTAAACTGATCATTTAATTCATTTTTATTTTGCTCGGTTAACAAAGAAATGTGTTGGTGAACACAAGCTCAGTTAATACTGTGCTCGGTATACACTACACTTCGTTGGTGTATACTAAAATGCTTTATTTACCGATAACACTGCTTTGTGTCTTTTAGCTCTATTCTTCATCATAGATGAATGAAACATAATAAAGTCAATTCCATCAAGTCATAAACTGATCAACAAGTTACTCAGTGTATTCCTTGTCCTCATCTGTCATATACATCTTCCTCATGTAGATATTTTTGTTCTTCATCTCTTTCACCTTCCTTCAGATGTGTCAGTATAGTAACTTACAAGATAAGTATTGTCAAGCTAGTTGACATCAATGACAACATAATACTAATTTAATCATCTTACATTATCTAATCATCAACTCCTCAATAATCTTGAATTGCAGATGCTTCATTCTAGTTCTGAATTAGTTGTAGTTCATCATCCATGTGTACATATCTATTTATTTTAGGGTGACCCAGTCCTCCCTTTTCTTTTATCTCCTTTACAATCTCATCAATAGATTGTGTTTTATTTACAACTACTTTAAATTGACTAATATCCTCCTCATTTGAATCTACATCATCTTTATTCCTTATTAATTTTCTTCTTTTCTTAGGTGCCTCGGTAGATGCTTGATTACCTCTCTTTTTCTGATAGGTCTTGGTTGGTGTAGGCCTTGTTATCTTTGCAACTCCTTGTTTCAGAGGTGGGGAAACACCTGTAAAGGACCTTGTCCTTGCCCGTGTAGGAGTCTATGTCTGTTTCCTCTTACCTTTTGTTTTCTTTACCGAATCTTCTTGTACCTCCTTGTCTGACTCGATCTCTTCCTCACCTTCACTATTACCAACTGTTATCTGCTCCTCAGTTGTCTCTTCAACTGACTTCTCTTCTTCTTCTCCAAGTTGTTTTTCTAAAGTGCTTATCATTTTCTTTTTCTTTCTATTGATTTTCACTCCAAACAAATCCATTTTTATTTTTTGTTTTGCTTCCTCATAGGTGCCAAACCTTGTTGTACTCTTATTCTTAGGATTTGCAAGAAGTTCCTTTATTGACCTAGTAGCTCAGTCAATGTAAATTTCATAGTTCATTGGTGGCAACCATGTAGTCCTCGATTCATCTTCCTTTATGAGAGTGGAGTTGATGTCCACTAGGAAAAAAATTTCATCCTTATAATTCTCCACCAACTGTGTCATAATTCTGCTTCTTTTGTGCATTCTCTCCTTAAATTTACCAAAATAGTCATCCATGAGTGGCTCAAAATTCTGACCTAAACTAGTTATGAATTCACCGATTTTCATGATGACTAGTTTATTTACATCCCATTTGACATTGTCGATTGAGGGAAATGAATTCTAAAAGTATAAAAATATACATACTAGTAGGGATCCAATCTTGCAAGTGTTTGATTTAGCAACTCAGATCGTTCGCATGTTCTCCTCCAGTTGCCTCAATATCATCTCGGCTAGCTCAAGTTGAAGTCATTTCTTCACAATTTTATATGGTATATCAACAACGTTACAAGGAACATTGTTCGGTTTGGTAGATTAGAATACCTTGTAAGCAATCACATATGCTTTGAATCTAGTCTTTGGATCATCAATGGTGTTGATCCGCATACCTTTGTCATCCCACTTGGCTCCAATCAACTTCTCTATTTCATTCTTTGGTGGGTCTCTTAGGGATTCAACCTTATCACATAGTGGGTAATCGGTGACCATGTGAATAACATCCTTGGTGATCTTTACCGGTTCATCCAACCATATTTTTCCCTCGTGTACTTGGCTGAGTACTATCCTAATCCACTCAGTTTTGAATATCTTTAGGAAGTGAAGGGCATTTTTTAAACCTTTAACTTCTAGATGTTTATGTTCATCCTTCAGTTTCTCATATATGCATAGCTCCTGGTAAGTGGATTGCAACTCAAAATAACCAATTTCACTAATATTGCAGTGAATGTAAGACCTAACATATTTTACCAACAAAACTGTTAGGAATGGGAACACTGAGAGGGAGGGGGGGGGTGAATTAGTGTTCACTGTATTTTAACTTTTCACTTTAATCTTTATATTGAACTTAAATGCTTAAGTACTGAAATAAACATTCACATAAATATTAAACATGAAATCAACACATGACAGCAATATGGTTACGGGGAAACCCAAATAGGTAAAAACCTCGGTGGGAATTGACACCAACTAATATTTTGCACTAGTGTTTTGTGATCCTTGTTAGAAGATCCTTAACCCTATTAGGAGTTTCTTTACAATGCTTTAAGTATAGTAGACCTTGTTAAGGGTCAGACCCTGTTAGGAGTTTTTTACAATCATCCCTATTAGGGGAGATGACACACTGTCCAAGAGCTCACTGCTCAAGTGGTGAAGGCCACAACCTTCTGATCTTAGATACACACTATACCATCCAAGGTGCATACTCTAAGGTTGAGTATACCAGCCACACAGGGGTCTAGATTAAATTAGCTCCCCCTATGACCCTGGGTACACCTTAAGTTCAAAGGTGCATACTCTGAGGATGAGTATACCATCCATGCAGGGGTCTAGAGCTAAATTAGCTCCCCCTATGACCCTGAGGGCCATTCATCTAGATGTAGAGGGTGCATCCACTGCGGATGCATCCAATACATTCTCATCAATCTTGTCCTTCTTTTTCTCTGACCAAATCATGCTCGCATCATTTGAGGCTTTGACAAAATTGACTTCTCCTACGGGATCCAAAACTGGATCTTTGACCTTTTTAGGGCTTCCCTGACCTTGCATCCTTGATCTATAGAACCTTGAGATATGTCCGGCCTTGTTACAAGAGTGACAAATGACTGGAGGTCTTATATTCCTCAGCGCATTGACATGAGTCACCATTCTGCATTATTTTGTTGTGTGACCATTATAGTTACATATATGGCATGTAACATTCTGAGAACTTCTTACATTTGTCTGATTCTGATTTCTCTAATCTTGTTGAATCCTATTCTTCTTACTAGTCTTGCAATTCATAGCTCTATGACCAAATTTATTGCATAAATAACATTAACCATTAAAAGGTCTTACCTCTGTATAGTTCCTTGCAATGTGTCCATGCTTGTTACAAGCAAAACAAGTGCGGCCTATAGGCTTGTGCTCATTCTTAGGTGGTTCACCATTATCTTTGGTTTGATCTTCAGTCTCCTTAGCATCAGTAGAGTCTTTTTGTGATTCCTTTCTTGCTCGCATATTGTCAATCTGATTTTGTGCTTCATTGTATCCAATACAACTGAGATTCTATCAAATCAGAACTAGTGTGCAATTTGTCAATATGATTCTTTTCTTCTCTCAATTTAGACTCCAAGCTTTCTTTGTTGTTCCTTAGTTCCAATATTTCCATGTTTGCTTGTCTTAGTTCTTCATTCATTTGAAGGTTCTCTTTGATCTGTTCATCATAGACTTCCTGATTATTAGTCATCTTATAATCAAACTCTTCAAGTTGTTCTTTTAAGGATTTTTTTTCTTCATTGAGCTTCTTGAGCATTGTCCCTAGATCACTGGTAGAGAACTCTTTCAAATCTTTTCTTAGTCTTTTGATGACTAATTGAGCATCACTGAGTTTATAACTTAGTTCTTCAGATTCTCTTTTTGACTTGTCCAAGTCTTCAAGAGCAACTTCAAGATTTCTTTTCAAATGTTTCATTTTTGCTTTGTCCATGATCTCCTCAAGTGGTTAAACTTCTTTGTTGAGGACCAGAGCTCTGATACCAATTGTTAGGAGTGGGAACACTGAGAGGGGGGGGTGAATCAGTTTTCACTATATTTTAGCTTTTCACTTTAATCTTTATATTGAACTTAAATGCTTAAGTACTGAAATAAACATTCACATAAACATGAAACATGAAATCAACACATGACACCAATATGGTTATGGGGAAACCCAAATAGGTAAAAACCCCAGTGGGAATTAACACCCACTAATATTTTGCACTAGTGTTTTGTGATCCTTGTTAGAAGATCCTTAACCCTGTTAGGAGTTGTTTTACAATGCTTTAAGTACAATAGACCTTGTTAAGGGTCAGACCCTGTTAGGAGTTTTTTACAATCATCCCTATTAGGGGAGAGGATGCACTATCCAAGAGCTCACTTCTCAAGTGGTGAAGGCTACAACCTTCTGATCTCAGATACACACTATATCTACAGGATGAATTGTCACTGTGACACTACTTGTCAGATCAGTTCCTTTGATGCACTGATGCTTTGACCTCTAGAAAAGCTCTAATACATCTTTTAGTGTCTTTGCACACATTTTCTCTTCTTATTATAACTCCTTATCAACTTCCATACTGAATACAATGGGAGCACCTTATATTTATATGCTCATACAAAATAAACAACTAGGTCAGCCCTATAACTAATTACAAACAATGCTTCCAAATGAATTTTCTTAAGCGTGATTACAATTATACATATAAACATGTCAGAAACCTAAATACAATGGGCACATAGCCTTTACAACATTACATTATAACCGCAAACTAAAATACTAATTGTCAACTCCATGCTCTGTTCTCTGCTGGCACACACTGGCTGTGCAACTTCAACTTGTATGCACCCAAAAATGGTCGCCTAGACTTTGGGCCCCATTTATTCAATTTATCAATCCTGAATCATTTTTATCAATAATCAATATTTTCAGCATTATCAATTTCTTGATCAAATCCTAATTTCGATCATATATTGGATTTTTATCCTTGGGCTAACCATTTATCCTAAGTCTTTATTTGATTAAAAGGAATATTTCCTCCCCTTTTAATTAAATAAAAAGCCCCCACTTTCCTCTTATCCTAAGTTGCACAAATAAAGCATTATTCCTATTTTATAAAAAGGAGAAAAAGCACTTTTTGTGTCATATGGACATAAAGTCAACTCTTATTTTCCTATTGGAGGATACTTGTGCACATGGATTGCTCCTCTTTCAAGCTCCACCACTGATTAAGTCTTTTTGCCTCTTAATCTCCATGGTCCATTCCTCCTCATTTCTTATAAAAGGAGAGCTCTCTCCTCCATTTGCATATAGATACATATCCATATATCCATGTTTTATGCTAATGTTATGCTGCAGGTTTTCTAGGTACATTTGGAGCTCTTTAAAGACATCCTTGCATCCAAGCTTTGAAGACATTGTTGTTGCATTTCATTTAGTGTGCTTTCATAGTTACATTCATGGCATCATAGATTAGATTTCCTTTTATGCAATAGTTTAAATAGGAGGCATTGTAATCCATTGCTATTTCCTTTCATAGATTAGTTGCATTGTACTTTCCTTTCATAGCTTAGACTTGCATTCTCATATAGCTTGCATTGCATTGCATATTTGATTCTTGGAGATATTGGCATTGTTGCCCTTGTCTTCACTTGAATCTCTCATTGTGTGGTTGACTAGCAAGGTCACCTTCTTGTAGCTCTAGCTGAGAGCAAAACTCATAGTCCCTTGCAACTCCATGCATAGAGAGCTATGAGCCGCTTTGTGAGGCCTCATTCTTGAGCAACCTTGCATGTAATGGTTCATAGAAGTGCATATTTTAGTGTGTACATTTCTGGCGCCCACCGTGGGGCAGAGTAGATAGCTTTGTCCTTTTATTTGATGCATTTTTGGTCATTTTCGGATTAATCTTCGTAAAAATCTGCATCTCTGGTTTTCTGTCTCAGATTATCGCGTGACACTTCTCAGAAATATCGCGCGATATACTTCCTGTCTTGGCGCGATAGTTCGCTCGGAAAAAGTATCGCACGCATATAGTGAAGTCTATCGCCCGGCATCGGGCGAAGTATCACCTGGCATCGTGCGAAGTATCGCCCGACTGGGGAAGTATCGCCCGACTATAGGGAACTGTATCGCGCGATACTGTTGGAGACTGAGAAACATCGCCTAGTCTGGCAGAGACTTGCACTTTCAGTTTTTTTGTCCGAATTCGACTATTTTAGCTTGCTGTTCTATTTTACTTTGTTTGAATAGGTCTAACCTGCATTTTTTAGCTTGAATCCATTAGATTATTGCACATTTACATTGGGATTTTGATTTTGCTAACATTGTGGGCCTAACAAGTTGTGTTTGTAGGTGCTCTCCTTCGCTTAAAATTGCTAAAAACGCATGTCAAAGAGGGCTACTAACAGTTTTTGCAGGGCTGCCCAAGCATAAAAACAAAAAAAAAAAAATTTCATTTCTTGCTTGTTGTTATTTTCCTTTCATTTGTGGCATTTACTAATTGTATTAGGAATCTTAATACCTTGTGAAAGGGATTTTGAGGTGGTAGGAGAAGTATGCTCTTCACCTTTAGGTGAATCAGAAAATCTTGACCCATCTTAAGGTTTTGGAAGCAAGGGGGTAATTGATCTCTTTGCTTGGTGTGTTTGGGAGAGATTCTTGAGATAGGGGAGTATGCTCTTCACCCTTGTGGTGAATCAAAAACCTTGAACCTCAAGATTTGATCCATTTTGTTTAGTTTAGGAATCCTTTAGCGGGCCTGCTCTTGAGCAATCAAGAGGAACGACTCAAGTGGGGACAACCTTGTCATCATTCTCCTTGGTGGCAAGTGATTCCAACTCACTATAATCTCAAGGCTATCAAGGACACCAAAAACCTTGATAGACATAACACTTGTCTTCGTTTGATGTGAGTAGCTCATGGGATTGCGACCATGAGGAAAACATTGAACAAGAATGCTTAAGGTACTCTTGAGGCCGCGAGGTCCTAGTCCTTTATGAGGAGCAAGAGGGGTGTTGTGAACGGAAATCCTTATTAAGAACCATTAGATAGAAGCCACCCTCTTTTAGCCGCTTATCTTCTTAGTGCAAGGATTGATCCAAGTGGTTTACCCGGATCACCTTAAGATACTCACCATATGTGTCCCTTTGGTTGTGTTGTTTGACACTTCCATGACAAAGCCAATATCTCTTGTGGGCAACCACTTGGTGTGAGGCAAGGGGGCATCAAGTTGTGGGCTAAGTTGATGAGTAATGAGCCTTGTCTTGTAGGTAGATTTGCTTGAAGTGTCTTCGATTGTGTGATACCAGTGTAAATGTTCTTGACATACAAACAATCGGTAGCATTCATAAGGTGCTTTTTCAATTTTGATATCACAAGTGCTTGTCTTGGCAAGGTTGCTTTTGCCCTTGTTTCAAGTTTTTGGAGACATGTTTGATCCCCTACTGTTTGCAAACCTGTCTAAATACTATTAAAATTGTGATTGAAATCAGACATTTTCACCCTTAAACTCAAAATTTTGCACAAATTGGTCAAGATCGACATCAGTATCACATTAGCCAAAGAAAACTATCACATTAGAAGGTTGTTCTTGGTGAGAAAGTTTATCTTTAGAATTGTGAGCTACATTCTTGGGAAATTCTCGTACTCTTATTGTCCAAATAACTTTCATTTAATCTCAATTTCAATGATATTTTGGCCTAGCCCAACCTCCTGGTTCAAAAGTGCAAGGGTAGTCACCCTTTGATTTGAAGCACCTCTTTGACAGTGTTGGTAAAGCCCTTGCTTCTATGTTTTCATTTCTCTTTGGACAATAGAGAACTTTGATTATCCTAGTTTGGTGTTGACATTTTGTGAGGTCATCCTACTACCAGTCTTCCTTGGTCAGTCCAGATCTTAGATCCTAGGTGTTGTCATGTTGCTCAACATCTCAATGAACGTTATGGTATCAATTGCACAAGATGGCTCTTAGTCTTCTTCTTTCTTCTCCATTTCCCATGTTCTTCTGAAGTCTTCTATTCCCATGGGAAATTCTTCTTCTTCTTCTTGATTCTTTTCCTCTTATTATCTAGTCTACTTTCTTCTATTCATCTATTCATTTCTTCCATGCTTGATTCCTCCTTTTCTATAACCATGAATCTTAACTATCTAGCTTTGGAACCTTTATTAAGAATAGATGATCTTGAGCTCATTGACATATTCGAAAAGTGTTGTTCCTCCAAAATTTTCATGAGTGATGAATTTATAGCAAAAATAAAAGAAAAGTTGATTAAATCAGATGCCTTTGCTAGAATCATAAACATGATCATATCACGATCTTCTTCCAAACATTCTTCATCATCTAAATCTTCTCATTCTTCTTCACCTTCCAAGTCTTATCATGACTCTTCCAGACATCATTCTCATTTTTCATCTTCTAAGTCTTATCATGATTCTTCTAAACACTATTCACATTCTTCATCTTCCAAATCTTATCATGACTCTTTTAAACATCATTCGAATTCCTCGTTATCCAAGTATTCTTCTTCCACTAAGTCTTCAATTTCCTCTTCTTCACGATCTCATTCTTCTTCTACTTCTCCTAAGAGTCTTACTTCTCTTCAGAAGACATACCATAAAGAGCAACGTGATAGTCCTTGTGATGTCTCTTTCACAAAGAGTGACACACCTACCTTTGATGACTATGATGACTATGATGATGGACAATGTAGCAATACTTATGGCAACTCTATTCCTAAGAGTCCTCCTCGTCGTGTGCTTAGGCTTACTAAAGGGTCATCCTATTGGATAGATTGTGATGGTGATCCATATGATTCTAATTTTGAGAGAAATTATGATATTTGTTGTGAACAATATGATACATCTACTTCTATTGAGGAAGAGAAAGCTTTCCGTGCTGATTATAAACGAAGATACTATGAGCATGTCTTGTCTAAAAACTCTCATGCTGAAAATAAAGATTACACTCTCCAGCAAGATCATGTTAATGCTGAACCTTTGTCTTGTGATGGTCCCCTTCCATCCACCACTTCCTCCAATACCCACACACTTCCTAAAGCTTCTGAGTCATCCAAATCTTTCACAAATCCTTCATCCAACAAAGATCCTAAGACTTTCCATGCGGTTCCCTATAGTTATCCTCAAGGGCCACCTCTTAAAGATACTCAAGCTAACCTTCACTTGGCTGCAAATACTTATAATAATGCTACACCTAGTGAGCCTAAGCCTTCATGCGCTATAATGCCTATTTCAGCTAGTCCTTCACCACCTCTTCCAAAGTATTCCATACAATCCCAACATGCTTCCTTGTCCTTAGAAGTGGCTCCATGTCAAGAGGACTCTAAAAATGATAAAGAAAAGAACATAAAAAAAGATCAAGATCAAGAACCCTCCATGTCATCCAATTCTTTTCATGATGTCTCTCATCCGTTACATGGTTCTTTTGATCCTTTACGCCCTTCCTCATTCATTCCACCATGTCTTAAGTCTTCTCCTAAGCAAGATCAAGCTACCACTTGCACCATTGAGCTTATTGATAATCAAAATAACCTTACTGCACTTGCACTTTCCAAAGATGATACTTCCATTAAGGTTATTAAAAATGGTGTTGTTACTTCTGATGTTAAGCCTATTGAAAATCAAGAAAAAAATGATGCACTTATGCTATCCAAAGCAACTTGTCAAGATCAAAGTCTTCCATCTTCTTGTTCTACCACTCCATGTTCACTTCCGCTTTCTGCTCTTCCTAAGTCTTTGCAAGCTTTGAACAATCCTATCAATGAAGTTTCTCCTATTCAAGATGTGCATGATCTTGTTGAAAATCCCAATAATCACTCTAAAAATGTTGATATCCTTGGTTATCATATAGATGCTGATGAACTTATTGATTATCCTTTTGCATCTCCCAGGTCCATCCTTGGACCTCCTCCACCAATACTAAGGGCTTCATGTCTTCCTTCCATCTTGGGTCCTTATGTCCCTTCACTTTTCCCTCCTAATTCTCCTAATTCGTCATCCATTTTGGGTCCTTACGTCCCTCCATCTCCTATCTTTTCTCAAGATCAACATAGATGCATACCCTTGAATCCCTTTCATCCACCCACCCATCTAAACTGGTCGTATCATCCTTCTTCTTCCACAAGTCCCAAGTCTTTTGGAAGTAACTTGAATGTTCAATACAAGAAAAAGAAACAATATAAGAATCCATCTAAAAAAGAAGATCACCATGTCCCCTCTAATCGACATGGATATATAAAGTCAAAAGAGATATCTAAGAAGAAAACTACAAGACAAGTATGGGTTCCAAAATCCATCATTCAAGATATTCTCTCTAACACATCAAAAGAAAATAAAAAGCTTAAAGCTATATGGATTCCAAAATCTCTCTTGAAAGAGTCTCATGTTGAACAAAAAGTGAAATTGACATTCAAGCTTCCAAAGACTTCCACTTCATCCTCTTCCAAAAACATTCTTTCATTCCATGTGCCTAAACCACAACCTCTGCTAAACATTTTCCATATTCCCTCTCGTATTCCTCCATTCACATTTGAGAATTATAACAAGCACACCAATCCTCTTTTCGAGGAGTCACATAGCAATAATGAACCAGAATATGGTTTGCATTTGGACTAGAATATGGTTCATGTTTCCTCCATTTTTCCTGCCACCCCTCAAGGTGTGTGTCGATGTTGATCTTGCCTTTCTTTCCAGCTATCCTTTTCACATTCCTTCCATTCATTATCCTTCTACCTTCTATCATTTTTTTCCTCATTTGCCTCTTTCCTCATGCATTTTCCTTTCCCTATCAACATCTTTGAGCATTTCATTTTGGATCCTTGGTATATCAATGATTTATCCTTTCAAGGAGCATTATCTAAAAAGCTTGCCTTCTTCCAAAAAATAGAAAAAATATTCAAAAAGAAAAAAAAAAATTGAAAATGTGCCATGGTGAAAACTTGGAAACAGGCACCTTGGTAGCAAAAGTAAAAAGAAATAAATTCATCCTATGGTGAAAACCACTCTCTTGTGGCGCCTTGGATAAGTACCGTGATGAAAACCTGACAATCAGGCATCATGCGTAGTTCTTCTACATATTTCATTCATTCCATCTTTCATCTTTGATCTTGACAATGTTGACCTATAATTGAATATTTGGCTATCTTGTGAGCTATCTTACAATGATCTTGTTTTCACTCCTTTCATGTTTAGCCTTCATATTCATTTTCCTCCATTCATTCTAGCCTTTTGCTATCTTTTTCCCCTTTGGTCTTGATCTAATAAAAAGAGTAAAACATGATGCTATGAAGTCTCTTGACATGTCTACTCCTTTGGACTGCATCCTTTCCTTCTTTTGCATTACACTTTTGAGGCTTATCCTATGCTATCATTTCATTGCTTATCCAAATGTGCTTTGCATGATAATTTTTTTCCTAGCTTGGGTACTCTTGAGGAGTTTGCCTTTGAGGATGTCTTCCCTTCATTCTCCTTCATTTTCATGTCTTCCATTTCTTTCACCAGCTTGCTCATCCATCTTGTCCTCCACATTGCTAGATTTTGGAACTGCACGATGTGATCTTGCTTGGAAGTTTGATGTCTATTCTGTCTGGGGGCATCCTTTGTACATATCTTATTGATCCTGAAAAAATTTCAAAAAAAAATTGATATATGATGCTAAAAAAATCCTACAAAGCATAAAAAGTCCTGAAAAAATACAAAAAAATCAAAAAATTCAAAAATTCAAAAAAAAAATAAAAAAAGTGCCTTGGTGAAAACCTAGCAATAGGCGCCTTGGTAGCAAAAAAAATAAAAAAATGAAAAAATGAAAAAAGAATCCAAGTGGTGAAAACCTGGAAACAGGCGCTACTTGAGGCCTTTGCACCCCTATTTGTTAGCATGCGTCCTCGACACTTAACCACTTTCCATCATGCCTTGACCTTATTTGGCCTACTCTGGAATTGGTCTTTGTCTTTGTCTAGGGGGCATAACTGTTCGCATAGGTCTTTTAGGTGCGTTTGTCTCTTGGGGCATTTCACAACAGGTGTTTTTCAACACCACCCCAAACAGTGTTTTTCAACACTACCCTTGCGTCGAGTGTTTCTTAACACTTATCAGGTGTCTTACCCGACAGTCTCGTATGATGTGATATTTCTCACTAAGCAGATGCGATACTTAGATTTTGACTCTATGACCAACACACACGCACTTAAACAATTAACTCGCTGACGATATGGTGACTTTATTTTTTTTTGTGTGCTGTCTATGAGGATTTCTTTGATGAGTGGTCTCTCCCTGAGAAGTTTTCGATGATGCATAGCTAGAAGACTGAGGGTATGAGAACATGTTTTCTTTCTTTATCTGCTTGTGGGTATATTTTGTTGGTCCTAATTGTTATGAGCATTTATGCTGGTCTTACTTGACACTATGGATTGACAAGGTATTATCCTTGACTGTTTTGCGAGTGCATGCTTTTAGCTATCCTGACTTTCATGTGTCTTGATACAAGCATAATCTCACCATATCAAATTTAGGTGATCTCACTGCATTAGTCATCTTGACCTCCATGTCTTTGATGCCTAGGAGAGATTTCCACATTTCTATCTGATAAAGATCATATTCATATCCACATAGTTATGCTAGTGTGCATTGTATGATCTTTCGACGCTACCAATAACGCTCGATGATGATAATTAGATGTCTATAAGCGTTGTGACCTTGCAAGTCAACCACTTTCATAGTAGCTTGCATTTTCAGGGTCATGTTAGATTAGTTTTGCACTTTGCATATGGAGAGAGCTTTCTTTTTTTATCAGCTACGGACTAGTTGGTCAACTGTGCTCATTTTTTTATTCTTCTTGATCATATCTTTCATTTTTGGTCTTTCATGTCACATCATTTTCTATCCATTTTCGGACTCGAAATCGAAATCTGAGTTGCATTTCCAAATTTTCCCTTTCTTCTAAGCAGTTGACTGATTTTTAGAGGCATAATTTGATTTTCGATGGACTTTCTTCCTTCCATGTCTCTCAATTTTCTAGTCTTTCATTTCACCCTATCTCTTTTCTTCTAGCTCATCGCTGGGGCATGTTTTATTGCCTAATGGTTAACCTATTTGACCCTTACATTCGATTATGATTTGATCAAATCTTTATCCATTTGCTGTCTCTCCTCTACCTGATTTCGATTTCGATTCCGAGGGGGCAGTATTTATGGGATTCTCATCCCTGATTTCCTTGATTCTCTTGATTCAGACATCTTTTGTGAGCTTTTGCTCAAAATTTGAGATTCTTATCTCCCATTTTTAGACATTGATTATTGCCTAGTAGCGACGGTGATAGTTTTGTCTAAAGCTTGATTTGCACCTAGCAGCGACGGTGTTGGTCTAAGCTTTTGTTTATGTTTTGTCCAGATGTGATCCCGAATCGACCTCATATCTGAGTTGTTTTGTGATCCCAAATCGATCTCACATTTCAACTTCATTCTTTGACTACATGTGTTCCCAAATCGATCACACATTAGTCAAAGAGGGGCAAATGTATGCACCCAAAAATGGTCGCCTAGACTTTGGGCCCCATTTATTCAATTTATCAATCCTGAATCATTTTTATCAATAATCAATATTTTCAACATTATCAATTTCTTGATCAAATCCTAATTTCGATCATATATTGGATTTTTATCCTTGGGCTAACCATTTATCCTAAGTCTTTATTTGATTAAAAGGAATATTTCCTCCCCTTTTAATTAAATAAAAAGCCCCCACTTTCCTCTTATCCTAAGTTGCACAAATAAAGCATTATTCCTATTTTATAAAAAGGAGAAAAAGCACTTTTTGTGTCATATGGACATAAAGTCAACTCTTATTTTCCTATTGGAGGATACTTGTGCACATGGATTGCTCCTCTTTCAAGCTCCACCACTGATTAAGTCTTTTTGCCTCTTAATCTCCATGGTCCATTCCTCCTCATTTCTTATAAAAGGAGAGCTCTCTCCTCCATTTGCATATAGATACATATCCATATATCCATGTTTTATGCTAATGTTATGCTGCAGGTTTTCTAGGTACATTTGGAGCTCTTTAAAGACATCCTTGCATCCAAGCTTTGAAGACATTGTTGTTGCATTTCATTTAGTGTGCTTTCATAGTTACATTCATGGCATCATAGATTAGATTTCCTTTTATGCAATAGTTTAAATAGGAGGCATTGTAATCCATTGCTATTTCCTTTCATAGATTAGTTGCATTGTACTTTCCTTTCATAGCTTAGACTTGCATTCTCATATAGCTTGCATTGCATTTCATATTTGATTCTTGGAGATATTGGCATTGTTGCCCTTGTCTTCACTTGAATCTCTCATTGTGTGGTTGACTAGCAAGGTCACCTTCTTGTAGCTCTAGCTGAGAGCAAAACTCATAGTCCCTTGCAACTCCATGCATAGAGAGCTATGAGCCGCTTTGTGAGGCCTCATTCTTGAGCAACCTTGCATGTAATGGTTCATAGAAGTGCATATTTTAGTGTGTACACAACTGACTGTAATTTTCTCATACTTGCACATCTGATCATGTACTCCTAGACTAATATAGTCTAACCAACTTAACTTCTAGGGAGCATACCACAATTCATCTGTACACATGTGTGCTGATGCTCTAAGCTGCAGGAACTTTGTACACTATCCAGTCTTCAACACTTAACTGATTTATGATCTTTTCTTCAAGTGCACTGACTCCAAACTACTATATAACTTTATTGCCATAATGACAACACTATATCAAGTCATATACATCAGGATAGACAACTTGCCCACAAAAACCCTAGGAGGTATAGATGAGAGTGTGCCCTTATCATTGACCTGTGATGAAACCTCAAGATGTAGCTTATAGTTTGGTTCTTCATACTTTGTGCTTTTGATTAGTGTTACCTTCTTCTCCTTATCAGCCTTCGATTGAACGGTCTTCGATGTGGATGCCATTGCTAATAAAAAATTAGGGCTTGGTGAAAACTATGTTAAAATAACTCAGTTTATCTTCAAACTTACTTGTATAGCTTCTAAACACTCTGTGAAATGCACAAATCACAGTAGATATCTTGGAATCTAGTTGCACAAATCTCGCTCTTTTCACTCTAGTTTCACTCTGGTTTTGCAATGTAAAAAAATGAGTTGGTTCAATGTGTATTTATACTGAAAAACCTTTCTTGACATAAATAGGTTGCATTAAATGCTTCACCAACCATAACTTGATCAAAGATAAAACATTTGGTTATCTCCTTTAGATACATTTTCTCGGTTAACATTGCCAGCGCTCGGTTGACTACGCAACTCAGTTAACCTTACCATTTTTACCGACTAATTACAACTTCTTACTTGGTCAAGCTTTACCGACTATACTCATTTCAAGTTCAACACATAGAACAACCTAGTGCATCTTTATTCGTGCAAATATGGTATTCATGCAATAGATATGAGGAACTGTGTAAGATATAACTAATTAAAATATAGTTCCTATACTTACTTGATTTGCTTAGGTAGAAGTGGTGAAATCACCTAATCCAAGGGATGAGGTGTCACCGACTATTGTGCTTGTTCCTCCATTGTCTTTAGTTTATCTTCTCCACATTTGACTCATCTTCCTTCTAATTCCATCATTAGTATTCTCATTCATATCAACATTCGATTTTCATGCTTGGTCTCTAAAATCTTTACTTAAGTGACCAACCTTGTGATAGTGCAAACATGCCATTCCAAAAAAATTTCAATTCCTAGATTTTTCTCTCCAGTGTAATCTCATATAATTTGTATAAATATGACCATACCTTCCATATGTTGTACAACTAACCCAAATATTGTGATCCCAAGTGTAAGAGTTACCTTGTCTCCTCGATTAATAGGTATTGTTTTGTCTCTTTGGTTTCCAGACGTGTTTCATCTCTACCATGTATTCTTATGATATATGACCATGCTTGTTGCAAGTGCGACAATTCTTTTCCACATAGTGCTTTTTAGGTGAATTTTTCAACTTTGATCTACACTCGTATGCTTGATGTCCATACTTGTTGCAATTGTAACAATAACCATCAAATTTAGGAGTAGAGTTAGGAGTACCTTTAGCTTTAATTCTGCTAACATTTGTTGTATGAATCAGTTTTCCATAGTGATAGCATGATAGCATCTTTGATCTTGGATTTGCATAGGTATTCTTTTATTTTTCTTATTTTGATGACTCTTCATGCTCGGAATAGCCTAATCCATTGGTGTTGTCCAGTCTTCTCTGACTCATTAATAATTCATCCATCCTTTTGGTACTTTCCTCAATTTTCTTTATCATTTCATTATGTTGTTGTTGCATCTTTACTTCATTTTCCAGTCTTTCATTATCTTCCCTTAATTCACCAATGTCTTCCAATTTCTTAGTAAGCTCATTGTTCACTTGGTTGACTTCTTGATTCATGACAACCATCTGATTGGAAATTTCAAAGTGATGCTCGATCAACCTTAGTATTTCAGACTCTTTCTCTTCCAAGTTTCCAGTCATTTGTCTTATGTCTTCAATAGCCATGTTCCTTTCTTGTTCATCTTGTCTTGTGTTGTTCATAACATAAATCATTCTTACTATTTGAGTCTCTTGTCTGATTTGTAGTGCTTTCAATTTTTTAGTAAGTTATTGATTCTTTTCAGATAGATCTGAGATAGTTCTTTCAGATGCATCAAATATACTTCTAGATCCTTCAGATAGTTCTTCTATCTCTTCTTCTTGATACTAAGTCTCATTTAGCCAAAATGCTAATTCCTTTCTTTTGTTCAAAGACTCTCTCAACTTTTCCTTCATGTCCTTAAGCTGTTCCAAGAGAATCTACATCTCCAATTTCTAATTTTCAATTATCTTATCAAGCTTATACATTTCCATCTCTAAGATCTTTCCTCTTTAGTGATTAAACTTCTTCAACAAGAGAACTAGCTCTGATACCAATTGTTGGGATTATGGAAAGGTGAGTTATTGAGAGGGGAGGGGTGAATCATTAACCCAAAAAAAATTTCATCTTAATCCTTAAAACAATGTAACTCATTAACCAACCGTCATGTTATCATTTCCATTCATTCTTAGCCTAATTGAAATAAGAAATTCTTTCTAATCTAATAAGTAAACATTCATGAAACTTCATACACTTGACACATGTATTTTGGTATTGCAAACACCCTTTTTAGAAGGTAAAAACTATGGTGGGGATGACACCCACAAAGCTTCACTACTGTGATAATAAAGTTTGTCAGTTAAGGCTTACAAAGTTGATCACTTTAGATGATCTAACCCTATTAGGAGTACCAATTGATACATGTTAAGATCGACCTAGGTAAAGGATTTAAGAAACATTGTTAAGTGTGCACTCGATTAAGATATTTACAAAAGACTTGTTAGGTATACTCTTTTAAGAGATTTAGTCTGCCATAGTTGTTAGAAAGTAATAGTAAATTGATCTGGATGTAGCAACTTACTTTGCTAAATTTCAGATTTGATTAGCCCTTAACTGATATCACCTTGTTGTCATAGATATCTTCTTTGAATACTGCTTGGTAGCCTCTGGTGTGCTTCTGAATATAACCCTTGAATGCTATGTCAAATCCTTAACATCACAACCTTGTCTGATCTTCAAATGTCTCCTATAGGCGGCTACTTCTTATGTGTCATCTCACAAACTGACATCTTGACAATTCGTATATCATAAAGATTTGACCTAATTAGGGTTATGGTATCATCTAGAAAACCTTAGATCTGTGATCCATATCAATGACTCAAAACAATATTGCATAGGGATCATCACCATTTAATAGTTACATCTCCAATAAATCTTCACCTTGATCTATGTAAACCATTTTCTAGCTCGGTATAAACCATTTGCTTTGTATTTATGTCATTCCATACTTCTATGTCATTCGTGTATTACTCAATATATACTGCATTCATGTCTCGGTAAAATAATGATGCTCAGTAAATATGAATGCTTGGTTATAACTGTACTCGGTGCTCGCTAATCATCTGGCTATGTGTATGTGCTCGGTTACCTTGTCATTCTACTTTGTTCTCTGCTCGGTTATTATACTTAGTGTGTTGACCGACTATATGTGTGACACTAATGAAAAATAAAAATGTAATTATGTGTAACATAATACCCTTAGAATTTCATTAGAAGTTGAAATGGATCTATTTGTAGAAAAAATGGATAGGATCATGTAGCTTAATTTTCTTGATGAAATTAGGAAATCAACCCTGTAGCAAACAAAATTAGTGCAAAATCAACTAAATAAGTGGTATGATAAACATATCAAGGAGAATAAATTTTGCCTTGGAGACTGGGCCTTGCTATATGATTCTTGATATAAAGATAGCATGGGTAAGTTGCAGACTAGATGGTTAGGCCCATATGAGATAGTTAAGGTCTTTGATAATGGTGCAGTGTAATTGTCAACAATTGATCCTATACAGTTTAAATTGTTGGTCAATTATCATCGACTCAAATTATATTACAAGCCTTCCACCAAGGAAGAGTTCCTACAACAGTTTGAAATTCAAATGGATGTCAAGGATCCTACAATAGAAGTCTGAAGACTTCATGTTACATCATCCCTCTAACCTTTTTTCTTGCACAATCATAATAAATACTTCTAGGTTTAGTGGATGTACTTTTTCTTCATAATTACACACCACCATCATTGCATGCCACTTGTCTTCCAGCTATGACTCAAACTCCACCTCACCAAGTGATTCCATTGTACTTTCAACCATGATGGCATCAACATGAGTACTATGTGGCATGTACAATACTAATCTACATTAATTACTTCAGTCACATATAAAATTAGGGATTTATATTTGTTTATTGTAGGATATATTTATTATACCATAAATTAATTAGTATATATATATATATATATATATATATATATATATATATATATATATATATATATATATATATATATATATATATATATATATATATATATATATATATATATATATATTGCATATTGCTTGCCCAACTTGTCCTCTTCCGTTCATATGTGTGGACACATGTCCAAGTTTTAGTGGGGGGTAGGGGAATTTCTTAGAAATGTCATGTCCATGTCATGATTGCTTTAAACTATAAACATAAAATCATGAATCAAGACATCCTTAGTCCTACAATTCTCAAAATTTTACAACAATCTTGATATGATATATGAAGCATTTGAAATATTTGAAATATTTTTGTGTGTACCTACTAATTAATTTCTCTGTCTACCAACAAAAAGCTAGAAATTACCATTTTTATGAACTTATTTCCATAATTGCCTAACTGCAAAGCCTAAATTTAGAAATAACATAGGGTTTTGTGAGTATCAAAGAGTTCATATTGAAGAAGAACTTGGTTGAAGGAGGAATTGAATATATTAGAGATATATTTTAAACAATTATATTTTAAACCACGGGTGGACCACCTATTAGGCACAAACCTGCAATACATACAATTTTTCTCCAAGACAAATTCTTTGTAGGACCATTTAGGAATTGTGGATGGTTGGATTATTTTCTTAAGCTAAATGGTTATAATGATGACATTGCATGAGAATTTTCCCAAACATTCTCTAATGGTGAATCAAAAGCCAAGGGATTAAGGATTATAGCTACTAAATAAATAATTGCAAAAGTAATGTGACTCCTAGTTGTAGGGGAATAATTTCATGAAGCACATGATGCCAAGTCATCCAGAGCTCAATTAAAACATCCTAGAGACTCTCAACTTGTGGTTGATATGAAAGGAACCAGAAGACTATCATTACCTCCTATTTTGGTTGAAGTTTTATAATATATCATCATGTATCTAACATGTGAGGGTAGGAAATCTAGTTTACATTATGTTCATTTCAATTTGTTAAGCCATATGCATCATGGGTTTCATGTTAATGTGCCAAATTATCTTTACAAACTTGTCACCATTAGCAATAGAAAAACACAAAAATGTAGGCCTCATTATATTACCCATCATGGTTTGATCAATTTGTTGGTAGAAATATCATTAAGGGATATCTCCCAGATGACCTAGGAAGAATTTGTGGTTGTTTGAAGGTTTCAAATTGACAATTTAGGACCTATTGGTAGGTCCATTATGCAAAGAATGAGTACTCCTAGGGGAGTTACAAAATTAACAATGAGGGATTCATCCTCTAGGGATTCCCCTACTGCTGATATTCCTATAGTCATAACATTGCAAGAAACCCCTAATGAGTTAGTTGAATATCAACTACTAATGTTGAAGCAACCCTTGTAGAAAACCCTAGTGCTAGTACTTCATCTCAAACACCTATAAGGAATAGGCAATCTACCAGGAAAGAAAAGGGGAAAGGAAAAATTCATGAAACTATTAAATAAGTTGAAGAAGAAAAGATTCATGAGTCTATTACCCCTAGTTCCAAACAAAGGAAAAAGAACAAAACACCTCCTCTTGCAGCCACTACTCCTTCAGCCAAGCCTGCACATAAAACAAGTAAGAAAAATACTCCTCCAACCGATGAAGTGACTCCTCAATGAAGAATTTATAGGATTAACAAAAGGGTTTCACTACAAAGAGAAGAGCCAATTGTAAGTGTTCTTATAGAAACCTCTAAATCTATTCAAGAAGCTCCTCTAGAAGAAATGCATATAATCAGTAGTATAGAGGAGAATAGACCATTGAATGCATCTCCCATGAATATAGATGAGTGTGAGGAAGAAAGAGAAATGCAGGGAAAAAAAGAGTGTCCTCATGGATCACTTATAGAATAATTTGATGTACCAAGACAAGAAAATGAGGCTACATCTGATGAACAGATGGTTGAACCTCCTGAGGAATATGGAATGCAAGCAATCAAAATACAGGAAGAAAGGTTTGCAAGAATTTATATGGAACAAGTTTATGGGAGGATAGATTTACATGAGGAGGAAGTAAGAGAAGCAACTCCTTCGGTTGAGCATAAATCTCCAGAAGAAGAGGATCAATCAACATCCGATTTGGGATTACAAGGGCTTAATAACCTCATTGTTGCTATGGAAAAATTAGGGTAACTTGTGCTACATTTCGAATGACCTATGTTACAACCAAAAAAATAAGTTCTACAAGTAGAGCAGCCAGAATCCAACACTGGTCATATAGGCAAGAGGCAAAGAATATTTAAGCATAACCCCCCTAACACTCTTACTTCTCATTAAGTATCCTTGGATTTTTGCAAAAATATGCAGTATAAGCAATTTGAATGGAAAATTGAAAAGGCTTGAATACAAAGAATAATTGATAATCAACAAGTAGAAATTAACAATTAGAAACAAGAAATTTATTATCTCAAGCATAAGGTAGATACAATATATGACATGGTCCCTAAATTTATGGAGTGTAGGCCTCCCCCAAGAGTTATGCCTTATGTTTGAAAGAATAACATTTATTTTTTCACCTCATAAGAATACTTAGAGATATAAGTCCCACATTAGATACTCAAGAATTTTACAATGTGTATCAAACCTCTCCTACAGTAATTATAAACTTACTTTGTTAATTATATCTCCATAATTATGTAGTTTCTCTTGACATAGAATGGAACTCTCTCCTTTATATTGGAGGCATACATCTGAGGTCACTGATATCATGGATTAAGAATGAGATTAGTATGGGGGAACACCTTAGGCCATATAGAGAACAAGAATGTAATATTATGCTTCCCTTGAGACCTAAAAGTAGGAATCCTAAACAATTGTATAATGATTGGATGAAGTTAGTTTATGGCTTTCCTAGTGATGGTCATGGAAAAGGATTTTCCCCTTAGGGAGGAGGCTTACAGAGAATTTGAGAGGATGGAAGGAAATGAAGGGTGCACTATGATTGGATACTTGGTTCAGATATGGAAGAATCTGTCTATAGAACTTAAGAAATGTGAACCTCGTAGCCTTGTTAATTACCAAGTAGCCATGAATAGAGCACCTAGGTATATTACTCAGGGAAAGGAGAAAAATGAGAATTGGTTTCCTTTGACTTTATAGCCACCTACATTTTTTTGGCCTTTATACAATTGTTGGGATGATGAGGTGGGTTATAATGAAGAAGCTGAGAATGAAAGATGAGCAAAGTTGGAGAAGAATAAAGGATTTTATTGGGACCTTACACGACAAGGAAATGGAGAAAGAAATTTTGGAGATTTCTAAATCAATGCTAGGATCACAAACTTTCTATTTTATGGAGGACTAGCAATGAGCTAAGTGGGGGGAAATGATGAGCCCAAGTATTGGCTCAAATATTTGTTAGGATTAGGTAATACTGAGAGAGGGGGTGAATCAGTATTACAGAACTTTAATTTCAACTTCAAACAATTATAAATAATCCAAAGTAATGCAGAAATGAAAAGAACATATAAGCATAACACATTACTCATGACACCATGATTTGTTCTTGAGGAAACCCTAGTTAAAGGAAAAACCCCGGTGGTGATGGTACCCACAAATATGCACTAAAATATAATGTCCATGTTAGGAGATCTAGCCATGTTAGGAGCTGATTATTACATAGTACATTTCCTTGTTAGAGGATTACAAAAACCCTGTTAGGGGCATATAGAACACTTGGTTAAAGGTGGTGAGCACATTTCTCTTACAATCAATACTGTCCCAAAATAGTTCTCAAAAGGGGAACAATACAAGCACTTATCTTGCTTAGATAGTTCCAGTTGTAGCTCAGCCTCTTACAGATATTGCATCTTATCTCTGCTCTTATATTCGCAAACTTATCTTATCATCATATGTCATCATTCTCCTTTCACAAAAACAATCTATATTTATACAAAATTAGCCTTCCAGTCGGCTTCACAATTGTTATACAAAACACAATAGAAACTTGTGCAAATGATCTACATGGATTCAGTACTCTTATATTACCAAAGAGTTGACACTATACTTTATTTACTTGTCTTAGCACAATACCATATCCATTATGCTCTCCTTAATCTTTGCAACTGCTCATGTACCCTGATATATTGTTTTACTGTCTTCACATACCTTCCGAACACTGTATCTCAGACACCAGCTATCAAAAACTCATGTGATCTTAACTAAAGCATGTACATATCCCAAAATACCTTCAGTTAACTTCACAAGCCATAATACCTTGTATTTATTCATCGCTATCCAAAATTGTGGCACTGTACCCTATTTTCCTGATTCTAGACTTAGTCATTTTCATGACTGTGAATCCAGTGGCAATCTCCACAACATGCGATCACATGTTCATAAGTGTTTCCATGAATGAAAACCCTTAGATGATTTCCAGTACTCCAAAACATCACATGCCAACAATCTCTCCCTTTGGCATTGATGGCAACGCATAGAAAAATGACTAAGTGTCACAAAGCAACTCTCTTCTTCTCCTTCTCTTTTTTTTATTATTTTCTTCTCTTTACATATTTCTTTCTCTTCCTCATTTTCCTTTTTCTTCCTCTCCCTTTGACATCAATGGAAAGGGTATTCTCAAAATTTAAAAACTGAAGCACAGGTGGTCTAGTGCTTACTTACCATATTTAAGACATCTTGGAAAGATGTTTCCAAGGTCTTACTCTCATCAATCCATGAACTTATCAGTAGCTCACTGACATGGATTAATCCATTCAGTGCATATGATGTTGTCTCTACTTCTTTAAGCTTAGTGAGAGTAGATACTATCATTGAACTTTCAACCTTTATCATCTCAGAGAGATGAGTCTCAAAATTTGAGAGCTTGGGAGTTAATAGGTTTCTTAGTGAACCAAACCTATCTGCAAATCTCCCTTTCTACATTTCTAGTGCACCTATTTTCTCCAGTAGCCTGGATGTTTCCTTGTCTATCTCTCCAACAATTTGTGAAGATGATTCATAATTGTCCATTATATTGTTAAGATTGGCCCTATCTTTGGCTATGGCCTCCTCAACATTCTTCAAGTGTCTGCAGGGGTTTATGCAATAGATGTATAGCTTCCTGCCTTTTTCTATACAACTCTTATCCTTGAGAGTGGTAGCCTTTAGAATGCCTAAGTCCCATGAGATGGACTTGTGAACTTCACTCAACTTCTTTTCCAAGAAGTTCCTTTTAGCCTTCTCCTCTACTATTTTTAGCAATGAGTCAAAGTGACTATCAAAGCTATCCAATACTATATAGAGATTCTTAGTTTCTAATGAACTACAACTGATTTGAATAAATTGTATGACTTGAAGATCTATGATTTTAGATCACTGAGTTGTTGATTAGATATGTAAGATGGTTAAATCAGTAATATGTTGTCATTGATGTCAACTAGTTTTGAAAATACTCATCTTGTAAGTTACTATACCCAAACATCTGTAGAAAGAAGAAGAAAAGAGATGAAAAATAGATATATCTACATGAGGAAGATGGAGATGACAGATAAGAATAAGGAATACATTAGGTAGCTTATGAATGAGTCTATGACCTTATGTTATTGACTTGATTATGTTGCATTCATCTATGATGAAGGATAGAGAAAAATGCACAAAGCAGTGTGGTCGGTTAAAGAAGCATTATAGTATACACCAACGCAGTGTAGTGTATACCGAGCATAGTATAAACCGAGCTTGTGTTCACCGACACATTTCTTTGTTAACCTAGAAGGAGAAAATAACTAAATGACTAGTTTAGCTGATGGAAGTTGATGAGCTGTAAAGTGTTCTGATTACGAGGATGAAGATAATGTTTGTTACAAATATCGAGGGCTAACATAATTTGAAGAAAATCTAAGGGATTGAAATGAAATGTGTTACTGACACATCAGCTGAGGAAGGTTAGAGCAGAAAAATCAACAAAGGAGATTAAGCGGCAAAATCTGATGGATGGAATTAAAATGATTTACTTGTCTATTTAAGAGACTAGGATTTCATGATGAAATCATGTCGGAAGAAGGAGACCACAGAGATATCGCGTGAATAAGTTGATGGAAAATTGTCATTGATGTCAAAAATAATACTATACCATATAGCATATATCATATGTCATTGATGAAAAATAGCCATACATGAATATTATACCATATACAGTGTTGAAGAATGAAGACAGAGATAATCAGAGTAATCTTCATATACACAGCAGCATATATACAACATATATACATTTAAGAAGACATATATATAACAAGGAAGATACATATACACATTTAAGAAGACATATATATGAAGACATATGCATATATATAATAGGGAAGATATAGCATACATACATTTAAGAAGAATAGCGGTTTTAATACACCATTGACGGCATATAATAAAAAGAGACGGTAAAGATTGATTAATAATATATGTATATCGAAAGACTATATCGAAAGTTTATATTGATTATAATATATGTATTATAATCACAGGGAAGGTATTTTATTTTGAAAGCAGTGATATAAAAAGGGAGACGGTATACGAAGTGACTAATTACATAAATTGTTTGCAGCGATAATGACAAAGGCTTATACAGAATATGCACACCTTGTTAATATTTCTTTTATGGATGTTGTCGAATATATAAAGATGCAAAGATATTTGATTTGCGATAAAAGTTTATATGTAGTGGTTAAAGTTAACGTCAAAGGTTGAATATTATACACATACGTATGCAACGGTTGAATATTTATCATGAAGATATTATCGAAGATTAATATTTTGGAAAATCATCTTCAGCGATATATATACATATATCGTATACATAACCAATATATATCATCGATATGTGGCATAGCCGAAAGTTTTTTTTGATATGGACAAAGGATTATTGATGAGTAAAAATCAATAATAATATTATTAGTATATTGATAAAGTGTGATTAAAAAAGGGGAAAGATTAACTTATTTAAAAGTTAATAATAATTTAATAAAAGACACCTATTCGTATGTGAAAAGGTATAATTTTAAAAGACATAACGTTTCAGTTAAGATATGAATATATAAATATTAAATCTACCAGTTTGAAAATATCAAGTCAACAATTGAAAATAAAAGAGAAGAAAAGCAGTGAGAAGATGATAAGAAAAAGAGAGAATTAAATATTTATATATACTCAGATTTTAATTTGATATATATTATGTATTTATACTTATAAAGATATATCTTTGAAAATAAGAGGAAAAGTAAAGTGTTATTGGCTGACTTAAAGAGATAAAGGCCAGATAGTATCCATCATCAGTTGAAGACAGCAACAGTATCAAGGTGGAAGAAAAATACATATACAACAAGTTGGTGCTCAGAATCCAGACAGGGGGAGTCGGTGCTTCCAGTAGGTCGGTGCCTGCAAAGTGTGGGAGTTGGAGCTTCCAGTGAGTCGGTGCTCATAAACATAAGGGTTGGAGCCTCTAGTAGGTTGGAGCCTACAAACTATTTGTAAAAGAACAAAATTATATAAAACAAATTATTTTGTGGTTTTTTCCCATTTTGGGTTTCCATGTTAAATTTGTGTCCATGTGCATAATTGTTGATTTGAGTATTTGAAGTTATTTTTGAATAAAAGCTTTTAAATTGAAAAATAGTTAGTATACTAATTCACCCCCCCTCTTAGTATAATTGTGTGCTCTTCACAAGTTTCATGCATGCCTAATCAAACTGGTTAAGGAGAACTGAACTGCAGAGATTACCGAGCATCAGAAAGCTATTACCGAGCGACAGTAAGTTACTGAATATTTATTGAAATAGAATTGATATATTGATCAGAGGATTTGAATGAGCTTAACATAGATCTGATAATCTACAATTGAAGTTGTGTTGTAATCAGATCAACTGCTATTACATTTTAACCATTGTAAATAGATAAATCTCTTAACAGAGTGAACTAGAAAGTCTTGTAATGTCATTCATAGAGTGTACATTTTTTATCCTGTCAACCCCATAGTGAATGTTGGTTGGACGATAACGGTTGGTCTAAAATCCTCTAACAAGGTCACACCTCACAGTGTGTTTGTAACCTTTAACAAGGTTGGGTCTTCACCGACGTCACTTCAAAAGAGTGAACAATTTTTGGGTTGCCGGTCCCGGGTGGTTTTTCCCTTTACATGGTTTCCACGTTAAATATCTTGTGTTATGTGTTGACTATGATGATTGTTTTTTGTCATACTTTACATGTTACATATTGGATTTGATCGGTAATCACTATATATTATTAACTGGTAATCGGTAAAAGCATAGACAGAATACTATTTTATGTTACCGAGCTACAGAAGTTTTAGTAAATTGTTTTTGGATATACATTTTGTGATTGGGACTGGGGATAACTAATTCACCCCCCTCTCAGTTATTCTAATAGTTTCATCCTTGTCTTTTCGGATAATTGGAGAGGGGAGTAGCTTGTTTACTGTCTCTATAGCCCTGCCCATTATCTTGGCTCTCTTACCTCCTTTCTGAGCTGATCTCTCCTTAGCTTTGGCAAAGGCCATGAATGAGAGTCTCATTAGTTCATCTTCATCCATGTTGTCCACATCGAAACTTACTAGTTTGGACACACTTTCCAACAATAGTAAAGAATCCATTCTGACTTCAGCAGCCTCCTCTGTTTTAGGTTTCTTTTCTTCTTGTTGTAATTCTTCTTCTGGTACTTTTTCTTTTGATTTTCCTTCTTCTATTTGTTCTTGATCTTCTACCTCCATCGCACTATCCATCTTGTCCATAAATGGATCATTTATGCCCTACGAAGTGTCAAGGCTAATAGGCACACCAGTGATAAAGAAGTATGGTTGTAAGTTAACTTGAGCACTCTCATCTATCTCCTTTGAGCTCTCTCCTAAACCCAAGGATATAGGTTTAGTAGACTTAGGAGGTGACACCTTTTTGGGCATGTCACACATTAGAATGTGATCTAATGCCTTTTGTGTATCTTCAATTACCTCGTCATATTTTCTAGCCATAATCTTGACTAGTCTGGTTTTTGTCCTTAGTAGAGGTTTTAGCTCCTTTATGATCTTTTCTCTTTCCTATATAGACACAATTGGAAACATATAATCAATAGTTCTATTTCTTATGTTTTCATCTTCAGAATGTGCTAACTATTTTCAGATTTCCAGTTTGTTGTACAGATATTTGGGAACACTTGCTTCAATTTCCAACAAATTCTTTCTGAAGATTAACAGATGCTCAATGAGAGTATCTTCAATGATTTCTTTCTCTTTGGGGATATATCTTTCATAATATTTGTTTATTGATATCATATTTCCATCCTTGATAACCCTTTTTAGTAGTGCTTTCATATCAGGTTTCCACAAGGTTTGTGGAATCTTTTAAACCATTTTATCTTCCTCTTTCTTCATAACCTTTTCTTCATTCTTCATCCTTTTTTCCTTTGCCTCTTTTTCTTTTGGACTGACCTACTTGACTATCCTAGATGATCTTCTAGGAACTACTGTAGTCTCATCTTCATGTGTTTCTTCCTCTTGAGGGACTGATAAATCAATGATGCTATCATTAGTAGCTGTCTTCTCAGCTTCCAATGGAGTGGGTGAATCAGTGGCAAAACTAGAAGATGCCTCCATCTTGTTTTTGATGTCTATCAATTGTGATTTTGTAATACCCACCATTGTAGTGATATCTTCTACTATCTTGTTGACTTTCCTCTTTCTTGTTACTTTCTCTTGTTCTTCTCTAATTTTTTCATATTTTTCTCTGTATGTACCCCATCTTTCTTGAGTAGGGTCCTTTTCTGCTACTAATACATGCTCTACTTGCATAGTTAGTACTTCAACACTTACTTCATATCCCATAGGATAACACCATTTGGTTCTAGGCTCAACTGCCTCAAAGCAGACACAATCAGTTTCAACCATGAAATAGATGGTGTCCTCATACTTTTCTACTAAGCTTTCTAGAATTCTATATCTTTCTTTCATCTGTCTCTGCAAGATCTTAATCATGCCAAACAATTCTCCATCAACCCAATCCTTTTTCTACCTTCTATAATATTCTAAGATTTGTAGACCAGTGGGTTCATTGTCTTTCCATGCTCTAGGATGCATTCTAGGAAAGTTGTGAATGACATGAATGTA
The DNA here is from genome assembly GCA_027943335.1 of Chamaecyparis obtusa. Classification (NCBI taxonomy): domain Eukaryota; kingdom Viridiplantae; phylum Streptophyta; class Pinopsida; order Cupressales; family Cupressaceae; genus Chamaecyparis; species Chamaecyparis obtusa. The sequence goes on along the minus strand of BSBK01001852.1, from coordinate 186,280 downwards.
CATGTGGACTAGTAATGACCCAAACCTAAATGCCTTAGATTTGTCCCTTTTTATAACTTTTATGTTTTCAATGAATTGTTGAGCTAGTACTTCACACAGGTTGTATTTCTTGTTTTCTTTGACCATTCTGTATGCCATCATTATTACTCTGGTTGATACTGAGTTAAGTTTGGAACTATAGAACAACTTGTAGCCAATTAGAATTGCTACCAATTTGACATCTTGTAAGTATATATCATTTACAGTCATTTCCCTCTTGTCCCATTTAGAGTGTGTGAGGGTTTCAGCTTCTTTTCTTAGATTTTTCTCACTAATAGGTAGGGCTCCTTCATTGTCAAGCCCTATGATATCATGGATCAACTGAGCACATATCTTAACTGGTTGATCACCTATCCATAGGAACTGATCATGAACTCTACTTAGAATGATCTTGAACCATTCAACTTCCGTGAATTCAATGAACCGGGTTAACTTGAGTATTGACAGGTCTTTTAAATGTTTGAATTCTTCTATCAAGGACCCATTTACATCTATCATACTGTTCAATTCATAGAATATGTTGACCTCCCCAATAATCTCATACTTGCATTGTATGCATGCCCTAATATCCTCTACATACAACACACCTACGGGGGTTTGAGAAAATGCCCCTTCCGAATCATCCTCACAGGATTTGTATGGATGCCTTTTGAACTTATACCTAGGTTTGTCTACCACATTATAAATTACTGGTGCATCCATGAATTTCAAAGAGATTAGGTCTAAATACCTTAAATGCACACAAATCTGATGCTTGGCTTTACGCGAGCACAAAATCTCTTTGCTAGATTACTACTTTGCCTTCACACTTCTACTCTCCTTAGTCGTTGATCAACAAATGGTGGAGAAATCAAATCTTTCAAGTCCTTTATCCATCACAAGCTGAGTGTGTGCATTAAACACAGGTAGCTCAACTTCGCATGTAGTTCAGTCAATGCAAAACTCATGAACATAGAAGATGAATCTTCAGGTGTTGCGATCTCATCCACAGATTCAAAGACATCTATACATATCATAACTAAGCTCATATGAACTTATTCTACTTATACAAGGGCTGGATAATTTATGTTATCTTCATCCACTGCTCCCCATGAGGCCATGAGGCCTTTTAGGCTGATGCCTCAAATAATTCATCATGTGAAGACACAACATTACAAGTTGTCTCTCCCTAAACCACTGCCTTATTTAGAACTTTTACTTGCCATATCTTCTCATTCTCTGATTTCTTGCTTTCACTCATGTAATCATTTAGGCTTTTACCACTGTCACTAATATTCTTCCTTATGACTATAGGTGGTGGTGTTTCTAGTTCATTAGATCTTCTTGGTCCTCTTCTGTTGTTATCTCCATTGTATCTACAAAACTTCACAATGTGACCTGGATTATTGCATTTGTAACAAATGGGTGGTCTTCTTCTGTCTTGATTGGTCTGCAGCTTACAGTACCTTGTTGTGTGCCCAAAGTTATTACATTTCTAATGTGTAATCTTGGCTATAGTTTCTTCTCTGATATAGTCTTGCTTCTACCTGGATTGATTGAGTTTTCTACAATCTACCTTTTTGTGTCCATACTCATAGCAATTAAAACATTAGCTGGTAAAGGGTTTAGAATTATCATTACTTATGCAGTTTCTTTTCATGTGACCAACTTTGTTGCATCTAAAGCATCTACCTCTGAAGGGTCTGAATTGTTCTCTAGAATATTCATTTGTAGGTCTTTCATTTGGAATAGATCTTTCTTCATTCTTGGCTTCTTTTGGTTCTTCTTGAGGTTTTGAACTTCCAGCTTCATTGGGCCACTCATGTCTCCTTTAGATTTTTGTTTTGTTCTTTGTTCATTATTCTTGTCATTTATCATGTGTAACTCCTCAATGAGTAGTTTGGCTTGAGTGATTTCACCTTTGATGATCTGATTGTAATTATCCAATTCCTGATATTTATCTTTGTAATAGTCAAGTTCTGTTTTCATATTTTCAATCTGGAGGTTGTCTTGTTTTAGTGACTCTTCAACTTTGTTTCTTTCATCCTTCTCATGTTGAATCTCCTTGATCATCAAGAGATTTATTTGTTCTTTTTCTTTCTCCAACATCTTTACTTTGTCTGATGTGTCATTGTCAGAACTTTCTTTGATTTTCTCCATAAGGTCTTGTCTCTGATCTTTTACAGTCATAAGTTATTCTTTAAGTTTCCTCATGAAACCTTATGCTCTTCTTAATTTGAATTTTAGTTCACCATTTTCAGCTTTCATCTTATCCAGATCCTCAAGTGCAGCTTCAAAGTTTACTTGTAAATCTTCTGAATCCATTCTGATCTCCCTTAAGCTGTTAAGCTTTCTCTCAAAGGGCCACTTGCTCTAATACCAATTGTTAGGATTAGGTAATACTAAGAGGGGGGGTGAATCATATAGAACTTTAATTTCAACTTCAAACAATTATAAATAATCCAAAGTAATGCAAAAATGAAAAGAACATATAAGCATAACACATTACTCATGACACCATGATTTGTTCTCGAGGAAACCCTGGTTAAAGGGAAAACCCCGGTGGGGATGGTACCCACAAATATGCACTAAAATATAATGTCCCTATTAGTAGTTGATTATTACATAGTACATTTCCTTGTTAGAGGATTACAAAACCCTTGTTAGGGGCATACAAAACACCTGGTTAAAGGTGGTGAGCACACTGCTCTTACAATCAATACTGTCCTAAAATAGTTCTCAAAAGGGGAACAATACAAGCACTTATCTTGCTTAGATGGTTCCAGTTGTAGCTCAGCCTCTTACTAATCTCGCATCTGATCTCTTCTCTTATATTCACAAACTTATCTTATCATCATATGTCATCATTCTTCTTTCACAAAAACAATCTATATTTATACAAAATTAGCCTTTGAGTCAGCTTCACAATTGTTATACAAAACATAATAGAAACTTGTGCAAATGATATACATGGAGTCGGTGCTCTTATATTACCAAAGATTTAGTACTATACTTTATTTACTTGTCTTAGCATGTTACCATATCCATTATGCTCTCCTTAATCTTCGCAACTATTCATGTACCTTGATATACTATTTTACTATCTTTGCATACCTTCCAAAAACTGTATCTCAGACACCAGCTATCCAAAACTCATGAAATCTTAACTGAAGCATGTACATATCCCAAAATACCTTTAGTTAAATTTTCAAGCCATAATACCTTGTATTTCTTCATCGCTATCCAAAACTGTGGCACTGTACCCTATTTTCCTGATTCTGGACTTAGTCATTTTCATGACTGTGAATCCAGTGGTAATCTCCACAACATGTGATCACACTATCATAAGTGTTTCCATGAATGACAACCCTTAGATGATTTCCAATACTCCAAAACATCACATGCCAACAATATTATGTCACTTTATCATGTTTTTTAATGTCTTGTTCATATGTGGTCTTGGTAGTTTGTTCATGAACTTTGGTTCTTAGTTGATTTAGGACAGTCTGATGAGCTTATACTTTGATATCTTTTTTATGGGTAGAAGACACTCTTTTATGGTCAATATGTAATATGTGTGTGTGTGTGTGTGTGTGTTAGTTTCATTATGGATTGGTAAGTGGTTAATCTAGTGATGAATGGATATATATGTGCTACATGTTGTGTTCCTATTAACAGTTATGATGTAGAGAGATTAATGGAGTGGTGATTAGAAAATGGCGCTCAAGAAGGTCATGCCTTTTGAGACCAGGTCCATGCAACTCAGAAAGGATCGATATTTGAAGCATTCCAATGGTGAACTAGTCACAGCTCATGTGGTGCAAGTCAAATGGATACTATTAATGTGGAATAAATCTAGGAGATAAGGGGATGGTCTATATTCACTTTGCATGTAATTGAACAAGTCTATTGTTCCTCATTTAGTGGATAGTTTTCCTCCTCCTTTCTAGTCCTATAATAATTTTTATTTGCTTATTCTTTTGGTATTTATCTATTAGTGGGTAGTTAGTTAGTGAGTATATGCTATAAATAAGAAGTAGTACTTCTTCAAAAGCTATCTTAGATAGATAGATTGATATTTCATGTATTAGTATCCTAGTTTCAATACAATTTTAGTTATTTTTAGCAATGGCTTGTAAATGGTACTTTTGAAAATATCAATAAAGCAATTATGCTTTGAGTTTATAAGTATGTAATCAAGCTCTGAGTACTCACTCAAGGGGACCACTTGGTGAGTAACTCCTTTCATTTTTAATAGTACTTTCCTTCATATTTATTTGCAAGTTTTGAAGTGTGTATGTTCCTACAGCCACTAGAAGTGAGTTTTTGTGACTGTTCTTGCACACAAAGTAGTTCCTGTCTACACATCCTTAACTTTGTTATTGCAGTTTACACAAGTTCAGCTTTAGCATTTGAATTATGTTAAGCATTTGAATTAAGTTCAATTCCAATATTTACCTTTCAGCATTACTTTCCTTAAATTGTAGGCTAGCATGGCTTTAGTAGGAACTTAGTGCACATACAATGCAGACCCATTTCAAGTTCGCACACCTTGGGTTGACAAAGTAAATGAGCCTTCAAAATGAGAAAGATACCTGCTTTATTTGGATGTCCAATCCCTAAGTGGAGTTTTGCAATCTAGTTATTAATCCATTTGGAAAGTCGAGCACATAATATGAACCCAATTTTTTTGGTTGCACAGACCAGAGCCTTATACATTAGCTTGGAGAGTGTTCTCGTGTCAAATCCCTCAAATCAACTATTTTTGGTGATCTTTTGGTCACGCGACCACTGTGCTAGAAATATTTGCAAGCAAAATATGAAGTTAGAAAATTTTCAAAGAAGGAAAACAAAATATTAACTGGTAGCATAGATCAAACCAAAAGGCCAAAGGCATGAAGGAAGCTACAAAAATAAAACTACAAAAGAGAAAAAAGAGAATAAAAGCACTACAAAAGTTATCCAAAAATATCCATTAATCCTTTTCAATAATCAAACAAGTCAATTCTACAACCAAATAGTCACAAAGGAAGGGGTACACTAAGGTTGAGAGCAATGGAATGCATTTGTTTCTAGTTACATAACGTAGTTTTATGTTTGATACCCCATTATTTAATAACAACATCAATCATACAAAAGATTAATATGCAAAAGGATAAAAATAGTTCCTTAGTGGAGTCTTATGTGCATAAGGAGTTAATCCTTTCGCTTATTAAGACGATAATGATTTCAACCTACCCACTAGACTATGTAGGCAAAATTTGTTCCATAGTTGACCGAATAGACCCTTGTTTCCAATCAGGCATCCATAGTCCTAGAAAGGTTATCACCTTGAAAATTGATAACATTTCTCTACTCCCAATCAGGAATCCATAGCTTGGGTACAGTTGTCAGCATACCCTAAAACTGTTAGAAAGTAAATTCCACCAAGATAACTGAGAGGGGGGGTGAATCAGTTATCAAATAATTATAACTTTTATCATCTTCAATAGCATTAAACCATATAAGCAATATAATTACCAACCATAAAAAGATATTCATACACAATAACACAATGACACAAGATATGTTGACTAGGGAACCTCTTGATCAAAGAGTAAACCCCGGTGGGAATTATGCCCACAAAAAATGCACTAATATGAATATTCCTTGTGAGAGGATGGACTTTGTTAGGAGTCTTATGAAATATATTCAGTACATATGAATCCCTATTAGGAGATTTTGAATCCCTGTTAAAAGATTCTAACCAGGTTAAGAGTTATGGAAGACAGAAGGACCCACTACCCAAACAGCTTCCCGGTAAGATCACTGAACACACTATCCAAATAATCTTTTCATTACTCAACAGAATAATATGTTACCTCTTCTCTGACTATGCCAAACCGCACTCACTGTTACATCAGATCTCAATTTCAGATCTTTGTACTTCGCATGTCTTCCTTCACAAATTTGCTTTCGTACTTAGCTCTTTTCTTCACTTCATGCATACAGCATCACAACCGCTACTACCATATCATAATTGCACACTTTCACATTACAACTACTTACAACAAGGAAATACATTCTTTTCTTTATACCACACTCAAATAATTACAAATGAGTCGGCATACAATTACAAAATAAAAGTTTCCACATGCTACACCAAAATTACACAAAACTATCATCTTCCAAATATAATAAATCTTCACTCATGTGACCTCAAAGTTTGTGTTATCATCCATGTCACTATCAATGTGTCTTCAACTTCCCTTTAACTACGCAAAACTAGATTCCATCCCGATTAGGAGATATCATCCGATTTCCACAAACCGCTACTCAGGAACACTGCCTAAATACTGTTTCCACCAAAATGATCATAACTTCCATGAATAAATGAATTAATGTATGCACTCTTAGCCATAGGCATATAACATATCAAAGAGTATAATTTCAACATCACATAGCTCCAACTACAATAACCCATGTGTGCTAATCCAAACTCTGTCTACTTCTCTGCAAGTCTTCGATAAATCACTGTGTTGACATCAATGACAATCATAGTCATGAATGCAACAACAACTACTACAGAATGGCTGCCAAACATTTAGCATTCATTCCTAACAATCTCCCCCATTGGCATTGATGGAAACATAGATGAAAAACATCCAATGTTTCAAAAATCCAATACTGCAACACTGCTTCTTCAAATCCTCTTCATCAATCAAATCTTGCTTCATTATCCTATTCAGTTCTCTCAAACAGATGTCTCAGATTGTTTTTCATGTATACTTCTCCCCCATTGACATCAATGATAAAAATTCCATCACTATGTCAACAACTCAATGTCAAAAGACACTTTTCAGAAAATACATTTACTAGAGTCCTCATGACTCAGCTCAGATACACATACTCCCCCATAGAGGAAGTACCAACATCCAATCTAGAAGAAAGATAAGGCTCATATACCACTGGATAGATGTAACCAACTGCATCACTTCTCAAAAGTGGGCTGGGGTATAACCCCAAGCATACCTCTCAGATACTCAAATGTATCCTTAGGCAAAGGATTTGTGAATATATCTACTATCTACTCCTTTGTACTTATGTACTCAAGTCTGACTCCTTTCTTAGCAACTTTCTCTCTTACAACATGATACTTAATCTCTATATGTTTTGTCTTAGAATGTAATACAGGATTCTTAGACATACTAACTATACCGGTGTTGTCACAATGTATGACAACAGGCTCAAAAATTTTTATTCCAATATCCTTCAACATTTGCTTCATCCAAATTATCTGGTTACAATTGTTTGCTGCTGCTACATATTTTGCTTCTGTTGTGCTTTGTGAGATACAATTATGCTTCTTGCTTAGCCAAGAAACTAATCTTCCTCCAAGAAAAAATGCTCCACCACTGGTGCTTTTCTTATCATCAACACTGCCTCCCCAATCAGCATCTATATATGCACATAGTGTAAAATCATCATATTTTTCATACCATAGTCCATAGTCCATTGTGCCTCTTAAATATCTTAGTATCCTCTTTACTGCTGCATAATGTGATTCTCTAGGTTTAGCTTGAAATCTTGCTACAATTCCAATTGAATGTGCTATATCAGGTCTTGTATGAGTCAAATATTGTAATCCTCCAATCATAGATCTGTATTTCTTTTATTCTACTACAGGAGTCTCGTCTATGCTAGATAACTTATGTCCGATCACCATAGGTGTTCCAACTGGTTTACAATCCTCCATTCCAAATCTTTTCAACAAGTCATTCAAGTACTTTGTCTGACTTACAATGATACCATCATTGTTTTTTGTTATTTGTAATCCCAAAAAGTATTTCATCTCACCAATCATACTCATTTCAAATTCAGTCTTCATTTCATTAGAAAATTTGTCACTAGCTTCATCTTCTCCTCCAAAGATAATGTCACCAACAAAAATAACTACAACTAACAAACCATATTCAATTTCTTTTGTGTATAGATTGCTATCAGTTGTTCCTTTTGTAAATCTCAGTTTTAACAAATACTTATCTAGTCTTGCATACCAAGTTCTAGGTGCTTGTTTAAGTCCATATAAAGCTTTCTTCAATTTACATACCATATCTCCTTCTTGAGTTAAAGGAAAACCTTCAGGCTGCTCAATGTAGACTTCTTCTTCAAATTCTCCATTCAGAAATGCTAACTTCACATCCATCTGATATAATTTGAATTTCTTGTAAGCTGCATATGCCAAAAACATTCTTACTGCTTCAATTCTTGCAACCGGTGCAAAGGTTTCTTCATAGTCAATTCCTTCTTGTTGTGAGTAACCCTTACATACCAATCTTGCTTTGTTTCTTACTACTTCTCCTTGTTCATTCATCTTTTTTTTGAATACCCATTTAGTTCCAATAACATTCTTGTCTTTAGGTCTAGGGACCAATTCCCATGTCTTGTTCTTTTCAATCTGATCTAGTTCTTCTTTCATAGCATTAGTCCAACTTTCATCTTCACAAGCTTCATTAGTAGTCTTAGGTTCAATTTGAGAAATCAAACATAACTGTTCTTGTGCCTTATTTCGAGTAAGAACTCCTCTTTTGATGCTCCCAATAATCTGTTCAAAAGGATGATTCCTTAACAAATCTTGCTAGGTGTCACTGTCTCAGATCTCTCTTCAGATGTAGGTTCTTCAATAACTTCACTATGACTTTCATTCAACAAATCACTATCAGTTTCATAAAATAATTCAGTAGATCCAGTGTTAGGTTTAGGATGAGCTTCTTCATCAGATTCATAATCAAGCATTCTTTCTTGAATTTTGAACTTTTCATCAACTTTAACATTTGCGCTTTCAACAATAGTCTTAGTTCTTTTATTGAAACATCTATACGCTTTGCTTTTCAAAGAATATCCAAGAAATATACCTTCATCACTTCTAGGATCAAACTTTCCAATATCATCATCTCTCTTTATATAACATTTGCTTCCAAAAATTCTAAAATACTTAACTGAGGGTGCATGTCCAAACCATAATTCATAAGGTGTCTTGTCTGTGTCTGCTCTGATTTGTACTCTGTTTATTGTATATACTATTGTGTTCACTACTTCTCTCTAGAATATCTTCACCAAATCATTTTCAAACAACATAGCTCTTGCTACTTTAGTCCTTGATCTATTTTTTCTTTCTGCAATGTCATTTTGTTCAGGTGTTCTAGGGCTAAATACTGTCTTTTAATGCCATTTTCTTCACAAAAGTTGTTAAACTCTCTAGAAGTAAATTCTCCACCTCTATCAGATCTCAAACATTTAATCTTCATTCCAAATTCATTCTCAACCTTATTCTTAACAATCTTAAACTTATCAAATGCTTCAGATTTTTCTTTAAGAAATGCAATCCACATCATTCTTGTAAAATCATCAACAAGAATCATAAAATACCTTTCTCCATAGAATCCTCTAGTCCTAGTAGGACCGCTCAAATTTGTATGAACAATCTCCAGCTTCTCTGTAGATGTAAACTTCTTACTAGGAAAAGAACTTCTCTCCTGTTTAGCCATTACACATTCTTTGCAAATCATGTTAGTAGGCTTCATAATTTTAGGTAAATCTCTTACTACAAGTGTAGTACTTACTTTCACAATGTTATCAAAGTTTATAAGACAAAACCTTCTATGCCATAACCAACTGTCATCAATCTTTGTAATCAAACATGTCATCTCAGTAGGATTCAATTGAAATACACTACCTCTGGTTCTAGATCTAGTTCTAATCAGATTTCCATCTTTATCCTTTATCACACAAGTTTTCTTAGTAAACCAAACTTGATATCCCTTATCAACTAACTATCCAACACTCAAAAGATTATGTTTCAATCCATCCACAAAATAAACATCATCAGTATTAGTCTTTCCATCAAGAGTAATAGATCATATACCTTTAATCAAACAAGGTGCATCGTTTCCAACTCTAACAATTCCTCCATCATATTCATTCAACTTTATGAACTTTTTCATGTCTCCAGTCATATGATGTGAACAACCACTATCTATAATCCAATCAGCTTTCTTTTCAACTTGAGAAACTAAGGCATTTTCTTCCTTAACATCAAATTCATGATTCTCTTCTTTAATTGTTACAAATCCTATGTCATCATTACTTTCAGTATCACTTTCACTTAAAGTTCTTTCTATACTAGCTTCAAGATCTTCATCTTTAGCATAATAACATTCCTTAGATCTTCTAAGTTTGAAATTGCTTCTGTACTTTTTAACTCTCTTAGGACATTTAGATGCAAAATGACCATATTCTTGACAAGTCCAACATTTAAATATTTTCTTACCGGCTGGTTCTCTTTTCACAAGCAAGGCAATACCTTCTTCAATCTTCTTATCTTCTTCATTTCTAGATCTGTTGTTGCCAGCATAGTCTCCGCTCACACTGATGCTTCTTGACAAAGTAGGGTGAAAACTAAGAGAACTAAATGTTGTCTCCATTCTAGGTAAGTCTCCTGATAATCTCAGGTTCATTTCTACTACTTCCAATCTTCCAAGAAGAGTTTCTCTTGTAAAAGTTGTTGTACAAGGTATCACTTGTTCAATCATCTGTGTTGTCTGCTTAAATACAGGAGTCAATGTCCTCAGAATTTTCCATATCACTTCATTCTCTATTTTTGTTCCTACACAAGATTTTATACCTGTAATGATCTCTGACATTCTACCAATATAACTTCTAATAGATTCATATTCCAACATTCTTATATCTTCAAATGCACATATCCAATTATGTAATCTAACTCTTTTTGTATGTTCATCACCTTCAAAAGTAGAGTGTAAAGCATTCCAAATTTCATGAGATTTTTTCAAATATTTTACCTGACTATATTCATTCTCCAGAAGTGTTGTCAAAAGTGCTTCTCTTGCAAGTATGTTACACATGAATAGATCTCTCTCTTCTGCAGTACATGTTTCAAGATTGTCCTCTTCAATGATAGTCTTATTATTCTTTGTAATCAACCAATAACCTGGTCCTAAACATAATAGGTGTTTCTTCATCTTTTCTTTTCAGCAGTCAAAATTTACTCCATCAAACTTAGGGCTTTCTTTCTTGAAATTTGCTATGGATCTCCTTAAGTTGTTAAACTTCTTTTTCAAGGACCTGTCGCTCTGATACCAATTGTTAGAAAGTAAAGTCCACCAAGATAACTAAGAGGGGGGGGTGAATCAGTTATCAGATAATTATAACTTTTATTATCTTCAACAACATTAAACCATATAAGCAATATAATTACCAACCATAGAAAGATATTCATACACAATAACACAATGACACAAGATATGTTGACTAGGGAACCTCTTGATCAAAGAGTAAACCCTTGTGAGAATGATGCCCACAAAAGATGCACTAATATGAATATTCCTTGTGAGATGATGGAATCTATTAGGAGTCTTATGAAATACATTCAGTGCATATGAATCCCTGTTAGGAGATTTTGAATCCCTATTAAAAGATTCTAACCCGGTTAAGAGTTATGGAAGACAGAAGGACCCACTGCCCAAATAGCTTCAGGGTAAGATCACTGAACACACTGTCCAAATAATCTTTGCATTACTCAATAGAATAATATGTTACCTCTTCTTTAACTATGCCAAACCACACTCACTATTACATCATATCTCAATTTCAGATCTTTGTACTTCGCATGTCTTCTTTCACAAATTCGCTTTCGTACTTAGCTCTTTTCTTCACTTCATGCATACAGCATCACAACCACTGCTACCATATCATAATTGCACACTTTCACATTACAACTACTTACAAAAAGGAAATACATTCCTTCCTTTATACCACACTCAAATAATTACAAATGAGTCGGCATACAATTACAAAATAAAAGTTTCCACACGCTACACCAAAATTACACAAAACTGTCAGCTTCCAAATATAATAAATCTTCACTCATGCGACCTCAAAGTCTATGCTATCATCTATGTCACTATCAATGTGTCTTCAACTTCCCTTTAACTACGCAAAACCAGATTCCATCCTGATTAGGAGATATCATCTGATTTCCACAAACTGCTACTCAGGAACACTGCCTGAATACTGCTTCCACCAAAATGATCATAACTTCCATGAATAAATGAATTACTGTTTGTGCTCTTAACCATAGACATATAACATATCAAAGAGTATAACCTCAACATCACATAGCTCCAACTATAATAACCCACATGCGCTAATGCAAACTCTGTCTGCTTCTATACAAGTCTTCGATAAATTATTATGTTGACATCAATGACAATCATAGTCATGAATGCAACAACAACTGCTACAGAATGGCTACCAAACATTTAGCATTCATTCCTAACAAAAACTTACACATTTTTTGCTTCATTTTTCTCTCTTTTTATTTTCTTTTTATTTCTTTGTCTCTTTGGCTTTTTCATGCATGAATGACCATGGCATCATTCTTCTAGACTAATTGCTAAGGTGGTAGCATAACAATATCTAATTTTTCACCTAGCGGACTAAGGACATCTCATCAAAATTAATATGGGTATTTAAATGAGAAGCATGTAAAATCCAACTAGATGTCACAAATTTTCATGAAATGATAGATATTAATGTTGAATGCCATGAAAAACATGTTAGTAAATTGGAATATCAAAAATAATCTTTCATTTTAAGCCAAATTAAATGCATCTTACCTTTTTTGGACACCCAAGGTGTACGGATCTCCTCTAACCGTACTATTGGCAACCAAAAGTAGGCTCGAAGACCCAAAAATGGACCAAATGGAAATCCTTGGAAAATGGTCATGATATTTTTTCAAGTCGATGTGACATTTTATCTTTAGTGAGATAAATGCATTATGTATGTGAGGTGGATCCTTTCTTTATAAAAAGGGAAACGTTTTTGAAAGATGGCATAAGGTATTTAGAAAAATTTGATGCATGGATACACTAGTGAGATTGATTGTCCCCCTAACTAAGGATCATTTCTTGGCACTCATAGATGACAGTAGGCTAGCCACATTGATAGGAACAGATGATCACTTGGTCCTTGCTACCCTAAAATGGATACTTGGAAAATATTTTATACATAGTGAGGACCGTTATAGGATAAACATGGACATCTCATCTAGATTTTTGGTTTCTCTGCTCGACTTAGGGGAAATTAGAGACATGATACATTATCTTTCCATGGGAATGTTTAGTAGAGTTCATTGTGGGGGCCTCAAGGATGTTATGGTTGTGGTTCACTATGATGTCAATTTTCCATTGGAAACCAGCCTAAATATTTTCCTCGAGACTAGAATGGAATTTCTATGGGTTTCATTTGTGTCAAAATTTTATTTCAGGCCTCTTGATGTGCATTTTTTCTATGCACGGAATGGGGTTGAATTTTTGAAAAAATACATGGACCTAGATGTGGAAATGGAGTAGGAGTGGCTTGAGGAATTCTTCCTAAGGGTTCTCTTTGAGGAAGCCTAGGATTCATCTACCAAGTCAATCGACATGGAATCTTCCAACCTGGAAGATGGTGTAGAGGATAGTGGGGATGACTCAGTCAAAAGTAGACCTAGCTTTAGAGACGTGTGACCTGTGCTACTAAAAAATATTTTTCTTTTTCAAAAATAAAACAAACTTGTTATGATATAAAGAAATGTAAATGACAAAAGAAAATATCTCACTTTTTTTTGCACATTTTGATCTGTAAATAGATACCAAAGATAAATGAAAAATACAACTTTTTATTTCTTTATTATCTATAAATCTATTTATCTTTTGTCATTTACCATCTTAAATTGCATGTTACTTTAAGGCTTAAATAATGAACATTAATGCTTGCTTGAAAAGTAACAACTTATCATAACAAGGGACCTCACTATTGTACATAGAAATGATAGTAGGTCAAAAAATACCTTTTTGAAGGTGTTGGATGAAATGAGGAACACCTGATGCATTGGAATGCTTGCTCTTAACAAACAAAAGGGGGTTAGTGCAGCAAATATTTCATCTTTAATAATAAAAAATTTGTTATGCGATAATGATAATCATGGAAAACATATTGTAAACTAATGTTGGGGATTGAGGACTATACACGGGACCCCGACAACATGTTACCTTGCGTAGTAGTGCTTATTGAAAAAGAAAACTAACCTAACCTAACTATTCACAGTAACCTAACAACTAGATTTATTACAAAAACCCATTTATTACTTTGGAAAAGTAGATACACTTGCAGCCTAACATTTTTTATAATTAATGGCTCCACAACATTATGACAAAAGAAAGGAAACATGGGTATTAATCTTCCTATGTGTGATACATCAAAGAAAAAAACATAATGGTTCATTTTTTGCACCTCTTCTAATGTCACATGAGATAGTGTCTCAAGATCTTTGCACAATCTCTTTTCAAGCTCTGACATCAGCATGACTTGGTTAGACTGATAAGTAGTGGGTTTGAAATGATACCTGATTGGGCACTCGTGGGTATATATGAAGTGAATTGCAATAGGGAATGTGTCTACATGTTCCTTGACCTCAGTAACCGTTGGTTCTTCCATCTGGGGCATGGGGGAGAGTTTCATTCAAATAGTTGGAGTGCATTTTTTTATTGTTGTATAAAATTCTTCAATCTCACCCCAAAAAATTATGTCATCACTCTTTGCTTCTCCTTTCTTTCTAAGGGCCTCAGGAGAAGGCTCTTAGGGAAAATTCTTGTTTAAAGGGATCTCTAAAATCTCTAATGCTTGCATTGTAGAAACCTCATCATCCTCAAAAAAAAGGGGATCTTGGAAAATAGAGAGATTAGATCATATGTCTTTGGATGTCATTAGGGAAGACATTCCTCATCATGAATCACGCTCGCTTATGTCAATTTTAGGTCATGTTGACTTTGTTCATTTTTTTTCTTTGAGCTCCAAACCAATGGTTTTCCCTCAAACAAGGAAATCATATTTGGCATTAGACACCAGAAAAAGAACTCTGAAAATGTATCCAATTCATATTTACCTCTTGTTAAATATGATTCCTCTTGACAATATGCATGAATGAACTAGTCATCAAGGACCAATCAATCTGCTAGATATGGCTCCTTGAGAGATGGCTCTAGTGCATTCAGAGAATACTAGAGGTCATCCTATTTTCTTTCAAGTTTAATGATTTGTAGCTCTTGTTGAAGGTCAACCAGTATCTCTTGTGAGCTAGGGACTTAATTCCCCTAAAAAGGTTGAGGGGCAACCCAATCATCAAAATTCTAGTAACTTAGATCCATGCCTATAAATTGGTCCCCAACCATTTATTATTGTGTGCACTTGATGGCTTCATTTAAGCCATACAATCCAAAACATTCACTAACTTTAGTGACTATGTTTAGTTCGGTCCCACCAAGCATGCCATAAAATATTGTTGATCCCTAAGAGGCTCACACCTAATAAGGATATTTAGGAAGTTTCACAAAATTGGGATGGGTTGCGACCTGTGAAACAACCTCTAGGATTTTAGAACTCATCTCTTCATAAGTGGTGTTTGGGGGAAAAGGAAGGGAATAACCTGTAACAAACAACCTAAGCTAAGGGAGGTGATTTTCCAAATCAAATCTTTGTTGGATGGGCCAAGAATGTATCAGATGGTATTTGTAGGGGTTTGACTCTTCATGGTCAGAGATCCATATCTTTGTTCACATAGACACGATGTACCACAGACCCTTCATTGTTGGTTGAGAGAACAGGAAACTAAATTTGTCAGACATAGGGAAAAATGATCATATCCTAGCCACAGGAAGCACCTTCAAGTGTTACAATTAAAAAAAAAAAAAAAATTTAAGTGTGTGCAAACCTCTTCTCCCATGAAAATGGTATACTGCAACATTATTCCATAGAAAATAGAAATAGTTACTATAAGGGTCAAATGAAAAGACCTCACTTCCTAAAACTAACTTTCCTGAGGAGCAGAGCGTAAGACATAAATAAATGGGATAAAACCCATAAAGAATCAACATAGGACACTTTGATTAACAAAAAGGAAAAGGAAACAAAGGCACAAAACCCATGATTTATTAAGTGAAAACATGCCAAGGCAATAGATTATGCCCTAGAATACATATTTTATAGTATGCACCTCTAACCGACAAGCCATAGGGTCTTGTTCTCATAAATTAAAACCTATACAAACATTACAAAATATTTCTCAACTCATTGAATAGAAGTCCAATGTTCCAACCTCTTCCTCTTTTACAGGCCTCTAGGTTTTATAGAAAAACCATTGACTAACATGATCAAAGAATGATTACATTTAGTTACAATCAATCAGCATGCCAAAAAAATAGGAATGAATCTCTTGATCTCTCATGTTGTCACAGGCAAGTGTATCTCTTTTATTGATGATTCTCAACATGTTTTCTAGTTGGGCTAGGAGAATAAACTGTGGTGGCTCAATCAGGGATGGCCATGATTTCATGAGCCAACCGAAAAGTGTGTTTAATACTATTGTTGAAAAAATTTGTTGGTCATGGGAGTCTTTATTTGGGAGCATATTCCTCAAATATGTGTTGGTGGGTTCCTGTGACCATGGATGTCTGAAAGGGACATATGGTGTGCTGGCAGAGCTTGAAGGAAATGTGTCCTTTGTGAAGTGACTTGAAACCCCAATAGGTTAACATGTGTCAACCTTCATTGGGAGAATTTTTATTTTGAACACACCCCATGCATTGATGCGATCGAAGCTTGAACAATGAAGGTGGTGATGTTGGCAGTGTAGGAGTCTACAAATAATTGGAAAAGTCTAAAGAGTGTATATTGTAAAGCTAGGGTAGTGTAGGAGATCTAAGATAATATCCACAAGGATTGAGTAGGTTTATTGTATAGGAGGTCAATACATGAGTTGTCATCAATTCTTAGTGGGATATGTACTATTTGGTCATCATTGGTAAAGGAAATTTCTTTCATTCTAGAATCTATGACATTATTTGAATTTTTGAACCATCTTAATCTGAGAAGTATTCTGAATATATTAAATGGTTCTTTTATTTTCACTACTTTAAATTATGTGCATTATTTTATCCCCTTGACACTTACTTCAGCATTCTTTCATGTCTCTAATGTAGCCATTTTAGAACCATCATTCAGGCTTATTTTCATCGATGTTTTTACTAGCTTAGGTCTCCCCATTTCCTCTCATGTGGTGGATGAAATCATATATAGTTATGCACCAAATTCAAATATAACATATTTAATTTTTTTATTCATTCAAGTGTATATTTATTATCCATGGAGCATTCTTCCATTTTCAATCCTCGAATAACTATTTTAATTTTTTCTTCTTGTTCCATTACTTTCACCGTCATTTTAGTTTCAACACGGGATCCTTTTATCTTGACAAGTTTGTTAGGTCCTTAAGCATTTAACTTCTTCCTTAGTAAAGAAACTCACTTCTTGATGTTGTTGAATTATTGTTTGTTTAGCCTTCCCTACCATTCTCTCATTTTTTTATTATTTAGTTAAAAGCATTTTGGTTCCACTTCTTCTTCATAACCTTCCTCCATTAATTGTTTCTTTCTATTTTTACTAGTGATAATACCTTTTCTAGTTATTGCATTTTCTTTCTTTTTTCCTCATGTTTTCTTTTTCTTCTTATTCTCCAAGACTCTAAATTTTTTTTCTATAGAAGTTTCTTGTTGTAACTCATCACTCTGAGATGGTTAACTAGCCTTCCCATTTTGATAGAGTATTGTGACATTTTCACATGAAATGAGATCACATGTAACCTTCTCAAAAATTGTACATTTTTGTTCTCTACCTAGCATTCAAAGACATAATGACTCATTTTTTCATAATTTAAAAAATTTCCCTCATCCCTTCTTCTATTATTTCATCCTCTTTCTCTACCTCCTTTATATCTTGATTTTTTGTTGTCATATAATAATCTTGTGGTTGTTTGTTTTTCATAGAATAGGCATTTTGGCTATCCTTCCAGGGTGGTATTCATTCTAGAATCATCATCTATGTTGCCTTTTGTACTATGACAATATTGATTTTATCGCTATATTTGGTTTCCTCCATTCCAAGTTGGAGGTTTATTCTCTAGATAATTTTTGTAGGTGTATATCTCATTCTTAACATATAGCACTATACATAGAATTAGTTCTTTCTAATTTTATTGTAGCTAATGTTTTCTCCACTTTCCCTTGGGGAATGCATTCATGATGTACCCTTCCCTATTGCAATATGTACAAAATATTATTTTAGGTTACTTAGGCTCACTAGCCCTAATTTCCTATTGTACCACTAGTTTATGTACATTTAGCTATAAGTCTTCAAGAATTTTAGAATTGTTGTCTTTTTCCAATCTCCTCCATCATTGAGCTTCAATTAGTAAGCCATGTAAATTAGATTAGTATACTTGTCAAATACTCTTCCATCTAATCCTACTCTTGTATCCTTGTGCAACCCATAATGAACCATTTTATCTTTGATATTTTAGTTAAAGGTTCCTCTAACTTCCTACATACCTCCTTACAATTTTTATCATAACTTTTTAACAGATCCATTGTCTCTTTGTGTAAAATTCCACATTGGTAACACTTTCAGTGGGATGATTATGGTGTTAAGGTTTGCCAAAAATTCTACCACATCCCAAGGGGTTGAGTGTTGAGGATAGTTCTTTATGTACCACTCCAAATATTCCTTTCTTAATGACTCCACAAAGTCCAACAATATATTGTTATTGTATGCATACATGTACAATATCTCTCATAAAGACTCTAAAAGAAATACATGCTATAAAGCCTCAGTATTGTTGGTTCAAAAAATAAGGATCTTGATTGTTGTGTCCATAATGCTTGAGCATCATTCCATTTTGTTGTTTTGTTCTAGTTTGGGCTTCTACTTTGGTTTTTCCTTGGATTCAGTGTTTCTTGCTTAGTCTTCATCCTTATGCTATTGTGTTATTTTCTTCTCTACTCTTATCTCTCTCAAGTCAACTATCAAAGTATTCTTTGCATAGTATCCCAAGGTATATCTGGTTCTTTTGCTTCCTCTTCTTATTTCTTCTCTTCTTTATTTTCTTCTCTTTATTTTGGTATTACTTCTATAATGATTCCCTTTCTTTTATACCTTAAGGGTTATGGGTCTTGGTTGGGGGGTTGTGACCCTTCATATTTTCACTTCATCTTTTTGTTTGTAAACTTCATTCGATTAGTTTATGGCCTAACATTGTATCTTCTCTTCTTGTTCCTTTCATTTTTTATACTTTGATTAATCATTATTTCTAAATAGTCATCATCCAAGGATAGGATTTCAGCCAGAATGTATAGGAATTATCTTAACCTATCATCTATTCTAATTGTTATTTTAACTAAATTGATTTATGCATATGGTTTAAGGACTATTCTAACATAATATGTGTTAGAGTAATAAATTGTTTTCTTATTAATTAAATCATGTTTGATTTAATTACTAAGCCACTTATTATCTCTTTCTACTTAAGCTAAACTTTAGGCATATAATAATTAATTATTTTATTAATTATTATTGTGCAACCTAGGTTTTACCATTTTAGGTTTTCAGATCTCCTTTTATAAGGATTGATCTCCTTTGTTTTCATAACAGATTATAATAGATTATTCATTATTGAATTGCAACTTTTGTTTTTGCACTTCAAGAATTATTTCTCCTCTCTCGTGGATCAATGCATTCAGGCCTCCATAGCTTCTTGCTTCTTCTCTCTCTTTCTGTGACAGTTGTTTGCATGCAGGTGTTCTTGGGAGCTATTGGTTGTTTTCCATCAACTCCAATATGGTATCAGAGCTTTAGATCTATTTGCTCCTGTCCTCTTTCTGAGAGATTCGGCTGTGTTCGTCAGATCTATGTTTTTAGAGGGTTTTCTATAAGATCTAGGGGGACTTCTTTTTCTAGTCATCTTGGCTTCAAACAAACCTCACAGTTGCGTTCACAGCATCCAAGAAGCCCTAGATCCATATACAATTTGTCCAATTTGGACAAAGTTGGAATTTGTGGCAAAAAAAAATTGAAATCATACACCTATTACCTTGGAGTGCGTGCCAATCCATACAAATTCTATCTTGGTAAGCATTCCAAGCTATCAGATACAAAAATAATACCCCAAAATGTAATTTTTTTCCAAATTGGACATGCCTTATATGGAAATAGGGGTTTTTGGGCGTTGCGGATGCAACCGTGAGGTCTGTGAGGTCCATGAGGTTCGTGAGGTCATAACTTGAGCATACGGTGTCAAAATTGGGCAAACGAGATATCATTAGAAAGATTGTTCTGATAGTTTTCCAATTTTGTGAGTCTTTTTTCCAAATTTTGCTCTAGGTACATTTTATTCAAATTTTTGCATTTTTGCAATTTGGTGGATATCTTGGATGTTTTAGGTCCTGGAATCTCTTCCTTTTGAGGGATGGATCATCTTAGGTTGTTCTTTTGTTTTAGAATCATTATCTCTTCTTTGAGTAGTGTATAATTCACTTTTGTAGCATTCTTTTATGCAAACACATTGAGATAAAGTACCATTCTATTGCAATGTATGATATTTTGCACATGTTTGTGCACTATGTTCTCACACTCCATTATAAAGTGCTAGGGGGGTTTGATGTTTGCCTTTGTTTTCCATCTACTTTTGTTATGTGAGTGTTCCTCCAATGACATTAGCCTCGAGTATCTCTAAATGTGTTTTTACTCTCTTTGCAATTCATATTGGATGATCTTTTCAGTGTACCTATCATTACTCCCTTGTCAGCATTATGGGGGGGTTTCTACTATTGGTTCTACTACTACCTTGGTTTGATAGTGTGAGCTATGTATTCAATATTTGATTCTATGTACTAGGTGGATGCAGTGGCTGGGTACCTATGCATTCTGATGAGATGGATCATTTACCATATAAACACTCTTTCTTTCCTATTTTTGACACACTCTTCCAGCTTTGATTGATCAGCTCTTCAGACTTTTGGTGTTTCTATGACATCTTTATTTTTGAGTTCAGGTGATTGCCTTTGTTTGCCTCCTGATTCGAGTAGTGTCATTTGAGAGGACTTGTGCATATTATAGTATTTTGTATCTTCAACTTCATTTGTTTGCCTTTTTTGCCTCCCGATTCAAGTAGTGTCATTTGAGGGCACTCATGAAGATTACAGTCTTCTCTACCTGATCATATTTTAGTGGAGGATATTCATATCATCAGTTACTTCTTGACAGAGTTTGCAGCTTCTTGCTTCAGTGACGTTGTACATGTTCATCTTTGTTCCTATTTTTTTGGAACATTCCTAGTTTTGGAGGCTTCTTCAGTCCTTCAGACTAGTCTTTGCCTCTTATCGGAGTAGGGTTTTTCCCATGTGGTTTTCTTTATTTCTCCACTTTATAGAGACTCTCTTTTGTACTTGGGTACCTGATTAGGCCTTTTGTTTTCGAGACCCATTTGATTTCAGTAGTTCTTTCTAGGTTTTTAGCTTCTCCCAAAGTTTATCTTAAGGGGGGGTGTTAGAGTAATAAAGTGTTTTCTTATTAATTAAATCATGTTTGATTTAATTACTAAGTCACTTATTATCTCTTCCTACTTAAGCTAAACCTTAGGCATATAATAATTATTTATTTTATTAATTATTATTGTGCAACCTAGGTTTTACTCTTTTAGGTTTTCAGATCTCCTTTTATAAGGATTAATCTCCTCTATTTTCATAACAAATTATTCATTATTGAATTGCAACTTTTTTGTTGCACATCAAGAATTATTTCTTCTCTCTCATGGATTAATGTGTTCAGGTCTCCATAGCTTCTTGCTTCTTCTCTCTCTTTCTATGATAGGTGTTTGCATGCAAGTGTTCTTGGGAGCTGTGGGTTGTTTTCTCATCAATAGGAACCTCTATGCTACAAATTTCCTCTATCAACAAGTGTTGATTGTGCATGATCTTCTTGAAACTACTTGGCATATTTCCAATTCCTTTTAATAGTATACTTATCTTCTTTGATATCTTCTCCATCTTCTTCCTACTTCTTGTTCCTTTCTTTCAGACAATACTCATGCCATTTGATCAAAAAAACTCCCAATAACACACTCTATGTTAGGAATTAATGTTGAATATGTCCTATGGGGGATTATTCAGAGTCATTGTGTAGTATTTGTATGTTGCATTCATGATTGTGGTTGTCATTGATGTCAACATAGTGATCTACTAAAGGTTACCAGAGAAGCGGACAATGTTTGAATTAGAGCACATGGAGTATTGAAGATCAAGCTATACAGAGTTGAGGACTTACTATATACTATGTCCTAAGATCAAGGTCAAGAGCATGTATGGAAATTTAATTATTCATGACAGTTATGTGTAATTCAATGGAAGCAGTATTCAAGCAATGTTCCTGAGAAGCGACTTGTGGTAACTGGATTATATCTCCTAATCAGGATAGAATCTAGGAATGCAAATTTGTACAGTTGATGAAGACATTGTGATAGTGACATAGACGTGACAGCATGGTCAAAGATCGAATGAGTGAAGATTTTTTTTTTTGGAAGCCGATAGTTGTTATGTAATTGTGAAATATTATGTAACTTGTGAAGGTTTATATTTTTTAATTGGTTAAGCATTGTTGGCCGACTCATTTGTAATTATTTGAGTGTGGTATAAAGGAAGGGTTTTTTTCCTTTTTATAATATAAGGAATATAGATGAGAATTACAGAATTGAGAAATATATGTAAGAGGATATGTGAATTGCAAAGATCTGATATTGAGATATGGTGAAGCAGTTGGTGCGGTTTGGCATAGACAGAGGAGCAAAGATAAGTTGTTGAGATCAGTAATTATTGGTATCATTCTATTTGGATAATATAGAAATTATTTGGATAGTGTATTTAGTGATCTTTCTCTTGAAGTTGTTTGGATAGTGGGTCCTTTTGTCTTCCATAACTCCTAACCGGGTTAGAATCTTTTAACAGGGATTCAAAGTCTCCTACGAGGGACTCATATGTACTGAATATATTTCATAATGCTCCTAACAGAGTCCATCCTCTCAAAAGGAATTTTTATATTGGTACATCTTTTGTGGGCATCATTCCCACCGGGGTTTACTCTCTGATCAAGAGGTTCCCCAGTCAACATATCTTGTGTTATTATGTTGCTATGTATGTTTATATTTCTATGGTTGTTTCTTATATTGATTATATGGTTGAAATCTATTAATGGTGATAAAAATTGTATTTATCTGATAACTAATTCACCCCCCCTCCCTCTCATTTATCTTGGTGGACTTTTAATTTCTAACAATTGGTATCAGAGTAGCAGGTCCTTGAAGGAAAAGTTTAACAACTTAAGGAGATCTGTGGTGAGTCATTTCAAGAAAGAAAGCCCTAAGTTTGATGGAGTAAACTATGACAACTGGAAAGAAAAGATGAAGACACATTTGCTAGGTTTAGGACCAGGATATTGGTTAATCACAAAGAATGAGAAGACTATCATTGAAGAAGACAAAAGTGAAGAATGTACTAATGAGGAAAGAGATATGCTCATGTGTAACATACTTTCTAGAGAAGCACTCTTGTCAACCCTTTTGGAGAATGAATACAACCAAGTAAAATATCTAAGGACATCTCATGAAATTTGGTTAGCTTTAAAATCTACTTTTGAAGATGATGTACATGCAAAGAGAGTCAGATTACATAATTGGATATGTGCATTTGAAGATATAAGAATAATGGAAGATGAATCTGTTAGAAGTTATATTGGTAGAATGTCAGATATTGTTGTAGGTATCAAATCTTGTGAAAGAAATAAGACTGAGAATGAAGTGATATGGAAGATTCTAAAGACATTAACTCCTTTATTTAATCATATAGCACATATGATTGAACAATTTATACCTTGTACTGAGAACTTTACTAGAGAAACTCTTCTTGGAAGATTGGAAGCAACAGAGATAATCTTGAGACAGTAAGGAGATCTACCTAGAATTGAGACATCATTTAGCACACTTAGTGTTTTCCCTACCTTGTTAAGAAGCATTAGTGTAAGTGGAGACTATGCTACTTGCAACAGATCTAAGACTGAAGAAGATAGAAAGATTGAGGAAAGAGTTTCCTTGCTTGTGAAAAGAGAACCTGAAGGTAAGAAAATATTTAAATGTTGGACTTGTCAAGAATATGGTCATTCTGCATCTAAATGTCCTAAGAGAGTAAATAAATATAAGAAGAACTTTAAAACCTAGAAGATCTAAAGAATGTTACTATGCTAATGATGAAGAACTTGAAGCTAGTATTGAGAAACGCCTACATGAAAGTGATAATGAGAATGATGATATAGGATTTATAGCAATAAAAGAAGAAAACTCTAAAACTGAAGTTAGAGAAGAAAAGGATTTAGTTTCCCAAGTAGAAAAGAGATCTGATTGGATTATAGATGGTGGTTGTTCACATCATATGATTGGAGACATGAAGAAGTTTATAAAGTTTAACAATTATGATGGAGGAATTGTTAGAGTTGGAAACAATGTACCTTTATTGATAAAAGGAATAGGATCTATTACTCTTGATGGAAAGACTAACATTGATGATTTTTACTTTGTGGATGAATTGAAACATAACCTTTTGAGTGTTGGACAGTTAGTTGATAAGGGATATCAAGTTTGGTTTACTAAGAAAACTTGTGTGATCAAGGATAAGGATGGTAATTTGATTGGAATTGGATCAAGAGCGAAAGGTAATGTATTTCAATTGAACCCTGCAGAGATGACATGTTTGATTACTAGAATTGATGACAGTTGGTTGTGGTACAAAAGGTTTTGTCACATAAACTTTGATAACATTGTGAAAGTAAGTACTATACTTGCAGTAAGAGATTTGCCTAAGATTATGAAACCTACTAACATGATTTGCAAAGAATGTGTGATGGCTCAACAAAAGAGAAGTTCATTTCCTAGTAAGAAGTTCACATCAGTAGAGAAGTTGGAAATTGTTCATACAGATTTGAGCGGTCCCACAAGGACTAGAGGATTCTATGGTGAAAGGTATTTTATGATTCTTGTTGATGATTTTACAATAATGATGTGGATTGCATTTCTTAAAGAAAAGTCAGAAGCATTTGATAAGTTTAAAGTAGTTAAGAACAAAGTTGAGAATGAATCTAGAATGAAGATTAAATGTTTAAGATCAGATAGAGGTGGAGAATTTACTTCAAAGGAATTTAATACTTTTTGTGAAGTGAATGGTATTAAGAGAAATTTTTCAGCCCCTAGAACACCTGAACAAAATGGTATTGTAGAAAGAAGGAACAAATCAGTGACTGAAGCAGTAAGAGGTATGTTATTTGAAAATGATTTGGCGAAGACATTTTGGAGAGAAGCATTGAATACAAAAATATATATAATGAATAAAGTACAAATCAGAGAAGACACAAACAAGACACCTTATGAATTATAGTTTGGACATGCCCCATCAATTAAGTATTTCAAAATTTTTGGAAGTGTTATATTAAAAGAGATAATGATATTGGTAAGTTTGACCCTAGAAGTGATGAATGTATATTTCTTGGTTATTCATTGAAAAGCAAAGCCTATATATGTTTCAATAAAAGAACTTAAACTATTGTTGAGAGCGCAAATGTTAAAGTTGACGAAAAGTTCAAAATTCAAGAAAGAATGCTTGATTATAAATTAGATGAAGGAATTCATCATAGAATTGATCAAGAAAATGTTGAATTATTTTATGAAACTGATAGTGATTTACAAAATGAGAGTCACATTGAGGAAATAAGAGAAGAACCTAGAGCAGAACATGGAGTTGAAGCAAGAACTGAGACAGTGACACCTAACAGGAATCTAGTAAGAAATCACCCTGTTGACCAGATTATTGGAAGCATAGAAAAAGGAGTTATGACATGGAATAAGGTACAAGAAGAACTATGTTTGATTTCTCAAATTGAACCTAAATCTACTGATGAAGCTTGTAAAGATGAAAATTGGATTAAAGCAATGAAGGAAGAACTAGATCAAATTGAAAAGAACAAGACTTGGGAGTTGGTCCCTAGAACTAAAGATAATAATGTTATAGGAACTAAATGGGTATTCAGGAATAAGATGAATGAACAAGGAGAATTTGTAAGGAACAAAGTAAGATTGGTATGTAAAGGATACTCACAGCAAGAAGGAATTGATTATGAAGAGACTTTTGTACCTGTTGCAAGAATTGAAGTGGTAAGAATGTTTTTGGCTTATGCAGCTTATAAGAAATTTAAAGTATATCAGATGGATATGAAGTCATCATTTCTGAATGGAGAATTAGAAGAAGTCTACATTGAGTAGCCTGAAGGTTTTCCCTTGACTCGTGAAGGAGACATGGTATGTAAACTAAACAAAGCTTTATATGGAGTAAAACAAGCACCTAGAACTTGGTATGCAAGACTAGATAAGTATTTGATAAAATTGGGATTTGCTAAACACACAACAGATAGTAATTTATATCTAAAAGAAATTGAGAATGGTTTATTGATTATAGTTATCTTTGTTGATAATATTATCTTTGGAGGAGAAGATGAAGCTAGTAGTAAATTTGCAGATGAAATGAAGACTGAATTTGAAATGACCATGATTGGTGAGATGAAATATTTTTTAGGATTACAGATAACATAGAATAGTGATGGTATTTTCTTATGTCAAACAAAGTATCAGAATGACTTATTAAAGAGATTTGGAATGGAAAATTGTAAGCCAGTTGGCACACCTATGGTAACTAGTCATAAGTTATCTATCACAGATGAAACTCCTACAGTTGAACAAAAGAAGTACAAATCTATGATTGGAGGATTGCAGTATTTAACTCATACAAGACCAGATATATCACATGCAGTTGGAATTGTTGCAAGATTTCAAGCTGATCCTAAAGAGTCACATTATGCAGTAGTAAAAAGAATACTGAGATATTTGAAAGGCACAATTGACTATGGGTTATGGTATGAAAAATATGATGAGTTACCCTATGTGCATACATAGATGCAGATTGGGGAGGTATTGTTGATGACAAAAAGAGTACAAGTGGTGGGGTATTTTTTCTTGGAGGAAGATTGGTTTCTTGGCTAAGCAAGAAATAGAATTGCATTTCACAAAGCATGACAGAAGCAAAATATGTAGCAACAGCAAACAATTGTAATCAGATAATATAGATGAAACAAATATTGAAGGATATTGGAATTAAATTTGATGAGCCTATTGTTATATATTGTGATAACACTAGTACAGTAAGTATATCTAAGAATCTTATATTGCATTCTTAGACAAAGCATATAGAAATAAAGTATCATGTTGTAAGAGAGAAAGTTGCAGAGAAAGAAGTCAAACTTGAGTATATAAGTACAAAAGAGCAGATTGCATATATATTCACAAAGCCCTTACCTAAAGATACATTTGAGTATTTTAGAGGTATGCTTGGGGTTATGCCCTAGCCTACTTTTGAGAAGTGATGCAGATTGTTGCATCAGTCCAGTGGTATATGAGCTCTATCTTTTCTGGATTGGATTTTGGTACTTCCTTTATGGGGGAGTATGTGTTTTGAGTTGAGTCATGAAGGACTCTAGTGAATGTATTTTCTAAATAGTGTCTTTTGACATTGAGGTTTTAGATTGACATATTGATGCTTGCTTTTGTCATTGATTTCAATGGGGGAGAAGGATACATGAAAAATCATCTATTGAAAAGAACAAAAACAAAAAGTAAAAGGGGAATAAAAAGAGGGAGAAGGATACAAAAAAAAAGGAATAAAAACATCTGTTTGGGGAGATGAAGAAATATAAAATGGAAAAACTTGAAAAGATTTGATTGATGAAGAGGAAGTGAAAATATTGATTGATTTGATTGATGAAGAGGTTTTGAAAATATTTTAGAGCAGTAGCGTTGCAATTTGGTATTTATGGAACTTGGATGTTTTTTCATCTATGTTGCCATCAATGCCAATGGGGGAGATTGTTAGGAATGAATTTTGAATATGTCCTATGGGGGAGTATTCGGAGTCATTATGTAGCACTTGTATGTTGCATTCACAACTATGGTTGTCATTGATGTCAACATAGTGATCTACTGGAGGTTAGCAGAGAAGCAGGTGATGTTTGAAATAGCGCACGTGGAGTATTAAAGATCAAGCTATGTGGAGTTGAGGACTTACTCTATACTGTATCCTAAGATTATGGTCAAGAGCATGTACATAAATTCAATTATTCATGACATTTATGTGTAATTTAGTGGAAGCAGTATTCAAGTAGTGTTCCTAAGAAGCGGCTTGTGGTAATTGGATTATATCTCCTAATCAGGATAGAATCCAAGCATGCAAAGTTGTACAGTTGATGAAGACATTGTGATAGTGACGTGGAAGTGACAACATGGTCAGAGGTCATCTGAGTGAAGATTTATTTTGTTTGGAAGCCGATAGTTTTATGTAATTGTGAAATATTATGTAACGTGTGAAGGTTTATATTTTGTAATTGGTTAAGCCTTGTTGGTCAACTCATTTTTAATTATTTGAGTGTGTTATAAAGGAATGATTTGTTTCCTTTATTATAATGTAATGAATATAGATGAGAATTTTGGAATTGAGCAATATATGTAAGAGGATATGCGAATTGTAGAGATCTGGTGAAGCAGTTGGTGCGGTTTGGCACAGACAAAGGAGAAAAGATAAGTTGATGAGATCATTAATTATTGGTATTATTTTTTTGGATAATACAAAGATCAGGTGGACATTGTGTTCAATGATCTTTCCATTGAATTTTTTTGGATAGTGGGTCCTTTTGTCTTCCATAACTCCTAACCGGGTTAGAATCTTTTAATAGGGATTCAAAGTCTCCTAACAAGGACTCATATGTACTGAATGTATTTCATAATGCTCCTAATAGATTCCATCCTCTCACTAGAAATTTTTATATTGGTACATCTTTTGTGGGCATCATTCCCACCGGGGTTTACTCTCTGATCAAGAGGTTCCCTAGTCAACATATCTTGTGTTATTGTGTTGTTGTGTATGTTTATCTTTATATGGTTGTTGCTTGAATTGATTGCATGGTTGAAATATGTTAATGGTGATAAAAGTTGTATTTATCTGATAAATGATTCACCCCCCCCCTTCCCAGTTATCTTGGTGGACTTTACTTTCTAACACTCTAACCTTGATTTTGCAATCATCTCTATTCTTCAAAGCCTTTCTTCTCTCTCTATCATTTTTTTTGTCTTTTTCTTCATTGTTTGGGATATCCATTCTTTCTTTCCTCTCCATGTCAATTTTCTCTTTAATCTCTATTGAGTTTTTTTTGTCTTCTTTGTTAATGGGCATTTTTGGTTTGGTATTGCATTAATCCTTTACTATTTCCCATGACAATTATCTAATATTTTTCTTAGTAGTCACATCCTTTTAGAGGTATCTCCAAACCTTTTCCCCCCTTTCCATTTCCCATACCCTTGGTTCCTAACCCGCTCTCACGGGGTATATGTCAAGAGGACATAATTTTGTTTTATCATATTAGGTTTATCGTTAGTTTTATGTTTCTTGATCCGGTATAAGGTCTAAATTTGAAAAATTTCTCAACTAACCTCAACAAAACCTAGTCAGGGTTCCAACAAAAAAATTAATGTTACCATGAAATTTGAGATATGTAGACTAAAGTTTTTTACCCGAAGAATTTTTGCTGTTGTAATCTTGTACCTTAGATCAATCATATTGGAGAAACACTAAAAGATATTCTAGGTCTTATGTTAGTTTTAAATAAAAATAAATACCAAATACTCACAATAGATTAGAGCTTATAACTATTTGTATTCATGTATCAATATGTATGCATTACATTCCTTGTATTTTCTTATATCATATTTGTTTTCTTTATACATCATAATTCTCATAATATATCATGTTCTAGTGAATATAACTCACTATCTATTTACTGCCCCAATAGGAGATGTCACCTTTAGATAACATCAAAAGCCTACATTCTATCTTCCCAAACTCATATTCCAAACCCCTATTTCTAGTTAGATATAAAGTATTTTTGGACTAGTGTCGACCAACATTGATAATCATGTTGGAAAAATGATCAGCACTCCCCTCAGGATTCATGACATGGCTTAACCACCTCCTTTGTCTTCTATAAGTCTATTGGTTGTATCCATCATTAATAGGTCAATCTTTTGGTGCAACGACAACCACTACTTGTAACAAGTGGTATTAGAGATTGGTCATAGGTTTGAATCCCATCAGGTAACACTAAGGAGGAGATTGTTGGCAAAATAGTCAGTGCTCCCCTCAAGATTCATGACATGGCTTAACCACCTCTTGTGTCTTCTATAAGTCTAGTGGTTGTATCAGGAATTAACAGGTCAATCTTTTGGTGCAACAGCAACCACTACTTGTAACAAATCCTTCACTTGCATGTCATCATGACCTCTTACTCCTTAGACAAGTCCTCCTCACAAAGTAACAAGTGCCATATATCCTTAAGTTCCAAGAGAAAGTCATTATTTTCCATATTATCACCTATTTTGTTGTATGATCTACCATGTCATTCCATTCTCTCTATACATGTGAAATGCAAAAATATTCAACTCGATTTAATACGTATTAGATTTGTGTTCTTCACTTTTTAATTTCCAATTTCAAGTATCCTTCCTACAAATGTTGTTTATTTCCATTTGTTAATATCCTTCAAGGTGGGTTCTTTTGAAGTTTTATAATGTTGCAAAGTGTCACACTGATTAATCTTGCTTGAAATTCAACCTTGTTATTTGTGCTTTTAGGTAGTTTCTTAGAAACTAATACTAGAATTTTTTCCTCATCCTTGATCATGCATCCTACACCTAAGACTTGGATTATTATGAGAGGCACCATCAACATTCACTTTGACCCATCCTTTTTGGGGGCATCCATCAAGTGTCAGCTCTAGGGTTTGGAGCTTAATTGACCTACTGAACCCCATAAACGAGGGACTTTCATTCATTATATTATTATTTTTATTTTTTATTTTTTAAAGATAAAATAATTAATCAAATTTTATTTTATTATTTTATTCCTATATTTTCTTTCAAATATTTTTTGGATAATATAAATAAAATAACTATAAAATAATCAATAACCACCATTACTTTTAAATTGCACACAAAATGAATATGCAATATAATATTAATTTTAAGAGTTTACTCTAAAAGGATATGTGTGTGTGTGTGTGCATACATACATATGTATGTATGTATGTATATGTATATATGTGTGTGTGTGTGTGTGTGTGTGTGTGTTTGTGTGTGTGTGTGTGTGTGTGTGTGTGTGTGTCTATATATATATATATATATATATATATATATATATATATATATATATATATATATATATATATATATATATATATATATATATATATATATATATATGTACATATGTACATATATGTATGTATATACATATATGTATATATATGTATGTATATACATATATGTATATACATATATGTATATATATGTATGTATATATATGTATGTATATACATATATGTATATATATGTATATATGTATATATATACATATATATAGTATCGTCCTAAATTGTAAGCACCTAATTTGTGTATAATTTGAGGATTATTTTGTTCCACTTTAGTGTTTTTCTATGGTAGGACCTCATATGGCACTTAATGGGTACCTAAATTCAAATATGGATCCTTTTCCCTTTCAATCTTGTTCAAAATCAAGGTTGGCTCTTACTTCTAGGTGTTTTCCTACCTTTTTCCTCCAATCCCATAATTTGTTTCATCACCTAGGTCCAATATCTATATTTGTGGCCTTCGTGACCCATCTTGATCTTAGATTGAGTTGTACCTAGAAATCCTTCATCTACCCTATTTTTCTATCCCTTCGTTTAAATCTTGGCTCATTCTCCTAGGTACATGACATCATTGGTATTATTTTCCCAAGGAATTTGGCCCAGAGGTTTGTGCCAAGGTTTTGTTGAGAAATCTAGTCTCATGATCTACCTTCTTAATTTTAACTCCCTGAAATGATGTAATGAGTATATAAACACCCCATCTCTACTCATTTTGGTATCTAAAATCCATCATTAGCATTCCATTATCACGATCAAGCTATCAAGTGTAATAAATAAATTTCAAGGTCCATCAAGTTATCAAGTTTCAACATTCAATATTCTTCAAGAATCATTCTTCTAAAAATTCAAGGTGTCTTATTTCCATTGTTAGAGACCAATAAAATGAGTTTTCTATCAAGGAAGGAGATCCACGTCCATTCACTTTCATTCAAGATTCTCTCTCTTTTCTAGTGAGGGCACCTAGGTAGGGTTGTTTGGTACCTAGTGTTCCTAAATTTTGGCTTGTAGTGGCCTTAGCTAATCCACTAGTGTAGGGAGAAGCCTAATTAGTATCCCTAGTGTGTGGGTTAGTGTTTGGTCTTGTCTTGTTCTTTCCTAAGTCCTAGGTGTGTCTTTTGAGCTAGGTTGAAACAGTATTAGCTAACTTTGCTAGGTTGCCAGGCATAGGACAGTATTGCTAAAGTTTCAAAAATGGCCTCTTTAATGTTTTAAGAGGATGTGAATGGTCTTTAAGACCTTAGAATGATCAAGGTTAAGTTCCCAAGAGGTTTGAGTTGGTGGTTTGTCAATCCACCAAAATTTGCTATGACAACTTTGAAAGTTGTCATGACAATCTTTCTTTCCTGGCTTATAACCAGCTCTAGAAGATGTCTAGCCCGACCCATGGGCCCTAACACCTAGGTAAGAGTATTTAATCTTTGAAAAACCTAATTTTTGGCATTGGGATGTGTGCAGTATAGAGATCAAACATTGGCAGGAGTTAGACCGTGTGAATCTTTGACAGTGAATACATTTTTATGATTGACAGAGCTTAAAAAATGGATTGAATACCCAATTTTAATGGTTGCATGTGATGGTTATTGATGCATTTGGATTCCTAGGATATTTTTCTTGTATTTCATTCTAGTTTTAGAGTTAGTTTTCATTTGTCTTCTTATTTGGCCTGTCTCAGGTTGGTCTAGACAATGCATTGAATAATGGAGTGCTAGATCACTCTCCCACCGTACAATCTATACAGGTCCTTGACATCTGTGACTAGACTCCTTGTAACATATGATGTTGGAAGGGGAGGCCCTCAAAAGCTCAGGAATCAATTTTAAATTGATGCCTTAGGAAAGCCACTAGTGTTTTTTTAGGGGTTAGAGTGTTGCTGCAGAGTAGATGGAATGATTGAAAGCACTCTTTGCTTCAATCAGAACATGTGGAGAGGAGGCCTAGTGTATTGCCAAGAATATCCAATGCTAAGAATCCTCAGAGGAATTTGGATACAATGAGAAACATTAAACCCTCACTGGTTCAAACAGTGAGTTCCAAAACCCTTTAAAATAGCCTCATTTCTAGCAGGCCCTATACGGACAGTCTGGGGAAGGAAGACTTGTAGAATCTTGAAGCCCTTCCAAAATGGTACTCAAATCCATGAATAGTTGGGTGCCTTGTTCAAATAATTTGGAAGATATTAGAGTGAAGGGGTCAATTAGGCCTACTTATTCTAGTAGCCTTTTTTTAGGCCAAACAACAACCAATTCCTATTAGCGATAGGACTGATTTTGATTGAGATGGGGTGATGGGTGGTTTGAAACCATTTTGGATTATGTAACAATCTTCCTCTCCACTTGAGGATGAGAATAGACTTCATTTCTATTTATTTAGGGATGATCAGTGCTAGAAGTAAGCAAAGGAAGTTCTTAGGGAAGTGAATTTGTGCCAAACCTTGATGTCTCAGACTGAATAGGAGTAGAGAGAGTTGTGACTCTTTGGAGGGGAACTAAGATAGTACCCTAAGGGCTAGGTGATTAGCCTTCTTGATTCTAGGAGAGCCTAGGACAAAGGTGAGCAAGGTCTTTAGTTACATCAGATTGGTATCAGAGTGGGTTAAAGGTTTGGAGGAGAGTGCATGTCTCTATCTACTGGTGAATCAGTAGGGGAGAACATAATGGTCACAAATGCAGAGCTAGCTAGAGAGGTAGAAGAGAAAAAGGAGATAAATATACTCCTTTAGGATGCTATGGATGAGATGAGGATCAAAATACAAGAAGTGGTTGATCAAAGGGAACAAGAACTAAACAGGAGTGCTAAAACCAGTGATAGGGGGAAGAAAACTATTGATGTAGATGACATCATACCTGAACCAAACCCCTTAACTAGTGAAGAACCATTCTTAAAGGCCATCAAGGCTTTGAATGAAAATGCTTTTGAAGGACTGCCACTTTTTAGATGGGAAAATGGACATTGACATAGTCATGGAGTGGATTGAAGGAATGGAAAATCATTTTGAATGCAAGGGTGTGATAGAAGCCCAAAAGATTAAGGTTGCCAAATCTAGATTGAGAGGAGTAGCCTTGACATGGTGGAAATATCTACAAGATGAGAGGGTCATCATGGGTAAGTTACCTATAGCAAATTGGAAAGCCATGGTGAATAAGGTAAAGGAGAATTACTTTCCAAAAGACTATGAAGTCCAACTTCATATAAAGAGATAGGGACTGAAGAAAAAGGACCTAGATGTGGCCTCTTATATAGAGGAGTTTCAAAAGCTATACCTTAGGTCCAAGATCCAAGAAGAAGAATCCATTAAGGTGGCCAGATATCTAAGTGGTCTCAAATGGAACATCTAGGAGGAGATAAGTTTGTGGACTCCTACCATAGTCCAAAAATGTCATCAGTTAGCTACCAAAGTTGAAGAAAGAAACAAAAAGAAAGGAGACTCCAATAATAGGGGTAGAGGCAGAGGTAGAGACCAATTGAGTCATAGAGGTGGTTACCAAGGTAGGGGTAATGAGTAGAGGAACCAAGGAGAATCCAAGTTGACTGAGCATAACAGTGAGACCAATCCAAGAGGGGGCCATTCTAGAGGTAGAGGTACACAAGGAGGTACAAATAGAGGAAGAGGTATAGGAAGGAGCAATTCTTACTTTGCAAGTATGAAATGTTACAACTATGGCCAATTGGGTCACCTGGCTTATAGATGCCTTGGTAAACCTTTTTCATCAAACAATGGGAAAAGAGTTTCCTTTCCCCATGAGGAAACAACAAGCATCAAAACACCTGAGGTGGACCATATTGAGTCAAAAATGGGATAAAATCTGATGTTCAAGAGGGTTTTGATAAGACAGATGGTTAAGGATGAGCCCAAACATAGGAGAGCCTTGTTTAGGATGAGGTATAAAATTCTTGGTAAGGTCTGCAAGGTGATTGTGTATTCAGGCTCCACTGAAAATATCATAGCAGAGGAGGCTGTGAATAATCTGAAACTAGAAAAGATCCCTCATATCAACCCATACAAGGTGACATGGCTAAACAAAGGGCAAAGTGTATTGGTGAATGAGCAGGCTTGGGTGGAGTTCTCTATTTCAGGGTATAAAGATAAGCTACTTTGTGATGTGCTACCCATGGATGCATGCCACTTGATATTAGGCAGGCCTTGGCAATTTGATAGGAGTGCAATGTATGATGCCAAGGAGAACTCCATATCCTTTAAGAAAGATAACAAAACTTTCAAGATTCAGTCCTTGTTGGAAGAGGATGAATCTCAGTCTAAGACTCCAAGCATATTAATGAGTGGTAAACAGGATTTCATCAAAGCTCTTAAGGACAAAGAGAGTGATGAGTATGCTATTTTACTCAAGCCCGAGGAGGAGGAAAAAGCCAAAACAAAGCCATTGCCACCAACCATTCAAGAATTGTTGGAAAATTAAAAGGATATAGTTAGTGATGGTACCCCAGCAACCTTACCTCCTAGAAGAGTAATAAGTCATCAAATAGACTTTGTACTAGGTGCATCATTTCCCAATAAGGCAGCCTACAAGCTCACTCTAGAACAAAACTTGGAGGTGGCTAGAAAAGTACAAGAATTATTGGATCAAGGGCCGATTAGGAAGAGCATAATCCCTTGTGTAGTCCTAGTTGTATTGGCATCCAAGAAAGGTGGCAAGTGGAGGCTTTGTATAGATTCAAGATCCATAAATAGGATTACAATCTAGTATAGGTTCCCAATACCTAGAATTGAAGATTTAATGGACTGTCTTGGAGGAGCAATGTACTTCACCAAATTGGACCTTAGAAGTGGATACCATCATATTAGAATCAAGGATGGAGATGAGTGGAAGATAGCCTTTAAGACCACATATGGGTTGTATGAGTGGAGAGTTATGCCATTTGGCCTCTCAAATGCACCTAGCACATTCATGAGGCTCATGAATGAAGTGTTGAAGGATTTCACAAGTGTATTTGTGGTAGTGTATCTAGATGATATACTCATATTCAGTAAGACAAGGGTAGATCATTTGAAACATGTGGAGATGGTTCTAAAGAGATTGTAGGAGGAGAAGCTCTCCATAAATCTTGAAAAGTGTGAATTCTTCAAATAGGAGCTTGTTTATTTGGGGTTTGTAGTATCCTATGGATCATTAAAAATAGATCCAAGTAAGGTGGAAGCTATCTTGAGCTAGCCTACACCTACCACAGCAATAGAGGTAAGGAGCTTTCATGGTTTGGCTCAATTTTACAGGAAGTTTATAAGGCAGTTTAGTGGTATTTGTGCACCAATGGTGGATACCATTAAAGGAGGTCTCAAGACCAAGTTCAAATGGACTCTTGGATCAGATCAAGCATTCAAAAGGCTGAAGGAACAAGTAGCAACATAGCCTATCCTTAGGTTGCCTAGTTTTGACAAACTATTCACTATAGAGTGTGATGCTACTGGATTGGCAGTAGGGGGTTTGTTAAGCCAAGAAGGTATACCAATGGCCTTCTTTAGTGAAAAAATAAATGAAGCTAATAATAAATACTCTTCTTATGACTTGGAACTATATGCCTTAGTATAATCTTTGAGAAAATGGAGGCACTACTTGCTACCAAAGGAGTTTGTGGTGTTTACTGACAATCAGAACCTTAGCTACATAAACACACAAGAGAAGTTGAGCAATAGACACCTAAAGTGGATGGATTACCTTCAAGCATTCACTTTCACAATCAAGCATAAGAAAGGGCAGTTAAACAAGGTTATAGATGCACTTAGTAGAAGGTTGCTAATCATTCAAGAGGTGCAACTAAGTAGCATTAGAATAGAGAGTTTCAAAGACCTCTATAAAGATGATGAAGATTTTGGTGAAGCCTACAAGGTATGCTCTAATTTTCAGAATCATTTCCATAGTAAGTTTTCTGATTTTACCTTGCAAAGTGGTTTGTTGTTTAGGGGAAATCAATTGTGTGTCCCCAAGGGATCCATGAGGGAAAACCTCATATAGGAGAAGCATAATGGCATCTTGAGTGGTCATTTTGGGGTTAACAAAACCATAGATCTTGTGCAAATATTTTATCATTGGCCCAAGTTGGTTAGAGATGTCACCAAGTATGTGGAGAAATGTGTAGTATGCATGAAGGCAAAAGGAGGATCTAGTAATGCAGGTTTATACCAACCTCTACCAATTCCAAACAGACCATGGGAGTGTGTGAGTATGGATTTCATTGTGGGCTTGCCAAAGACTAAGCATGGTCATGATAGCATTTATGTTGTGGTAGATAGATTTAGTAAGATGGGACACTTCATACCTTGCAGGACCACACATGATGCTAGCAACATTGTTCATTTGTTCTTTAAAGATATTGTAAGGATCCATGGACTACCCCTCGGTATTGTTTCAGATAGGGATGTTAATTTCATGAGTCACTTTTGGAAAACATTGTGGAGTAGATTGGGTAGCAATCTCTCATTTGGATCAGCTTACCACCGTTAGACTGATGGCCAAATTGAGGTGGTTAACAGAGTTTTGGGCAGTTTTTTGAGGTGTCTAACTAAAGAATATGGGCAGACATGGCATGTGGTTCTTCCTCAAGAAGAGTATGCATACAATGACAATATGAACAAGACTATAGGCAAGAGTCCCTTTGATATTATTCATGGGATGCACCCAAGAGGTGTATGTGAACTTAGAGACCTTGGAGCCATGTAATACATGAGTGGTCATGCTAAAGACTTCACTCAAATAATGAAAGAGATCGAGGAACAAGTGAGGAAGAAAATCCTAGACTCAACTCAAAATTTGAAGGCCAAGATTGATGAGAAGAGAAAGAATATTCAATTTGAGGTAGGTGATAGTGTCATTGGTTCATCTAAAAAAATCAAGGTTGCAAAAGGGTATGTCTACTAAGTTGCAAATGAAGAGGATTGGTCCTAGCAAAGTCTTAGCCAAGTATGGAGCCAATGCCTACAAAATAGATCTGCCTAGTGGATTGAACATCTCCCTGGTCTTTAATGTCTCTGATTTGATCAAGTATAAAGGTCCTCTCACTAAGGTGAATACAAATAATGCATACATGTGTACTGATGTAGAGCATTAGGCCCTACCTCCCAAGGAACAGCTTGAAGCAGCCAAGGTCTTACACTGAAGAGTCAAGAAGACTACTTGGCACAAGGTGTACATGGAACACCTTATTCAATGGAAGAACATGCCTAAATTTGAGGCTACCTAGGTGGGGGCAGTAGACTTCAAGAAGCTGGACATCACATAGGATCTCCTAGTCATAGGAGTGACTTAAGCTCTTTGTTTATGGGGGAGTATGGTGAGGGCACCTAGGTAGGGTTGTCTGGTACCTAGTGTTCCTAAATTTTGGCTTGTAGTGGCCTTAGCTAAGCCACTAGTATAGGGAGAAGCCTAATTAGTCTCCCTAGTGTGTGGGTTAGTGTTTGGTCTTGTCTTGTTCTTTCCTAAGTCCTAGGTGTGTCTTTTAAGCCAGGTTGAAACAGTATTAGCTAACTTTGCTAGGTTGCCAGGCATAGGATAGTATTGCTAAAGTTGCAAAAATGGCCTCTTTAAAGATTTAAGAGTATGTGAATGGTCTTTAAGACCTTAGAATGATCAGGGTTAAGTGTCCAAGAGGTGTGAGTTGGTAGTTTGTCAATCCACCAAAAGTTGCTATGACAACTTTGAAAGTTGTCATGACAATCTTTCTTTCCTAGCTTATAACCGGCTCTAGAAGATGTCTAGCCTGACCCATGGGCCCTAACACCTAGGTAAGAGTATTTAAGCTTTGAAAGCCCTAATTGTGGGCATTGGGATGTGTGCATTACGGAGATCAAACACTGGCAGGAGTTAGACCATGTGAATCTTTGATAGTGAATACATTTTTATATTTGACAGAGCTTAAAAAAAGGATTGAATACCTGACTGTAATGGTTACATTTGATTTTTATTGATGCATTTGGATTCCTAGGATATTTGTCTTGTATTTCATTCTAGTTTTAGAGTTAGTTTTCATTTATCTTCTTATTTGGCCTGTCTCGGGTTGGTCCAAATAGTGCATTGAATAATGGAGTGCTAGATCACTCTCCCACTATACAATCTATATGGGTCCTTGGGATTTGTGACTAGACTGCTTGTAACATATGATGTTGGAAGGAGGGGCCCTAGAAAGCTCAGGAAGCAATTTTAATCTGATGCCCTAGGCAAGCCACCAGTGTTTGGTTATGGGTCAGAATGTTGTTGCAAAGCAGATGGAATGATTGAAAGCACTCTTTGCTTCAATCAAAATGTGTGGAGAGGAGTCCTAGTGTATTTATAAGCATCTCCAATGCTAAGAAGCCTCAGAGGAATGTGGATACAATGAGAAACATTAAACCCTCACTGGTTCAAACAATGAGTTCCAAAACCCTTTAAAGTAGCCTCATTTCTAGCAGGCCCTATACGGACAGTGTGGGGAAGGAAGACTTGTAGAATTTTGAAGCCCTTCCAAAAGGGTACTCAAATCCATGAATAGTTGGGTGCCTTGTTCAGAGAATTTGGAAGATATTAGAGTGAAGGGGTCAATTAGGCCTACTTATTCTAGTAGCCTTTTTTTAGGCCAAACAACAACCAATTCCTATTAGAAATAGGACTGATTTTGATTGAGATGGGGTGATGGGTGGTTT
The DNA here is from genome assembly GCA_027943335.1 of Chamaecyparis obtusa. Classification (NCBI taxonomy): domain Eukaryota; kingdom Viridiplantae; phylum Streptophyta; class Pinopsida; order Cupressales; family Cupressaceae; genus Chamaecyparis; species Chamaecyparis obtusa. Next base: position 146,307 of record BSBK01001852.1, on the reverse strand, counting down.
GAAACCATTTTGGATTATGCAACAATCCTCCTCTCCACTTGAGGATGAGAATAGATTTCATTTCTATTTCTTTAGGGATGATCAGTGCTAGAAGCAAGCAAAGGAAGTTCTTAGGGAAGTGAATTTATGCCAAACCTTGATGTCTTGGACTGAATAGGAGTAGAGAGAGTTATAACTCATTGGAGGGGAACTAAGATAGTACCCTAAGGGCTAGGTGATTAGCCTTCTTGATTCTAGGAGAGCCTAGGACAAAGGTGAGCAAGGTCTTTAGTTACATAATTTTCCCCAATCAAGCATTGTGGTAAAATAAAACATCAATTGCATGAGGTTTTGTCTTTCATGATTTCCTTTTGGGCATTTGTGTTTAGTCAGAGATATTGCATTAACATATTTGATCACATTCAAAGAATTATTTTCATTTTCAACATATGATGTACTTCATTTCATAGATCTATTAGAATAACTGAGAGGGGGGGTGAATCAGTTAGATCAATTATCCTACAGTCCCAAATACAAAGATGAAACACTTAAAACAATTTCAACAAATTATGCAGCTCGGTAACATAAAGTATTAAATTGTCTTTGCCTTTTACTGATTAGCAGTTAATTAACTCACTGTGATTATTGACCAAATCAAAAATGAAGTACGTAAAGTATGGCAATAAAAAAATGATCACAGAAACACATAACACAATGATTTAATGTGGAAACCCTGCTAAGGGAAAAACCACCTGGGACCAGTAACCCAAAATAATTTTCACTCTTCTAAAGTGAGCTCAGTGAAGAACTAACCCTGTTAAAGGTTACAAACACACTATTAGGTGTGACCTTGTTAAAGGATTTAAGAGTAACAGTTAACTTTTGATCAGCATTCACTATGAGGTCAATAAGATAACAATGTACATTCCTTGAATGACATAGGGGCATAACATAAGACAGTTAAGTCCACTCGGTTAGGAGATTTTTTGTATCAATGGTTAAACTGAAACAGTAGCTGATCTAATTACAATACAACTCAATTTGCAGATGTTCAGATCTATTCTAAGCCCATAAAAATCCTCTTATCAATATTTCAATTCACTTCCTTAACTTACTTTCACTCGGTAATGTGTGTGTGAAAATTGTACCTGATCTGTAGACACAACACTTCAGTAAAACATTAGAGGTTAGCTATAATCAAAATCGTGCAAAATTGAAATCTAATCTAACCAAGTGATTTATTGCCTTCTAGTAGGTGCAAGATTGATGTTCTCAGATTGCTATCAAGATCAGTGACTTAGACGACACCTAAATGAAGGATTTGAATGCAACACTAATATGAAATGAATGCAATTAATCTATATATTTTTTTGGATTTTCTATGGAATATGAATGATAAACTTGATATGGAATCTATGCTACTATGGAAATTGATATGCTAAAATGATCTAACAATGATATGAAAAAGAATCTAAATGAATGTAAAAAAAACAAATTGATCTCACAATAGCCTTGATTCACATTAAGCTTTGATTCTCCAAATTCCAATTCTTCAAAATAGTTGTGCAATTCGTAGATGACTTTGGCAAAGTAAGCTTGCAAAATTATGAGATGAATTATGAAGAGCTAAGCCTTGATTTTATAGAAATCCAGGGCTTTGGAGGTGCATGGAGGAAAGCCATAAATCACTCAGATTAACTCAGCTTGATTTTTGAGTTATCTGATAATAAAGATAATTTAATTCACAAAAACATGCAAATCATGCAAAAATAGCTTTTGAACTCAAATTAGAGTTTATATCAGCTTTTTGAACTCCAAAAGGATGTTGAATTCTAAAAAGTCAACACTTTGCATTGATTTTCTAATTTAGAGTTTAACTATTTCTTTTGAATGTGCATAATAATTATGAATTAATTAAATAAATAAAGTGATTTATGCTCAACTTAACTGATTTTTAAAAATAAATAATTGATTTATGGGTTAATCAATTATTTAATCAAACTTTTATTAAAAACTATATTATTAAATAATGACAACTTGCTTTAATTAATTAAATAAGAATTTAATCAATTATTCATAAGATAGTAGATTTATTGTCAAAATTAAATAATACAATTAATAATAGATAGAATTAAATTTAATTACACAATTAAGTGGCAAGATATTAAATCTAATTAATTAAATATGAAAATATTCAATTAATCAAACTTAGGATAAATGGGATTTATTGTCAAATAATCATTAAATTAAAGATAATTAAGATAATTAGGAATATTGCTAGGAATATTCCCCGATGCAGAATTTAAGATAATCAATTATGATTCGATGATGTTTAGATGTGCCTTAGATTAGGACTTCGATGTTGATTTCGTTTGATTTGTAGATGTAGGAGGTTAACGAACTTATAGCCCATTTTTGGGGTATTACAAGTAATAGCTCTCTGACGCTTGGTTTTGTTCTATAGTTCAGTTCTCCTTCAACCAGTTTGATAAGGCATGCATGAAACTATATTCACGCAAAATCTCTATAGTCTTCTTTCTTTTGGCATGTTTCAATAAAGAAACTCATATCTCTTATATAGACAGATAAACTATTTTCATATCAACCATCAGATTTTGCCTCTTATTCTCCTTCATTGATTTTGCCTCTTAAACCTTCCTCGGCAGATGTGTCAAAAACACATTTCAATTCCATCCTTTAGATCTTCTTTGAATTTTGTCAGTCGTGGATCTCATAACAAACTTTATCCACAATCTCAAAATCATAACAATTTCCAGCTCATCATTTTCTATCAGCTAAACTAAGCATTTAATACTTTCATCCATACTTGGTTAACAAATAAATGCATCGACGAATACAAGCTCGGTTAATATTGTCTCTTGGTATACACTACACTGGCTCCTTGTATACTGAAGTCTTCATTTACTGACCACATTATCGTGTATAATTTTGCATCCTTCTTCATAATAGATTAATGCAATATAATCAAGTCAACAATATGAAATCATAGACTCATCAACAAGTTACCCAAAGTATTCATTATCCTCATCTATCATATCCATCTTTCTCCATGTTGATATCTCAGTTCTTCATCTTTTCTCTCCTTTTACAGATTTTTAGATGTTTGTAACTTACATGATAAGTACTGTCAAAAATAGTTGACATCAATGACAATAGAATGACTAATTTAATTATCTTATATATCATTTCGGCAACTTGATGATCTCTAATCACTGATCTTCAAGTCATTCAGGTATTCAATTAGTTGTAGTTCATCAATCTCTCCTTTTGGCATTGATGGAAACACAAGCAATATGAAAATATACCATACACATACCAAACATGTATTCTACAACTATGTAAGTAAATGGTGTAGCTCAACAAGCTCTCCCTAGCTTGATATTTAATATGTTTAATCACTACATTACATAACAACATTACAAGTGTAGACTCTCCTCTACAGATTTGATCTTTTCAGCTCTTAGATTCCTTATGTTCTCAACAACAAATCTCTTCCTAACTTTTTAAAATTATCTCTCCCTTGGATAGATATTTCATATTCGAGCCTTCTCTCTATTTATCTCTCATATTGTTTATCTCTCCCTTTGACAATAATACCAAAGAAAAACATAAAACATACAACTCTGCAATAGCCAAGTAACTCTCTATTGTTCGGTGCAGATAATTTATCTCTGTATACTGATATGAAAATTCTTTGTTCTAGCTCCTCAAATCTTTCACAACCTTAGACATAATCCAAGGTGTGAGCTATGTTGCATCAACATGAATGATCTTCTGATAAGAATAGGTTGATGCAACCTCCAAATCACATTAGTAACCGGTAGACAGGGGACAGACCCCAAGTCTAGTCTTCAAGTATTCAAAAGTGTCCTTCAGTAGAGGCTTGGTAAAAATATTAGCAAGTAGCTCCTTTGATGTAACATATTTTAGTTTGAATTGCTTCTCTTGTATTTTTTATCTTAAGTAGTAATACTTAATTGATATATGCTTTGTCTTTGAATGCATTACAGGATTCTTAGAAATATTTATAGCACTAGTGTTGTCACAATATATAATCACTGGCTCAGTGATTACCTCATTCATTCCTTCCAACACTTGTTTGATATAAGCAATGTTTGAACAGTTTGTAGCAGTAGCAACATACTCTACTTTGGCAGTAGACTGATAAATACAAGGTTTTTTCTTACTTGTCCAAGTTACAAGTCTTTCACCAAAGAAAAATGCTCCTTCGGTTGTGCTCTTTCTGTCATCTATATTTCCATCCCAATCTGCATCGATGTAAACTCTTAGTTCAAATTTGCCTTCCTTAGGATACCATAAACCATAATCCTCTATTTTCTTTAGGTATCTCAAGATTTTTTTCACTGCAACCATATGTGAATCCTTTGCATTAGCAGAAAATCTAGCCACAATCCCCACTGCATGTGCAATATCAGGCCTATTATGTACTACATACATCAGTTTACCAATCATAGATCGGTAAAATGTCAATTTATCTCTGTAGATTCATCATCTTTGTTAATTTTCAGCCTATAACCATCGGTGTTCCTACTGGCTTAGCATCTTCCATGCCAAATGTTCTCAATACTTCCCTAATGTACTTTGATTGTGTGATGAAAATTCCATCATTTTTCTAAATAACCTGCAAGCCTAGAAAGAATTTAATCTCTCCAAACATTGACATTTCAAATACCTTTCTCATCTCATTAGCAAATGATTTACAAATATGATCTTGTCCTCCAAATATTATATCATCCACAAATATTTCAGCAATCAAAATAGTATCATCAAACCCTCCTTTCATGTACAAATTGTTGTTTTCACTAGTTCTTACAAAACCAATACTTAAAAGATAAGTATGTAACCTTTCATACCATGCTCTTGGTGCTTAACAAAACCAATACTTAAAAGATAAGTATGTAACCTTTCATACCATGCTCTTGGTGCTTTGTGTAGTCTACATACCATGTCTTTCTGATTCGGCTCAACAAACCCTTATGGTTGTTCTATGTAGACCTCCTCTTCTAGTATTCCATTCGGAAAAGCTGACTTAACATCCATTTGATAGACTTTAAATTTCTTATGTGCAACATATGCAAGTAATATGCAGACTCCTTCTAGTCTAGCAATAGGTGAAAAATTTTCACCATAATCAATACCTTCTTCTTGTGCATATCCCTTGCAAACAAGTCTAGCTTTATTTCTTGTAACCTCTCCATTTTCATTCAGCTTATTTCTAAAAATCCATTTAGTACCAATAACATTTTTATCTTTTGGTCTAGGTACTAAAGTCCATGTCTTATTTTTCACAATTTGTTCAATCTCTTCATTCGTAGCATTGATCCATTCATCATTCTCAAGTGTAACCTTAACATTATTCGGTCCAAACTCACAAACTAAGCATAAATTTTGTCTTAACTTACTTCTTGTCATCATGCTTGCTTTCCTATCTCCAATGATTTGATTCTCAAGATGATGTCTTTTGACAAATCTTGCTAGCACTTGATCTCTTCTTTGTTCTTCATTCTATTCAGGTTCATTTCCTTCCTTGGCAGCTTCTTCATGATCCTCGGTTTCCCTTTTTTGTTCCTCTGTGTTATTTTCCTGATGCTCAGTTGACTCAGCCTATGGCTTCAGTAGGTACTCTAGATGTTCAACATAAGAAAATCTACCATAGTCTTCCAACTCCTTATTGCTTTCATCATCATTTTTATCAGCAAATTCATTAACTCTGACATTAGCACTTTCAATCATCTTATTAGTAACTTTGTTCAGACACTTGTAAGCTTTACTTTTAGTAGAATATCCAAGAAATATTCCCTCATCCCCTTTAGAGTCAAATTTCCTATCATCTTTCAGAATAAAACATTTTCTACCAAAAATTATGAAGTAACTTACACTCAGTGTGTATCCAAACCATAACTCATAGGGTGTCTTGTTTGTGTCTTTCTTTAATTGAACTCAGTTCATGACATATACAGTTGTGCTAACTGCTTCTCTCCAATACATATGCGCAACATTTTTCTCTATCGTCAGTGTTCTTGCACAATCAAAAATAGATCTATTTCTCCTTTCAGCAGTCCCATTCTGTTGCAGTGTTCTAGGTGCATAAACCTATTTTTTGATGCCATGCTCATTACAATAGTTAGTGAATTCATCAAAAATAAACTCACCACCTCTATCAGACCTCAAGCATTTTAGTTCTTTTCTAGTTTCTTTTTCTACTTTTTCCTTGTACCATTTAAACATTTTGAATGCCTCGAATTTCTCTTTTAAAAACATGACAGTCATCAATCTAGTATAATCATCAAAAAACATAATAAAGTATCTATCTCCATAGTAGCTTTGTGTTCTCATGGGACCACATAGAGCGGTGTGAACTAACTCCAAGATTATTTTTGTTGAATAGTCTTTACCTTTAAAACTAGATTTTGTCATCCTCCTTTTTTGACATTCATGACACATAACATGATCAGGTTTAGTTAGGCTAGGCAATCCTCTAACTTTTCTTTTTCTACTAATCTTAATCATGTTATTAAAATTTACATGACATAACCTTTTATGCCATAACCATGCATCTTCATTTTTCACCAGTAAACAAGAAGTCTCAACATTGTCAAGATAAAATAAGTTACCTTTTGATTGTCCTAATGTTCCGACAAGCTTTCCACTTTCATCATAGATTCTCACCTTCTTTCTTTCAAATGCCACTCGGTGACCTGAGTTGTTAAGTTGTGCTACACTTAGCAAATTGTAATTCAATCCTTTTACCCTATAAGCATTATCACATCTAATTTTATCATTTATCGATAAATATCCTTTTCCTTAAACCATGCAAGGTGTATCATTACCCATTTTTACTAATCCTCCATTATAATGCTCAAGATGATCAAACTTATCTTCATCACCAGTCATGTGATGTGTACAACCACTATCAATGATCCAAGTATCATTTTTACTAACTTTAGAAATGAGTGTTGTTTCTACATACCTTTCCTCCTCTTTAGAATCATCTTTCATTGTGACAAACACTACCTCAACATCAACATTAGTGTTGGTGTTGGTGTCGGTGTCCTCATCTTCAACTAAATAACATGTCATTTTTCCCTTATCTTTGTGATCTTGGTTATTTATGTTGTAGTGTCAGTAACCTCTATCATTTCTCCTTCCATAGCTTCCATCACCAAATCGATCTTTGTCTTTATCTTCCTCTTTCCTGTTCGGGCATCTAGCAACAATATGGCCAACTTCTTTACAATTAAAACAAGCTAAAGGTAATTTTCCCTTAAATCTACCTTTACCTTTAGGCAGTCTCTGGGCCATAAGAGCTTCAAGTTCATCTAGCTCATCTTTAGTATTACTATCACTGTCATTCCTTATATTATGTCTACTGCTAGATTTACTAATTTTCAGAGAAGACATAAAAGAAGACTCAACAGATGGTACAACACTATTATCAAAATTGTTGAACTCAAAGGTTGTTAGCTTACCAATCAGACTATCAAGAGTAAGAGTTCTGCCAAGTGCAGACCTCATTTCATGTATAGAAGATATTTGAATTGCATATGCAAGAAACAAGGTTCTTATAATCTTACTTACCATTGTATCTTCATCAATGACACAACCAACTCCTCGGATAGCATTGACTACCTCTTTGATTCAGTTTGAGTATTGTACTATGTTTTCTCCTTCCTTCATTTTCATATCATCAAACCTGCCTCTTAAGCTTTCAGCTCTGGCTCTCTTTACATTTGCATCACCACCATGGACTAGAGAAATTTTATCCCACATTTTATTTGCAGTAGTGCAAGTCTTGACATCCTCAAACTCAGCATCAAATAGAGCAGCATCAATCTCTATCATAGTAATGTTATGTTCATGTCAGTCTCTCAACTGATCAAGAGTTAAAGGTCCAGTTGGTGGTTTCATGTATCCATTGTCCAGTAAATTTATAGAAGAATCACCAATTCCAAATATGTGTAGTCTCATGTGGCTTTTCCATATAGTAAAATTGCCCTTATTTAACTTCGGTACTTCCCTCTTATACATCTTGTAATCTTTCTGCTTAAGTCCTTAAAACTTTATTCTAAGCAACCTATGTGCTCTGATACCAATTTTTAGAATAACTGAGGTGGAGGTGAATCAGTTAGATCAGTTATCCTACAATCCCAAATACAAAGATATAACACTTAAAATAATTTCAACAAATTATGCAGCTCGGTAACATAAACTATTAAACTGTCTATGTCTTTTACCAACTACCAATTAATTAACTCACTGTGATTACCGACCAAATCAAATATGAAATATGTAAAGTATGACAATAAAAAAATCATCATAGAAACACATAACACAATGATTTAACGTGAAAACCTTGCTAAGGTAAAAACCACTTGGGACCGATAACCCAAAATAATTTTCACTCTTCTGAAGTGAGCTCGGTGAAGAGCCAACCCTGTTAAAGGTTACAAACACACTATTAGGTGTGACCTTGTTAGAGGATTTAAGACTAATAGTTAACTTTCGACCAACATTCACTATGGGGTCAATAAGATAACAATGTACATTCCTTGAATGACATAGGGGCATAACATAAGATGGTTAAGTCCACTCAGTTAGGAGATTTTCTATATCAATGGTTAAACTAAAATAGTAGTTGATCTGATTACAATGCAACTCAATTTTCAGATGTTTAGATCTATTCTAAGCGCATACTAATCCTCTGATCAATATTTAAATTCACTTCCTTAACTTAATTTCACTCGGTAATAGCTCTTTGACGCTCAATTTTGTTCTGCAGTTTGGTTCTCCTTCAACCAGTTTGATCAGGCATGCATGAAATTGTATACATGTGAAATATCTGTAGTCTTCATTCTTTCAGCATGTTTCAATAAAGAAACTCATATCTCTTATATAGACAAATAAACTATTTTCATATCAACCATCAGATTTTGCCACTTATTCTCCTTCATTGATTTTGCCTCTTAAACCTTCCTCACTAGATGCATCAATAACATGTTTCAATTCCATCCTTTAGATCTTTTTTGAATTTTTTTAGCTGTGGATCTCATAACAAACTTTATCCTCAATCTTGAAATTATCACAATTCCCAGCTCATCATTTTTTGTCGGCTAAACTAAGCATTTAATACTTTCATCCATACTCGGTTAACAAAGAAATGCATCAGCGAATACAAGCTCAGTTAATACTGTCGCTCGGTATACACTACACTGGCTTGGTGTATACTGAAGTCTTCATTTACTGACCACATTGTCTTGTATAATTTTGCATCCTTCTTCATAATAGATTAATGCAACATAATCAAGTCAAAAATATGAAATCATAGACTCATCAACAAGTTACCCAAAGTTAATACAAATAGGTTTTATCTGCAATTCGATGCTACATTACAGGGTTGTGCGAAGAATTATCGATGAAAGTGTATTGTCTCCAAGGACAAAAATAGTGGTTTTCCCCTCGCAGCTGGTATCGATTTTTCTCTCCAATTTAATGGATTTGGTACAGTCGATGGACTTAGTAATCTACATTGTCAATAAGGTTGTTTGGCCTCAGTACATTCATGGTGCCCGACTCATCAAGGCTCTTCAATGATATGACCTCTGGTCAAGCTCCACATTGATTGGGGGTTTGTTTTGACATCAGGACATTATGGTGAATCATGAGCATTTCATGGTGTATGATAGCTTCAAGTGGGCTATGGAAAAGAAGAGTTTTCAGATAGTAAGCAACAACTTGCAGATTGAGGGTTCGACTATTGGGAAGGATCTGGTGGATAAAATTCATAGAATGGCTCATGCAATTTTGGACCTGATACTTTCACCTCTTCCTTTGGTTCAACCCCCGCCTCGCAACTTGCTACCCACTGGTATAGCAAAATAGGTCCCTAACCTGAATGTCCCTCTTTCACCTGGCCACTCATCTAACATTCAACCACCAGCACAGAGCTCTCTTGATGGGTGGGATATCGGCAATGCCATGGCTCTGCCTGTGGGTTGGGAAAAAGCTTGGAGTTCATCTTCACCCATGGAAGAATGAGAAAATCAGTAAACTGTTGGATTGCATAGGCTTGTAGCTAGGCCAATTTTTGAAATTTTGTAATTTTGTAATTATTGATAGCTAAAATGTACCCTTTGGGGAATTTTTTGTTTTAAATTATCATCCTACAAGGATTAGTGGTTTGCACGTGTAAACCCACATGTAAAAATTGATATATGTTTACATATGTATACGACTACAATCCCAAGGTTTCTTTATGGTTCTTCCACGGGGGAGTCATTGAACCAGTTTATAAATAAAAATATGGTGGTAACCCAACTTTGGCTTATAAAAAAAAAAAAACAAGTTACCCAAAGTATTCCTTATCCTCATCTGTCATATCCATTTTTCTCCATGTAGATATCTCAGTTCTTCATCTTTTCTCTCCCTTTACAGATGTTTAGATATTTGTAACTTACATGATAAGTACTGTCAAAACTAGTTGACATCAATGACAACATAATAACTAATTTAATTATCTTACATATCATTTCATTAACTTGGTGATCTCTAATCACTGATCTTCAAGTCATTCAATTATTCAATCAGTTGTAGTTCATCAAGATCTAGCCTCTCCTACATGACAACACACTTTCCTTTATTACATTTAATTTCAAGGTTTATTCCTAAATAGGGGTTTGATTGAGGAAAACCCTTTCACCCTACCCTCTTCCCCATTTTTTCATGTGTAGGAATAGGTTACAAAGCTACCGAATGAGAATTAGGAAGATCAGATACAGTCGAAAGAACCTAGAAAGTCTGAATCAAAATTTCCAGGTAGAGAATGTCATTGGTGTTTTATCCTTAGGTATAGGATGATTTTCTCCATGTACCCAACATTTCCAGCTCAAATTTTACCTACAAGTTAAATTTGTGCTCTGGTTTTCATTTTTGTACTTTTCTACTCACTTATAGTCTGTATTAGTCTATTTTTCTCTATTTTTTAGTAACTTGTATATTAATCACATTATTTACATTATTCACATCTTTCTCTTTCATCAATCGCATATTTAGTGAAGGACCATTATCCCCTCTTATCTCTTGAGTCACTTCTTGATCCTATTGGTGGCATCTTCCTTCTAAATGTGCAAATTGTGAAAAGGTGAAGTGATTTACCTCATCTATGTTTCTTCCTTTTCCTTACTATAGATTTTGGTGAACCTGGCTCTTCTTACATACTTCTGATTTTGGTGTTAGATCTCCTTTGTGTGCTTGTTAAATTTCATTAGCATTCATGGATTTTACTAAGTTAGATTAGTGTGTGATACATTTATCCTTACTTCTATTTATCAATCACATGCATTGAATCATAATTTATTGCATTTCATGAATTTTGTATTACTTCATGGTGCTCTTTCATATGGCATAATGAGATTATCAAATATCTTCCTTTCCTATAAGGCATATTTCAAGACTTTTATCAATATTTCATGTGGCTTTATAATTCAAATTTTAACAAAATGCATGGAATATGTCAATTGCATAAGGGTCTTTATGAAGGACTCTAAGGATAAAACTAATATTAATCTTCATAATCATATTCCCATAATGCCAAATTATCATGATGACATAAATCTAGCTCCTAATGATACCTATTTTAGTTTGACCTAGATCTCCTCTTCCTCAAACTACTTTAATGGATAGTCTTAGGGAAGATAGTTTATGCAATTCCTTGGATGATCTTAAAAAATATTCATTCTATCAAAGCATTATTCATAATCTTGATGTGAAGCATTTTCTTGATGATTTATTTCTAAGAGTATTAAGTAGACAAGAAGATCTTGATAAGCCTTCTTTTTCTTCACCACCTAAAGATGACACAAAAAGTGATAAGACTCTTCCTAAAGATAATATTCCTCCTATTCCTCCTTATACAACACATTTTCATAAATATCAAGATGAATATCCTTCACCTTTTACATTAAATCGAATTACAATGTGAGATATGACATTACTACCCAACAAGGTTATAATGGGTTAGGTCTTGGCATTAATGAACAAGGTATTAAGGTTCCTATAGATCCTCCTACACAAGTCACTAGGTATGGTATGAGTTTTATACATCAAGATTCAACTTTGCATTCTTCATCACAACCAAAATCTCCAATTAACATTCTTTTACCAACACAATCTGTTGACACATCTCCTTCTGATGATTGTTTGGCTTTAGCTAAAAGAATATTTTGGAGAATTAAATATGAACCTAAAACTTGATTTCCTTATAATAATTTTAAAAAGTATCAAAGGCCTATTAATGGTGAATTTTTATTCCAATTTCATCATAGAAATAAACATTCTCATCCTGATTGTATTGAATTTTGACAATTTTCTCAAGATTTGGTAGATAGATCCCCTTTGTCCTTAACAGCAGATCTTATGCATTTTCTTGATATCAGAGACATACCTTATCATCTCCTTATCATATTATGTTTCTCTCAATTTTGTAAATTTAGTGCCTACATCATTATTGGACTAAGTTTGGAAAGGTGAGTACTGAGAGGGGAGGGGTGAATCAGTACTATAAAAAAATTTAATTAACTTTCTTAACCATTCACTGAATTCACAACTTTGCATGCATCTCATAAGACATATAAAGAATTAACAATAAACATAACACATTCATTTTGGTATTGCAAAAATCCTTGTTAGAGGATAAAAACTATGGTGGGGATGACACCCACAAAACTTCACTACTACAGTAAAAATTTTGCTCGATTAGAGCTACAGTATTGGTTATTTTTTATAGCTTACCCTGTTAAGAGTATTAACCTGGTCAAGATTCTAAATGTCATTTAAGTCTACCTTGATAAAGGATTTTACAATTCTAATCTAAGAACTATACCCAGTTAAAGGATTTACACTGTAAGACCTGTTAAGATCTGCTCGGTTAAGAGACTTTACAATTTTGATTGTAAACTTAATTAGTAAAAAATATATATGTAGTACTTGCATCAATCATATGCTTATCAAACTCAATGTTCTCATTAACTGATTACCTCATACTCTACTTCACTCATAATATCAATTTTTTACTTGGTAGATTCAACTCTGAATCACAATTACTCTTTACTCTTTACTGCTCTGTTACTCTATAACTTCTCTGCTCATAACCTTTTCTCTGCAATCTCTACTTCACATCCACACATTACATTCCTCTCACATGCATCTAATCTTCTCACTTAGATCCAATTTATATACAATTCTAGAAGTAGTGGAAATGTTCTAGAATCATCTCCTTAAGAGGTGCTAACATTGGTTACTCCTCCAATGTATATTTCACATTTAATTCTTATTGGTGAATCTCACATTTTAATCATGCATAAACATCATGTTTGAATCTCCAATTCTCTGTCAGACAATCTCCTTGATATTTGTAAACCATTTTATGTTCGGTGTCCAGGTTCAATGTATCTAGTGATTCTTCTTGTGTCAGTCTGTCATGTTGGTTAATACATTTTCTTATTGCTCGGTAACTGTATCTTCTCTCAATTTGATAGATGTTTTAGCTTAGTACAACTCAGTGCTTGGTACCTAAACTTCCTTTTTCTTAATCGAAAATGGTCTTTCCTTTATTTCTTTTACCGACTCGCTTGTTGCTCTTACCAACTTGACTTTCTTTCTTTACCAAATGACTTTGACAATCATTATGACTTTATCATAACTAATGACAACAAAATAAATCTATAGGAGTATCAATCTCCCCCTTTGGCATTAGTTTGGTATCTTTGTTAAAAACCTTCAAAGTCATCAAAATTTTGTCCTTAGCAAAATTGTCAAAAATTTGTCAATGTATAATTATCTCGGTAAAACCTATTATATCTCCATTACTTAGCTTTACTTATTACTCCCCCTATAGTAATACTTCCTATATCTATTATACTTATATAATATTTCCCTTTTTTAACAAAAATGCCAAAAATAATAACTTAATGTTTGTCTGGTGGAGGGATCTTGTCAAAAATAGATTTGTACCTTTCTTGTGCATCCTTCAGTGATGCCTTCCATGAATCTTTGAGTGTCTGTAACACTATTATCTGTTCACTGATGTCAGTTGTTAAACTGATCATGTTGTCCATAGCACTAATATCTGGTATGCTTACCAAATCTTTTTCCTTATGTACATTTTATTGTAATGCCTCAATATGTGGAATCAAAAATGTCTGTAATTCCATGAGATTCATTATATTTCATTATTTTATTTTCTTAATTCATATTGCACTCCCATTAAGTGTTTCAACCTTTCATAATATTCTTTGAAAGAATTAGGCTCAGTGGAAACTTTTGATAACTGTTCAGTTGGCTCATTCTCAATATTCTCATATTTTTCCTTGATTTCCTTAATGAAATTAGAAATTAAACAAATATTCTAAAATAATAAAAGAATATCTTTCAACTCTTTTTCTAATTCGGTAACTAGCTCAGATAATGTTACCTTATCGAGTGCAACTAGTTGAAGCAGTCCTTCAATCATTTTATCTTCTATTTTATTCTTATGCAATTACATCATATATTTTGTAGTATCAGTAGCGAGATTATTAATCTGGCTCACCAGTTCACTTAATTGACTATAAATTTCTCCTTTCTCATTAACATATTTTTCTGGTACAATTTCATATAGTATACCTTTAACACTTTCTAAGACATCAGTCGTTTGCTTCTTAGAAAGCAACTTATCTTGGGAAGTTTACTCTTTAATAAATCACCAAATTTAGATAATTCTTTATGGCTCGGGGTGGATATATCTGATAGAATACAAGTGGTTGAATATCTTGAAGGAGAGTTTGACAACTGATTGGATATTTGAAAGACAGTGATTGATGATCACCAAGCTACTAAGGTATATGTGAGACATTAAATCAGTTAGTGTGAAGAAAGTAAAAAGGAGCCAGAAGACTATGGTAGATTTGTTTACATTGAGGAACCTGACACTCTACCTGAGCAACTATCTGGTGTTACCGAGCAACGAGATAATGCTACTGAGCATCAATGTATTCAGACTAAGAATCAACAAAATGTTACCGATGAAGATCATGATCATGCACTAAGCGGAGAACACATTGAACAATAGAGAACTAAACTTGTACTTGAAAGATACGTAAGGAGACATCATCCAAAAGATCAGATCATTGGAGATAAAAGAGTAGTAATGATGACACAAAGTAAGTTGAGAAAAAACACATGCTTAGTTTTTGAATTTGAGCCTAAAACTGTTAGAGATGCATTGGAAAATGATGAATGGATCAAGGAAATGAATGAAGAGATTGAGAAAATACAGAAAAACAAGACATGGACATTGGTACCGAGACCGAAAGACAAGAATGTGATTGGAACCAAATAGATATTCAAAAACAAATTGAATGAGAATGGAGATGTCACCAAGAATAAAGCAAGACTACTATGCAAAGGTTATGGACAAGAAGAAGGAATTGAATATGGTGAGACTTTTATACCCATTGCTAGACTTGAAGGAGTAAGAATATTACTTGCATATGTTGCTTACAAAGGATTTAAAGTTTATCATATGGATGTTAAATCTGCATTTCTGAATGGGATACTTGAGGAAGAGGTATACATTGAAAAACCTGAAGGATTTTTTGATCCTAATCAAAGGAATATGGTATGTAAGTTGCACAAAGCATTGTATGAACTGAAACAAGCATCAAGAGCATGGTATGAAAGACTAGATTCCTATCTAATTAGTATTGGATTTGTTAGAACAAGTGGAAACAATAATTTGTATTTAAAAAGTGAAACTGATGAAAAGATTCTTATTGCTGAAATTTGTGTTGATGATATAACATTTGGAGGACATGATAACTTATGCAAATCTTTTGTTGATAAGATGAGGAAAGAATTTGAAATGTCAATGTTTGGAGAGATTAAATTTTTTCTTGGCTTGCAAATATTACAACAAAATGAAGGCATATACATCACACAATCAAAGTATATCAAATAAATCTTGAATACATTCGGTATGGAGGACTCAAAACCAGTCAGTACACCTATGGTCACCAGATGGAAATTGACAAACGATGGCAAGTCAACCAAAGTAAATAAAACCTTGTATAGATCTATGATTGGTAAATTTATGTATGTTGTGCATAGTAGACCAAATATTGCACATGTGGTTGGAATTGTAGCAAGATTTTTTGCTAATCCTAAAGAATCACACATGACTATTGTGAAAAGAATTTTGAGATACTTGAAGAACATTGAAAACTATGGTTTATGGTATAAGAAAGAAGGCAATT
Organism: Chamaecyparis obtusa; assembly: GCA_027943335.1. Classification (NCBI taxonomy): domain Eukaryota; kingdom Viridiplantae; phylum Streptophyta; class Pinopsida; order Cupressales; family Cupressaceae; genus Chamaecyparis; species Chamaecyparis obtusa. The sequence continues at coordinate 130,000 of BSBK01001852.1, read as the reverse complement.
TTGAACTGAAAGTTTACACTGATGTGGATTGGGTTGGAAACATTGATGACAGAAAGAGCACTACTAGTGGAGCATTCTTTTTGGGAGAAAGATTAGTTAATTGGATAAGTAAGAAACAAGGATGCATTTCTCAGTCCACTACAGAAGTAGAATATGTTGTTGTTGCTACTAATTGTTCGAATATTGCATGGATAAAACAAATTTTGGAAGGTATGAATGAGGAGATCACTGACCCAGTGATAATCTATTTTGATAATACAAGTTCAATTAATATTTCTAAGAATCTAGTGATGCATGCAAAGATGAAGCATATTTCTATTAAGTATCACTACTTGAGGGAACAAGTTCAAGAAAAGCAAGTAAGATTGGAGTATGTGAAATCACAAGAGCAACTTGCTGATATATTTACTAAACCCTTACCGAAGGACACATTTGAGTACTTGAGGAGTAAACTAGGGGTCTATCACCTATCTAACAGTCACTAAGGTGATTAGGAGGTTGCATCAACCTATACTTTATCAGAATATCTAATGATGTTGATTCATAATGTTCGCACTTTGGGTTTCCTAAGGTTGTGAAAGATGGAAGACAAATTGAAATTGAATATCAGTACATGCAAGGTACTAGATCTGAACCAAACAACAAAGATATTGATTTGGCTATTGAAAAGCTGATTATTTTGTTTTTGGCATTGTTGTCAAAGAGAGGAATTACATGAAATATTAAGCTAAATCTAAAGGGGGAGAGTTATACAGGAAATATCTAACCATAGGGAAAGAGATTACAAAAAGGGAGAGTATTGATGGTGTGTAGTGATTAAACATATTAAATGTATAAGCTAGGGAGAGCTTACCAAGTTACAACATTTGTATATAGAGTTGTAGAATAGATGTTTGGTATTTTATGGCATATTTCATATTGTTTTGCCATCAATGTCGAAGGGAGAGATTGATATACTACAACTAATTGAATATCATGAAGTAGAGTTTGACAACTAATTAGATATTTGAAAGACAGTGATTGATGATCACTGAGATACTAAAGTATATGTGAGACATTAAATAAGTTAATGTATTGTCATTGATGTCAACTAGTTTTGATTGTACTTATCATGATGGTTGCAAACATCTTAAGATGGAAATAATGGTGAAGGAATGATAAATCTACATGAAGATGAGATGTATGAGAAAAATATGGATATGGTATTCATTGGGTAACTTATTGATGAGTCTATGACATTATGTTAGTGATTTTATTGTATTACATGATTTTGTTATGGATTGAAAATCAAGAATGTACAAGTTTATGTGGTTGGTAAATGAAGAATTTAATATACACTGAGTTGGAACAGTGTACACTGAGCAAGTGCAGTGTATACCGAGTACAGTGTTAACCGAGTTAGTTATCACTGACACAACATGGTATTGACTAAGTGAAAGAAATAAATGGAACTAATGATTGTCAACTAAAGATGATGAGTTGGACAATTATTGATGATTCTGAGGTAAAAGATAAATTTTGTTATGATGATCAAACAGCTGACAAAATTCAAGGATGATTGAATGAAGGAGAATGAAACGTGTTATTGACACAACTGTCAAGGAAGGTTAAAGCGAAAAAATCAACGATGAACATTAAGAGGAAAAATGTATGGATAGAAATAAAAAAAAATTATGATGTCTATAAAAGGAGACAAGAGATTCAGATTGAATTCTGGAGAATGTGCATGGAAGATTGCATTCATGTGAACTAGTCAAACTAGTTGAAGACATAACTAAGAAATTATGCATAGAACATCGAGTGACACAGAAAATAATTACCAAGAAGAATAGACTTGGAGGAAACAAAGAGATTGAATTGAATTTAATGGCGAGAGGTATTTTGAGCTTAGCATAGATCTAAAAATCTACAAATCAAGTTGTATTTGAATCAGATCATTATTGTAACATTCTAACCATTGCTACAGATAAATCTCTTAACTAAGTGGGATTTAACAGTTTTTATATTTCAATATGACATTCAATGAATGTTGATTATTTTCTTGTTGAACCCATAGTGAATGTTTGGTCACAAAGAACTGTTAGTGATAAATCCTCTAACCAGGTCACACCTTAAAGTGTATCTTGTAACCTTTAACAAGGTTGGCTCTTAACCGAGCTCACTTCAAAAGAGTGAAATTATTTTAGGTTACCGGTCTTAGGTGGTTTTTCCCTTAATAGAGTTTCCACATTAAAAATCAAAGTTTTATATGTGTATGGATGTGGTGAATTGTTATTTTACTTTACACATTACTATAACTAGATTGATCGTTAAATACACTAATTAATTTGTTGTTATTCGGTAAATGAACAGAAAGGCACAGTTGAAGTTTTACCGAGTTGATTAAATTGTTTGAAAGAATTGTTTTATACATCAGGGAGTGTTTGGGACTGTAGGATAACTGGACTTAATTGATTCACCCCCCCTCTCATTTATCTAACAATATCAACCTTTGGTATAACAATAGGTTGGCTCAAATCAATCTTCTCCTTTTCATGTTTCTTTTTCTTTGATTTTCTCTTATTTGTAGATGCCTTCTCTGCATCAGATGTGGTAGTAGTATCCTTTGTTTTTTCATCTTTTGTTTCTTCCTTTTTCTCTTCTATCTTTTTTTCTTTTCTTCTTTATCATTTTCTTTCTCTTTCACCAGTTATGTCGCCTCGGTAGGGATTACTGGGTCTTGATTCTGACCTTGGGTTGTCTCGGTCTTTGCAATGACCTCGGTATCCTTTGGTGCATTTTATTTTTCTAGTTTGATGGGGGAAGCAACATCTATTATAATTTCATGAGTGGTTGTTGAGATAACTTATTTTATCTTAGGAAAATTCAATATTTTCTCAATAATGGGTTCTACATCCATTAGTCTTTCCTTTGTTGAATCATCTATGTTAATTTCTTTAGTTTCCTTAGCCTCGGTTGCCAGTATATTTTCATCATCTGCTATACTCTTGGTAGGGTCTTTATCTGTAATATCTATGATGACCTGATCTTTGTTAGTTGTCAAATCAATGGGATCTAACTTACCTTGAGTTTCATTGATCTTTGCATTAGTCGGTTGATCAAGAGAAAATATCTTTCTCCATAGATCATCAATCTCATTCTCTACTTCTAACTTACTAACCATAATACTTAGTGCTCTTCTTTTCACTCAAAATCTCTTTGAGTATTCTTGTAGTGTATCCTTGATTCCTCTTTTGGATAGGTCCAATACTGTTATAGCTAGGGATCTCTCCCTCATCTTTTTCTCATATGCTAAGGCATATTTCCATATAGCATCAATTCTTTGATATAACTCATCTTTCATATGTTGTGCTACTTCAACTGGTGTAGTTCTAAACTTGTACAAAGTGAATATAATATCCTCTTCAATTATCTATTTTTCTTCATCATTCCTTTTCTCATACTTCAGTTGTTTCAGACCTAATTAACCTCCATATTTCTTAAGTGTCTTGAGTGATTCATCAAGATCTTTCAATTTTTGTGCTTGACTTTGTACAACTTTAAATTGTGAAACATCTTCTAATTTGGTTTCACTATCTTCCTATTGTCTCAATTTTCTCTTAGGCCTTCCAGTAGCCTTTTTCTCTCTTATGTAAGTTTTGGGCTTAGGTGGCTCCATTTTCGCTTTCTTTTTTTCTTTCAGTGTGGAGGAAGACCTTTTTAATGGTCTTACACCGATTGGACTAGGGGTCTCTGTCATTTTTCTCTTCTTCCCCTTAACCTCTGATGGTCCAGCTTCTTCTTCTTCAGTGGGAATACCCAAATTCTATGACAAAGTACTAATCATTTTGCTATTTTTCCATAGGGCCTTAGGTATCAATATACCTAGTTTGATTTTGTTCTTCACTTCCTCATCAGTGCCATATCGAGTGGCTCTTCTATCAATAGGCTTCTCTAATAATCCTTTGATTTGTATTGATGTAGCATCAATATCCATTTCATATCTCATAGGTGCTAGCCACATGGTTCTAGGCTCCAAAACTCTTATAATACATGTATATGTATCTACCTCAAAACATAAATCATCTTTGTGTTTTTCCACATGATGGGGTGGAATTATAAACCTCTTATGCATCTTAGTTTAAAAATTTAAAGTAGTAATTCATAACCATATCAAAATTATCTCCTATGCTTTGAATAAATTCATTGATTTGATAAATAATCGGTTTATCTTCTTTCCACACTACTTCACCAATTGTAGGAAAGAAGTTTTGAAAATAGAAAAATATGCATACCAGTAGGGATATGAACTTCAGTGTGTGTTTTTTTGCCTTCTTGATTGTGTTCATATTGTCATCTAGTTGCTTCAACAAGATCTCACATAGATCTATCTTCATATCCTTCTTTACAATCTTGTATGTTATATCAACTACTCCATAGGGCACGCTATCTACTTGAGATGACTGGAAGATTTGGTAAGATATGATATTACTTGCGAATCTTAGCTTGGGATCATCAACAGTAGATAATTTCAGACCTCTACCATCCCATTTAGCTTGAGTAAGCTCACATAGTTTTCTCTTGTCTATTTGTTTTTATTCTCTTAGTCTGTCACCAACCGCATATCCAATGACAATGTGTATACATATTTTGTGATCTTTATCAGTGCATTGAGCCACATGAACTGATCATGTACTTTTCTTAGAACTATTCTCAGCCATTCATGTTTAAAGACTGTCGGTACATGCATAGCATGGACCAAACCCTTGGTTTCCAAATGTATGTGGTCATCCTTCAACTTTCCATTAATGCATAAATTCATGTAGGATGTATCAATTTTCTCTTGACATATGTCTTCAATATTTCAATGTATGAAGGTGAAAACATCTTTAATAAGTATAACTCTTGGTGGGATAGACGATAGGGCTCCAACTTTATCAATTTTAGCAGCAACAACAGGTGGCAACTTGTGTTTGGGATTGGCATGGTCAATCTTCTCCTCAACAATGGGATGTTGAACTTTGGGTGTCATTTGATATTTAGAGATGATCTTTCAATTGATAGGGTTTCACCTGAAAAACAACTCGATTGTTCTAATATAGCTCAAAAAATACCATAAATACCTTGAATGTGCTTGATAAAGCTTAGATTTGCTCAAATGATCTCTCAGATGATCTTGGTAGACTCGTATCTACATAGTGTTTCAAATGCTCATGAAAGTGTAAGGTGAAAATGAAATATCATGACCTTTATTTATAGCTTTTCTTCAATTAGGGTTTCCAACGGCTATATTTTTAGCATTAAATGCACTCTACCATCTCCCTTTTCACCGAATATCGAATGCACTTTCCTTTCACTGAATAGAAAAAAATAGCTTATACTCTTATCGATCAAAATATGAAATGTCAACTTCAATCATATATCCAAATGCATCTTAGTATGTTAATATGGATCTTTGCACAAATTCTAGGAACCGATTTAAGATAGAATTTTAATTCTCAGTTCCTACACATACCTTTGACAGATTAAGTAAACATAGGTGCACCCAATCCAGAGGATGTGGTGCCATCAGTTGTTCCAAGCTCAATTCCATCATCTTGAGACTTCCTTCTCCATGTTTTGTTCATCTGATCTCTTATCTCATCAACATTAACTTGATTAGTCTCACTCAGTTGTTCCTTAGTTGGGGCTTTACCTTGGTACCTACAATCCTTGGCAAGGTGACTGACCTTGTGACAATAAAAACAAGCCATTACAAAATTCCTCCATGATCTTCTATTGTTCATACCATGCATCTGAAGGCAATTTGTAGCTATGTGACCAAATATCCCACATGTAGTACAAGTAATTCTTGTATTTTAGTCTCATGGTATGGTTGATCCTTGTCGGTTGTTAGCAATAATCTGTCAATTAGAGATCCATTTCACATTCTTCCTTTGTGACCTTCATTCTTTATACTTGTGACCATATCTATTGCAATTGTTACAGTAACCATTGAAGTTTGGCTTCCTTGAATTGTTGGCAATCTTTCATCTACACTCAAATTCCTTGTGTCCATATCTATTACAATTATAACAATAACCATTAAACTTAGGAGTACTCGGTGGATTACCTCTTTTTATCCTGCAGACATTAGTTGTGTGTCCTAGTTTTCCACAATGGTAGCAAGTAGGCTTCTTTTTATTTGGTGGAATAACAACATTATCCAGAAGTATCTCTTGGTTGTCTTTGGCCTCTTAGTTATTCATCCAATATCCTCAATGATTCTTCATTTCTTTTCAATACTTCATTAGCACCTTTTTTAGATTTTAGTTCATTCTTCATATGTTCATTCTCAGATCTCAGTTCATCAATCTCTCCAACTTTCCTTGCAACTTCCTAATTTTCTCCAACTAGTTGGTCTGTCAAGTTATAGTGCATTTGTGTTAACCTTAGTATTTCCCCATCTTTCTCACACAGCCTTGCATTCATTTGTCTTCTCTCATCTTCAACCATTCTTTTTTCATCTTCAATTTTTCCTTTGTGTTCAAGTACTTCACACATCTTACTGATGGGGATTCTTGTTCTCTTTTCAGTGCTTTTACCTGATTAGCTAGGTTTTTGTTCTTTTCATTCAGTTCTAATATTGTAGCCTCAAATTCATCAGACATACTTCCTTCTAATAGTTCTTCAAGTTCTTCAAACTGATCTTGAGTGTCCTTCAATTGTTGTGCTAGCTCCTTTCTCTTGATGAGTGAATGCTTCATTTTTCTACTCAATTCATCAATCTTCTCATTAGCCATTCTCAATTCCATGTTCATGCTATCAATCACCTTTTCATACTTATAACTATCCATCTCTCCAGATCTTTCCTCTCAAGTGGTTAAAATTTGTAATAAGAGACTAAGATATGATACTGATTGTTGGACTAAGTATGGAAAGGTGGGTACTGAAAGGGGAGGGGTGAATCGGTACTATTAAAACTTTTAATTAACTTTCTTAACCATTCACTGAATTCAAAACTTTGCATGCATCTCATAAGACATATAAAGAATTAAAAATAAATATAACACATAACACATTCATTTTGGTATCGCATAAATCCTTGTTAGAGGATAAAAACTGCGGTGGGGCTGGAAACCACAAAATTTCACTACTGCAGTAAAAATTTTGCTCAGTTATAGCTACATTGTTGGCTATTTTTGATAGCGTACCCTGCTAAGATTAATAACCTAGTTAAGAGTCTAAAGACCAGTTAAGTCTACCTTTCTAAAGGATTTTACAATTATAATCTAAGAACTGTACCCGATTAAAGGATTTACAATGTAAGACCTATTAATATCTGCTTAGTTAAGAGACTTTACAATTATGATTACAAACTTAATCAGTAACAAATATGTTTGTATTACTTGCATCAATCATATGCTTATCAAACTCAATGTTCTCATTAACTGATTACCTCATACTCTTCTTCACTCACAATATCAATTTTTTACTCGATAGATTCAACTCTGAATCACAATTACTCTCTACTCTTTATTGCTTTGTTACTCAGTAACTTCTCTACTCATAACCTTTTATCTTCAATCTCTACTTGACATCTGCACAGTACATTCCACTCACATGCATCTGATCTTCTCAATTAGATCCAATTTGTATATAACTCTAGAAGCAGTGGAAATATTCTAGAATCATCTCCTTAAGTTGTGCTAGCATTGGTTGCTCCTCCAATGCATATTTTAAATTTAATTCTTATTGGTGAATCTCACCTTTTAATCATGCATAATCATCATGTTTGAATCTCCAATGCTCTATCAGATAATCTGCTTGAGATTTGTAAATTGTTTTCTACTCGGTGTGCAGGTTCAATGTATCTAGTGATTCTTCTTGTGTTAGCCTATCATATTCGGTAATACATTTTCTTGTTGCTCAGTAACTTTATCTTCTATTAGTTTGGTAGATTTTGTATCTCGGTACAACTCGGTGCTCAGTGCCTAAACTTCCTTTGCCTTAACCAAAAATTATCTTTCCTTTATTTCTTTTACCGACTCACTTGTTGCTCTTACCAAATTGACTTTCCTTCTTTATCAAATGACTTTGACAATCATTATGACTTTATCATAACTAATGACAACAAAATAAATTTTTAGGAGTATCACATCACTAGGGGCTCTTTTTCTTTGCATAGTGTGCATTGAGAGCATCACAATAGGTGATCTTCCTTGTTTCCACGAATCTAGGGGGAAAGGTCTCTTTATCTCATTTTTGTTATCCTTTTAAAGGATTCATTATCTCTTTGTTGGTTACATCTTTTATACTATGATGTTCCTCTACACATGGACATGTTTGTTTATTATTTTTCTCTCTAATGAGATTGGCATCCTTCTTTACAAATTTCTTCCTTGTTTGGAAGTGTACATCTTGCATAATTGATTTTTCCATTAAGTTTGTATAATGTGGTACCCTTTCCATGTTTTCCCTTTTCATTTCCTATTTATGGATTTCTATTGCTTTATGGTGGTACATCTTTTATGGCATGAGATTCTTTATTTCACATAAGATACTTACATACATTCTTAATAATCTATTTCATGCTTCAAAGGGCATGTCTATCATAAAATGAACGTCCATTTACAAGTTGAACCATTCATTCCTCCTTTTTTGATGTGTTTCTCTTATAATATGATATCCTTTCTTTCATAAATGTGTTTGTCTTACATTAGGAAATTTACATCCAGGTTTACAACATATTTTTACTTGAAAGTGCATATCTATTGTAAGAAACTACAACTTAAGGTGTACAATGTATTATATTTGCCTTTTCTTCACGCATGGGGAGAAAGGTTCCATGTTTTCATCTTCTTTTTCCTTCTAAGGATCTACTTTCCCTAGTATAGTGGCTTTATCATGTAACATTATTTTTCTTATAAGGGATTTTTTTTTAATTCGGGATTCTCTCTTATGCAAGAGGTGTGTATCCTTGATCACAACCCATTCCTTATTTGTAAAGTTATGTACATTCTATACAAACTCTCTTACTTTGCGAACTTAAAGTGTGTCATCTTTCATCCACTTGCAGAACTCCTTTCAAGATTGTCTATTTCCTTGGCTAACAAGAGTTTTCATTCTTTTCTATGGTTATGGCATATTTTATTGCTTTAAGGATATATTTTTCTTGTTGGAAGTAGGTATCCTTGTTCTCTTTTTCTTATGATGTCACCTATGTTTTCATCATAAGGAGGGAGGAATACATGCATACTCCCTTGTATATTATGCAACTTTTTACTTATTGATCCCTAAGGAGACAATGCTTTCCTTAGGACTGATCACTTTTTTGGATCCTTGAGGAGACAATGCTTTCTTTAAGATTGATCCCATTTTTTATTCCTTTAGATACAATATTTTACTTAGTCTTGATCAATTTTTTTATGGATCCACACAAAGAAAATACTTTCTGTAAGATGGATCATAAGCTGCCCTTGTATTCCAAAGCTACCCCCATGCACAAAGTTTTCAAGGTAGAATTGACTAACACAATGCATATTTCTAGACTATCAATTCTCCTTCCCTCCTTCTTTGGGATGAGTGGAACTAGCATAACATAGCTTGCTATCCTTTCTACTCTTCTTCTTTCAATTAGAAAAGTTGAAGCACTTATCTAATGAATCTAGCTAGATCATATGTCTGAAAAAATTAATTTTTAGTTAGAAATACTCGAATTCAGCTATACTGATAATTTAGTCTAAAACATGACACAACTTTGTGCTTTTACCCATATCGGCGAGAAAACTTCCCATAATAAATGGAGTACACCAAGGAGTAACATCAAAAATAAATGCAAGCCAACATCATGTTCAAGCTTCCCATATCTTGCTCATAACATATTGGCCAGAAACTTCCCATAATAAATGGAGTACACCGAGTAACATCAAAAATATGGACTGTAAGTTGAAATCATGAATGACATATGTGTAGTCTCGAAACTGTCCATTTTGAATTCTTCTTGAACACATGTATATATGATGCCAAGAAAAAAACTAGGAGTTGGAGCAATGTAAAAAAATTGTACAAGCTGGAGTAGTATTTTCAAAAACTACTCCAGCTTGTAGTTTTTGTAAATTGCTACAAAAATTTAAACCTCTCTACATGAAATACACAAAATTTGTTTCTAAACTGGTATAGTAATTTCAAACACTACATCTTCTCTATATATGGATACAAAATTGTAAATTACCTATCTTTCTTATTATCATAACAGATTTGCTCTATACTATATGAAATAACAGTAAAAACTAATATGAAAAATACAAAATTTGGGTAAAGAAACCATATGGGTACTATTGAATCAATTTTGAAGAATTCAAAATGTACAGTTATGATACTTTGCAATAGAACAACATAATTTATCAGTATAATTGATCTTCATCATAAGATACTCCTTGGTGTATTTCATTTATATTTTCTAATGCAACAGGGCTAACCAAGTCAAGAGGTATAGACATATAAAATGAAATAGAATAATGTCAATCACAAACAATATACAATCATCAAGTATAGATATATTACATGATTTTCCATTACAACACATGATTTGACCATAATAGTAATATGATGCCAAGCAAAAAGGTAGGTGTTGGAGCAATGTAAAAAATATGTACAAGCTGGAGTAGTATTTTCAAAAACTAATCTAGCTTGTAGTTTTTGTAAATTGCTACAAAAAGTTAAACCTCTCTATATGAAATACACAAAATTTGTTTCTAAACTAGTGTATTAATTTCAAAAACTAAATATGCTCTATATATGGATACAAAATTTTAAATTACCTATATTTCTTAGTATCATAACAGTTCGGCTCTATACTACATGAAATAACAGTAAAAACTAATATGAAAAACATAAAATTTGGGTAGAGCAACTATATGGGTACTATTGGAACAGTTTTGAAGAATTCAAAATGTATAGTTCTGATACTTTCCAATAGAACAACATAATTTATCAGTATAATTGATCTTCATCATGTGGTACTCCTTGGTGTATTGCAACAGGGTTAACCAAGTCAAGAGGTAGAGACATAAAATGGAACAAAATAATGCCAATGACAAACAATATACAATCATTAGGTATAGATATATTACATGCTTTGTCATTACAACACGTGCTTTGACTATAACATTAATATGATGCCAAGCAAAAAAGAAGGTGTTGGAACAATGTACAAAATTTGTACAAGTTGGAGTAGTATTTTCAAAACTACTCAAGTTTGTAGTTTTTGTAAATTGCTACAAAAGTTAAACCTCTCTATATGAAATACACAAAATTTGTTTCTAAACTAGTATTGAAATTTCAAAAACTAAATATTCTCTATATATAGATACAAAATTTTGAATTACCTATCTTTCTTAACATCATAACAGTTCGTCTCTATACTATATGAAATAATAGAAAAAACTAATATGAAAAACACAAAAATTGGGTAGAGCAGCCATATGAGTATTATTGGAACAAATTTGAGGAATTCAAAATGTACAGTCCTAATACTTTGTAATAGAACAACATAATTTATCAATATAATTGATCTTCATCATGTGGTACTCCTTGGTGTATTCCATTTATATTTTTTAATGCAACAGGGCTAACCAAGTCAAGAGGCATAGACATAAAATAGAACAAAATAATGTCAATCACAAACAATATACAATCATCGGGTATATATATCTTACATGCTTTGTCATTACAACACATGCTTTGACTATAACAGTAATATGATGCCAAGAAAAAAAAAGTAGGTGTTGGAGCAATGCACAAAATTTGTACAAGCTGGAGTTGTATTTTCAAAAACTACTCTGGAGCTTGTAGTTTTTGTAAATTGCTACAAAAATTCAAACATCTCTATATGAAATACACAAAATTTGTTTCTAAACTGGTATAGTAATTTCAAAAACTACATCTGCTCTATATATGGATACAAAATTATAAATTACCTATTTTTCTTAGTATCATAACAGTTCGTCTCTATACTATATGAAATAACAGTAAAAACTAATATGAAAAACACAAAATTTGGGTAGAGAAGCCATATGGGTACTATTGGAATAGTTTTGAAGAATTCAAAATGTGCAGTTTTGATACTTTGCAATAGAACAACATAATTTATCAGTATAATTAATCTTCATCATGTGGTACTCCTTGGTGTATTCCATTTATATTTTCTAATGCAATAGGGCTAACCAAGTCAAGAGGTGTAGACATATAAAATGGAATAGAATAATGCCAATCACAAACAATATACAATCATTAGGTATAGATATATTAAATGCTATGTCATTACAACACGTGCTTTGACTATAACAGTAATATGATGCCAAGAGAAAAAGTAGGTGTTGGAAAAATGTACAAAATATGTACAAGTTGGAGTAGTATTTTCAAAAAGTACTCTAGCTTGTAGTTTTTGTAAATTGCTACAAAAAGTTTTAACCTCTCTATATGAAATACACAAAATTTGTTTCTAAACTGGTATAATAATTTCAAAAACTACATTTTCTCTATATATGGATACAAAATTGCAAATTAGCTATCTTTCTTAGTATCATAATAGTTCAGCTCTATACTATATGAGTATTGACAATCACAATACAAAAGGAAGATCCAAAACGAAGTAGTGCAATGCCTGCTATAAGTCGTAAAATAGAATGTAACATCTATACCAAGAGATAGAATATAGGGAAGAACAAAATGGTGGTGTGAAAATACATCGTTAAATAAAAATAAACATAAGCCAATATCCTACTCAAGCTTCCCGTATCTTGGTCATAACATATCGACGAGAAAACTTCCCATAATAAATGGAGTACACCAAGGAGTAATATCATTTTTATTAATTAATAATTCATTTTTATTAATTAATTTATTTTTATTTAATTTTATTTTATATAGAAAATCATAAATAAGTTTATTTTTAAAAAATGTATTAATTTTATTTTTTTTCAATTTTTTGAATAAGGTTAATTTTTTATTTTGTTTATTTTTTTAAAATGTATTAATTTTTTAATTTTTTCAATTTTTTGAATAAGGTTAATTTTTTATTTTGTTTATTTTTATATAGAAAATCATAAGCAAGTTATAAACAATTAAAAAAGTCATGAGTTGACCAAAATATGTCCAAGGTATCTACATGAAATTCTAAAAAAGTTTTAGTATCCAAAATAGCCCTCTATATTAACCACATTTACGCATATGGTACCAACAAAGTAGTGTGATTACAACACAAACAAGTCATCGCAAAAAGATGATTTCTTCTTTTGTCATAGAAGCAATCTCGGTGGCACTAGCTACCTCTCGAGCCTTGCACAAGGTGTACTATTTTCCTACATCATGTATAGATGAAGATGGGGTACATGTAGATGGGGTGTCATCGACCCACCAAAATTATGGACATCCACTATTTCCCTATAATACCAAATCTACATTAGTTGTTCCTAAAATGATTGTCTTACATTAATCCTAAACATAAATAATATGTTTCCATTTAACAACCTTTTTCCTACTAGGGCAACCCCAAAATAGACGCTCTGGATTACGTGTTGTCTGTGAGGTCTTCAACACGCAAGGTCCAACACCACATTCACACATAGGCACATTCGCAAAAGCCATCAATGGTATACTAGTTCAAAGATTGCACTGTCATGCAACATACCATTATCATTTTTTAATTATTTTGTTCATTCATACTTATTATAATTGCAATAAAAAAAACATACTAATGGAGATAACATCTAAGATCATATAGAAACATGAGTATTGACAATCATAGTACAAAAGGAAGACCCAAAATGAAGTAGTGCAATGCCTGCTATAAGCCATAAAATAAAATGTAACATCTATTCCAAGAGATAGAAGATGGGGAAGAACAAAATCCAAGAACAAAATGGTGGTGTAAAAACACATCGTTAAGTAAAAATAAACACAAGCCAATATCTTGCTCAAGCTTCCTGTATCATGCTCATAACATATCAGCGAGCCAAATTTTCATAATAAATAGAGTACACCAAGGAGTAACATAAAAAATAAATACAAGCCAACATCCTTCTCAAGCCTCATGTATCCTTCTCATAACATATGGGTAAAAGTACAAACCTGTGTCACACTTTTGTAAAGGAAAAGGTCAACAACACATAAATTGTTCAACTTTAACGACATAAATGTGGCATTTGTGTTTAGAATTTGAAAAATTGGATAAAGTTTATGCCTATAATTTTTATTAAAAAAAAATTGAACAAGAATTGACACAATTTTTTAATTTTTTAAGTCCATTTTTTAGTTGTTAAAAATATCGGGTCTACTTCCCACCAAACAAGTATATTAAAATAATCTTTTTTTTCTCTGATTTCAAAATATATTATAGATAACATGTATAACTAGTGCGGAAAAGAAGAAATATTAGTTTTCATTGTATATTTTCTCTGATATAACTATTCAAAGTCGAACTTATCTGAAATCAAAAAATTAAATCTCCCATCAAATTTCCCCTATCAAATCTACACCATTAAGAAAAAAAAAATTACATATTTTTGAAGAGGACTCTCTCCTCTAGTGTTAAATATAAATTTTAAATTTTTTTGGTATGATTTACTATTTTTTCTTTATTTCAAGCAGCATCTTCTCGAATGTTAAAATACCTACTTGTAGTATTTTGAAATTATAATATATTAGATCTAATCAAAATACTACAAAACTTATATGACAATAATCTTGACTTTGAGCTCTACAAAAGGGTATTTTTATATTTTTAAAAAAAATCATTAAAAAAAGGAGTTATCAAAACATCACTTTTCTGAAATAATTTTATTTTTTAGATAATTGCACCCAAATTGGTATAAAATATGCATTTAATAGATATTTTCAATTAGAAAAGTTGAAGCACTTATCTAATGAATCTAGCTAGATCATATGTCTGAAAAAATTAACACACAAAATTTGTTTCTAAACTAATGTAGTAATTTCAAAAACTAAATCTTCTCTATATATGGATTCAAAATTGTAAATTACCTATATTTCTTAGTATCATAATAGTTCGGCTCTATACTACATGAAATAACAGTAAAAACTAATATGAAAAACACAAAATTTGGGTAGAGCAGCCATATGGGTATTGTTGGAATAGTTTTGAAGAATTCAAAATGTACAGTTTTGATACTTTGCAATAGAACAACATAATTTATCAGTATAATTGATCTTCATCATTGGTACTCCTTGGTGTATTCTATTTATGTTTTCTAATGAAATAGGGTTAACCAAGTCAAGAGGTAGAGACATAAAATGGAACAGAATAATGTCAATGACAAACAATATACAATCATCAAGTATAGATATATTACATGCTTTGTCATTAAAACACATGCTTTAACTATAACATTAATATGATGCCAAGCAAAAAAGAAGGTGTTGGAACAATGTACAAAATTTGTACAAGATGGAGTAGTATTTTCAAAACTACTCCAGCTTGTAGTTTTTGTAATACAAAAAGTTAAACCTCTCTATATGAAATACACAAAATTTGTTTCTAAACTGGTATTGTAATTTCAAAAACTACATATTCTCTATATATGGATACAAAATTGTGAATTACCTATCTTTCTTAGCATCATAACAGTTCGGCTCTATACTATATGAAATAACAGTAAAAACTAATATGAAAAACACAAAATTTGGGTAGAGCAACCATATGGGTATTATTGGAACAGATTTGAAGAATTCAAAATGTATATTCCTAATACTTTGCAATAGAAAAACATAATTTATCAATATAATTGATCTTCATCATGTGGTACTCCTTGGTGTATTCCATTTATATTTTCTAATGCAACAAGGCTAAGCAAGTCAAGAGGTATAGACATAAAATGGAACAAAATAATGTCAATCAAAAACAATATACAATCATCAAGTATAGATATATTACATGCTTTGTCATTACAACACATGCTTTGATTATAACAGTAATATGATGCCAAGAAAAAAAAGTAGGTGTTGGAGCAATGTACAAAATTTGTACAAGTTGGAGTAGTATTTTCAAAAACTACTCCAGCTTGTAGTTTTTGTAAATTGCTACAAAAATTTAAACCTCTCTATATGAAATACACAAAATTTGTTTCTAAATTGGTATAGTAATTTCAAAACATCTACTCTATATATGGATACAAAATTGTAAATTACCTATCTTTCTTAGTATCATAACAGTTCGTCTCTATACTATATGAAATAACAGTAAAAACTAATATGAAAAACACAAAATTTGGGTAGAGAAGCCATATGGGTACTATTGGAATAGTTTTGAAGAATTCAAAATGTGTAGTTTTGATACTTTGCAATAGAACAACATAATTTATCAGTATAATTAATCTTCATCATGTGGTACTCCTTGGTGTAATCCATTTATATTTTCTAATGCAACAGGGCTAACCAAGTCAAGAGGTATAGACATATAAAATGAAACAGAATAATGCCAATCACAAACAATATACAATCATCAAGTATAGATATATTACATGCTAAAATAGACTGTTACATTTTTGTTAGAATATAATTTGAATTTAGTTGTAAGGTGTTTGAGTTATTAGAGATGAGCTTAAGATGTTATAAAATAATAAAAAGAAATAGTTAAAATCTGATGTACTATTTAAGATTTCAATGAACTAAATTTGATCTTATCTTTTATCTCAAAAAATTAAATGTAAATGCTTACCAACACTAAAAAAACCTAAAATGCACCATTGATAAAAAAAATAATTATTTTACTTTCCTTTGTTACCATCTAAAAGGTTTGCATGATGGATTAGCTCTCAATACGAATTTGCATATATAGAAATAACTAGCTCTCAATAAAATAGAATGTAACATCTATACCAAGAGATAGAAGATGGGGAAGAACAAAATGGTGGTGTGAAAACATACCGTTAAGTAAAAATAAACACAAGCCAATATCCTACTCAAGCTTCCTGTATCTTGCTCATAACATATCGGTGAGCAAACTTCCCATAATAAATGGAGTACACCAAGGAGTAACATCATAAATATGGATTTCAAATTGAAATCATGAATGACATATGTGTAGTCTTAGAACTATCCATTTGGAATTCTTCATGAACACATGTATATATGATGCCAAGAAAAAAAGTAGGTGTTGGAGCAATGTACAAAATCTATACAAGCTGGAGTAGTATTTTCAAAAACTACTCCAGCTTGTAGTTTTTCTAAATTCCTACTAAAAGTTAAACCTCTCTATATGAAATATACAAAATTTGTTTCTAAACTGGTATAGTAATTTCAAAAACTACATCTTCTCTATATATGGAAACAAAATTATAAATTACCTATCTTTCTTAGCATCATAACAGTTTGGCTCTGTAGTATATGAAACAACAGTAAAAACTAATATGAAAAACACAAAATTTGGGTAGAGTAGCCATATGAGTACTATTGGAACAGTTTTGAAGAATTCAAAATGTACACAGTTACGATACTTTGCAATAGAACAAAATAATTTATTAGTATAATTAATCTTCATCATGTGGTATTCCTTGGTGTATTCCATTTATATTTATTAGTAATATGATTCCAAGAAAAAAAAAGTAGGTGTTGGATCAATCTACAAAAATTGTACAAGGAGTAACAACTATATCCATTTTTAAGTAAATCATGAAAGCAATATATAATGCATGAAATAACAGTAAAAACTATATCATCATAACTACATGTATATATGATGTCGAGCAAAAAATTAGGTGTTCGAGCAATCTACAAAAAATGTACAAGCTGGAGTAGTGAGTTAGTCATGAATGGTGATTTGGGAAGAGAGCATCAATATATACTAGAGCATATATACTAGACCAGACATATGAAAATTTGGTAAAAAAAAAACAATGTCACACCAATATCAACTATGTGTTGCTAATATAACAAGTATCTTGGATAACCTTGCCAACTTAACACATATCTTGGCTAACCTTGCCAATGTTTAAAAAATAAGACTTAAACTGAAACAAATGAAACAAGAGATCTCCAAACTTCATGACAATGTACTTCACTCTCTCATCTTCATTCATTCTCAAAAACCCTTTGGCTCTTTCAAGTTCAACCATAAAGGTGTCATATGCCTTCAGCATAGTGCCTCGACTCAAATCAGGGATGCCTTTGAGGGCCTCATACACACTATCTAAGACAACATCTAAATCAGATTTATCCACTTTGATAACATGAGGCAAACGGATGTTCTCTTGCATTTTTTTTATAGTTTCACAAATTGCATCCAACAAACCAACCATGCTTTCCTTCTTCCTATTTCCCCTCCTTGATGATGGTGTTGAAGGATTTGGCCCGCCGCTTGCACTAGATTAATTGGAATGATAAAATTCATCATCCAAATCAATTGTAGTCTCAAGAGGTGTACCGATAGGGATTTCCTCATCACAATGTAGGTTCAGGCCCTCATCCATATGGTACCCTTCTTCTATCTCTTGAGTTGTTTTAGTTGTGGTACCTTCATCTATGTCATTACCCACAATTAAGGCTAGCTCATTGTAGTACTAGAAGGGTTGTCTCTTATACACTTTGGCATTTTTGAATTCTTTTCTTTGCATGTTTGCATAATTAATGAATTAGATCTTTGTCTTTAATTACTAACTTAATAAGAAGGAAATCTTGCTTAGATCAATAGATTCAAAAGAGTGTGTTACCTTCAAAAGATCATCCCACACCCTCTTGTCAACATCCATATATTGAGTACTCTCATTCCATGCAAAACCACTCATACTCCTCAACTCTCTCATAACTCTAAAACCTTGTTTCCATCCTTTCATCTTAAAATTTTCCTTTGACAGATTGAGGTTCATCTCCGCATTGAACCTCCTCTCAATGGTGGTCCACACTTATTTTTTTAAGCCCCCTTCACCTTTCCTTCCTAGTTGAACTTTCTCGTGGAGCAAGTCTAGGAATTTTCATTTCATTTCTCTTGTCCAAATAACCTTCTTGGAGGAAGAAGATACCTGGCTTACTTGAACCTCATCATCTATGCTCATCATGAGTTGTGTGAATGACATCACCTAAACCAGTTGTTAAATGCAATTATCAGCTACATGCAAATGAGGATGGATACTAAAGAAACACACATACAGCACTGGCATATAATCCAACATGTTGCCTTTAATCATACTATCTAGAAATATCTATTAGATGTCTTTATTATACATCCTCATTTCCATGCTATCCTCCACAATATCCCTGACAATATCTATCCTTGACAATACCTTCGACAATATCTTTCCATTATATCCTTGACAACACATATGGTCAATATCATTTATCATTTATGATCTATATCATCTAACATTTCTGATCTACATCATCTATTATTAAATGCAGTTCACATAGTTCTACTATAAATTATATAGAGCTTATGTGGTTCATACAGTTCTACTATGTATGCTCTAGTATATATACTTTCTATATATGTTCTAGTACATATGATGTAGTATATTTGGTCACTATATATCCTCCAGTATACATGCTCTGTATATATATGTGTGTGTGATAATGTCTCCTTGCTGAGTGTAATATACATATAAACCAATCATTATTATTAATCGTGTTGTTTATGATCAACAATATGTAATCTTGTTATGTATATTCTTATTTGATCATACAACTAAACCTATAAATATAAACAAGAATTCATATATGAGTTGTTTATAATGGCTGGCCACCACTACAATAATTTATAAATGAGTTGTCAAAATATATGTGTGTGTGTGTGCGCGCGCTCAATATATATTATATATATATATATATATATATATATATATATATATATATATATATATGTTGAGTATAGATTTTGACAACTCATATCTATATGCTCAATATATATATATATATATATCATATATATATATATATATATATATATATATATATATATATATATATATATATATATATATATATATATATATATATATATTGTTGGATACAATTGTCTGAAGGAGATTGTTGGATTAATTGTGTGTTGTCTTTGATGTCACACAAATGTCATATCATTTACCGAGCTCGGTCGATCAGCAAAGCAGTTCCTAGTATTTACCGAGCTCAGTTGGTCTGTAGGCAGTTTTCAGTATCTACCGAGATATTTCAGGCGTCAAAGAAAAATATGGCAGAAAATAGTGTTAACCAAGCTTCCATGGTCATCAAAGGAAAGTTAGTGTTTACCGAGTTCACTCGGTCTCCAAAAGATGTTACAGAATTCGCAGTGCTTACCGAGTTCTCTCGGTCACCAAAGGAAATCTCTTCAAATTAGTGTTTACCGAGCAAGGTCAGCCCAGTGAAGGATTTTGTTATTTTGAGAAATAAAGTTTGTTTATTCCAACCAACTGTTGTAATGATTAGTAATATTATTAGTGCCGACTTGACAATCTGAATGGACAATCCGAATGGTATATATAGAAGGTCAAGTTGTGAATTAAAAGTATGTGCAAGTGAAAAGAAGAAAAGTGTGAAAAAATTTTGAAGGATGATTAGATATCCTTGAAGAGCAGCAGAGATATATTTGATCAGGAAGGATCTAGTGAAGCAAAATAGAGATCTGTAATCAGCAATTCAGTTGCATCATTATTCAGGTCACTTCATTGTTACTTTCTTACCATTGTAGCAGTGATTTCAAAATATCCTAACCGAGTTGGTTTAACAGCCATTTTGTAAATCCTCTAACAAGGTGACAGTTCTATTGAATTGTTTCAAGACCTCTTACAAGGCCACTCCTAATAGGGTGATTAAATCCTCTAACAAGGTCACACCTAACAGTGTGTCTTGTAACCTTTAATCGGGTTGGCTCCTAACAAGGCTCACTTTAGAAGAGTGAAAAATAGTAACTAGTTACATTGGTGGTTTTTCCCATATTGGGTTTCCATGTTAAATTTGGTGTCTCTTGTGTTCATGATACTTTCTTTATTCATGTATGTTAATCACTGATGAATGCTTAAGAACAGTTATAATTAATACTCACTGTAATAACTGAGTTTTTAGTATAACAGCAGTAAATGATTTAATAAAATATCTAAGGGATCTGTGGTAATATTTTTGTGGTTAACTGATTCACCCCCCCTCTCAGTTACTCCATCTATATTTCCAACAATATATATATATATATATATATATATATATATATATATATATATATATATGCTCAATATATGTGTGTGTGTCTGCACGCGCTCTGTATATATGTTGAGTATAGATTTTGACAACTCGTATCTATATGCTCAATATATATATATATATATATATATATATATATATATATATATATATATATATATATATATATATATATATATATATATTGTAGGATTTGAGCAATACAAATCCACAGAACACCAAGATCATCTGCATACAAAAAACCTGTTACAAGGAAGTAGAGAGAAGAAGAGGCCAAGGGTTTAACTCAAAAATATGAAGAAGAAAATATCCTCAATTAATGAATAAATAATAATGTACAATGGATCATCCTTATAAAGGAGATCGAAAGCCTTGAAAGGCAAAGTCTAGTGCATGCAATAATCAGTTTGACTATTACATGACTAATGCATGAGTTTAGACCAACTAATGCATGTGCTTTTAACTAAAGAAAAAAGAAGTTGACATCTTAAGAAGGGAGTAAAGATTAATTAACATAATTAATACTTTACTCTAACACCCCCCCTTAAGATGAGAAACGATGCATCTACAAACAATGCAAAAAGAAAGCAAATGGGTCCCGACAATAAAGGCCTGATCAGGTACCCAAGTATAAGAAATCTTTGTAAAGCGGGGAAATAGAGAAAACTTAGTGGGAAAAACTCTACCCCAAAAAGAGATGAACTAGATGAAGGAAACAAAGCCTCCAATCTAGGGAATGTCCCAAAGAAAGGAACAAGAAAGAGCATGAAGCATCTCCAAAGCATGAAGCTGCAAACACTGTCAAAAGAAACTGCTGGAACCCCCACTGAAATAGTGCATGACCAAGTAGAGAAGACAAAGTCTGAAGAGTTGATCAATCGAAGAGGTGACCTCCAAAAGTAGGAATGAATGAGTGTCTATATAGTAGATGAACCATCTCACCGAAATGCATAGGTGCCTAGCCACTGCATCCGCCTAGTACATAGGAACAAAAATTGAATACGTAGATCACTCAACCGAACCAAGGAAGCAATAGAGCCAACAAGTGAACCCCCCCATAATTTTGAACAGGGAGAGGGGTGACAGAAACACTGAAATGCAATGCCAGAAACATCTACAAGAAGAAGAATCAGGAACACCAACAGTGCAATAGAAGTAAAAGCATAGGATAAAGGGTGGTGTGATAGACACATAGCATGGGCTAATGTCATGGAAGGTACACTCACTTGACAAAGGTGGATGAGCACAAAAGGCAAAAACATCATAACCCCCCATGGCACTTTATAACTGAGTGCGAGTACAAACAAACACAAGGTGTACAAGATCCTAGATATGCAAAAGTAGGCACTTTATCTCAGTGCATTTACAAGAAAAGGAATGCAATAGAAGAGAAGCATACTATTCTCAGAAGTTAGAAAGAAGAGTGAGCCAGAAGAGCAGAAGAAGAGATCCCAGGACTTGTAGAACCCAAGTAATCTGCCAGAGTGTGAAAGTACAAAATTTGAAGGAGAGAGAACCTAGAGCAAAATTTGGATAAAATACCCCTGCCACTGAAAAAATCACTGAACAAGCTTTCCAATGATAATATCGCTTTCTGAAAATGGAGTCCGGATGTGCTAGATAGAGCTCCCGGAGTGCAAACCTAAAGATATGGCTTTGATAGAGAAAAACACCATCAAAAAAATAATACTAGATAAAATAACCTCCATATCTAGAAAGAGCTTAGAATCAACTTTCTGACAATATCCCGTTTGCCGAATTTCGACACCGTATGCTCAAGATATGAGCAAAAAACCAACAACTGTGTTGGAGGGCCTAAAGAAGGTGTACAAGGATCTGAGGATGGGTGACGTCAGAAAAAGGACACAAAACCTCATAAAACTATTAGATCTGATAAAAGCTCAAAAAGAGCTTTTTGACAATATCTTCATTTGCTGAAAACGGAGCCCGGATGCAAGAGAAACAGATCCCAGAATGCAGGAGGTCTGAAAATACCACGATCACAAAGAACATCTGACTTTGACAGCAAAAAAGAGCATCAAAATGGAAAAATCATAAAACCATATCAACAAATTCGGATTGGGCTCGGAACCAAATTTCTGATGATATATCGCACACCCAATGACGATCCCGTATGCCTGAGCTATTGCAAAAAAATGCCCAATTACCCCTAAAATAGAGCCCTAAAATAGAGCCCTGAAAAATATGCAAGTTTTTTTAAAAAAAAAATTTAAAAATGCATGTCGCTGACGTCAGCGGATGGCCTAGGAGCTGAACAGTGGGACCCTGGTCACATGGTTGACTAGGGGGCTGGCGCTTGGGGGCCGGTGGAGTGGCGGTGGGCGTGGTGCCTGCGAAGGGTAGAGCAACCAGCGAGCAGAGGTGCAAATGGCGGTGAGTGCAGCACGGGTTCCAGCGAAGGCCGCCGGAGGGTAGTGACTGCGAAGGCCGCCGAAGGGCGCTGCAGGCCGCGGAGAGCTGGGTAGAGGCTGGGCGGCACCCAGGTGGCCGTTCGGCCCCAAAAAAAAATTTATTATATTTTTTTTTCAAAATCATCGACTGTACCCTACCTCGGAGTGTGTGTCAGGGCCATACGGCCCTGGTATGCAAAAAAATTGCTTCAGAAGCCAACTTGTCCAAAATTGACAAGTTTTATATAGATTTTGACTATCTCGGGCCTTTCGGACACAACCATGAGGTCTATATTTTCTCAAAATGCTCCAAAAAAAATTTCTTTTTTGCAGGCAAAAAAGAAATAAAAAATAACGTCTTGCAGAGAATACCAGAACTGAAAACTTGCTTCAAAAATACCAAAACAGGCAGTAGTAGGGAAGCTCTGATACCATGTAGGATTTGAGCAATACAAATCCACAGAATGCCAAGATCCTCTGCATACAAAAAACCTGTTCCAAGGAAGTAGAGAGAAGAAGAGGCCAAGGGTTTGACTCAAAAATATGAAGAAGAAAATATCCTCAATTAATGAATAAATAATAATGTACAATGGATCATCCTTATAAAGGAGATCGAAAAGCCTTGAAAGGCAAAGCCTAGTGCATGCAATAATCAGTTTGACTATTACATGACTAATGCATGAGGTTTAGACCAACTAATGCATGTACTTTTAACTAAAGCAAAAGGAAGTTGACATCTTAAGAAGGGAGTAAAGATTAATTAACATAATTAATACTTTACTGTAACATATATATATATATATATATATATATATATATATATATATATTATATATATAATATATATATATATATATATATATATATATATAAATATATATATATATAATATACATATACATATACATATACATATACATATACATATACATATATATATATATTGAGCATATAGACAACTCATATCTATAAGCTCAATATATATATTGACAACTCATATCTATATGCTCAATATATATATATATATATATATATATATATATATATATATATATATATATATATATATATATATATATATATATATATATATATATATATATATATATATATATATATATATATATATATATATATATATATATATACTAAGCATATAGATAGTGAGTTGTTTCTAATGGTTGGCCACCACTACAATAATTTATAATGAATTGTCAAAATCTATGCCTTTACCCAAAATGAGCCTATACATCTTCCACTTGAAAATGTGGAATTGGAATTTGAGTTTGAGGGCCAAATTTCCATTTTTTTCAATCTCCATTTTGAAACCATTTCAGGTCCCTATGCAAACAAATTTAAAACATTCACATCATTTTCCCCAACCTTTGGAAAGCATTTGTGTGGGCGACAAACAATAGGTTGTGGGTTTCCTGTGTTGTTGTGTTGTGTTGGAATGGTTGTGGTTTTCTTGGGTGGAATGGTTTTGTTGTTGTGTTGTGTTGGGTTTATAGTATATATGCTCTAGCACATATGTTTCACTTTGTACTAGAGCATATATAGTGAGTGTATATACTGGCATAAGTACTAGAGCATATATATTGAGCATATATCAGAGAAAGATATTATTTTGGGTATAGGTATCGAGAGCTTGACTGTACTATTACAACAGTGCAATGTCTTCTTTGTTTTTAAAGAACAGTAAGAAAGGAGGATGTAACTTAGTAACCCAACATCAATGGGAAGATAGTATAAGGAGTATTATTAGAAAAATAAATGAAAATATAAATGGAACACAGCAATGGTATACATAATCAGAATAGCCTTGTTGCAATAGGAAATATAACTGGAATACACGAAGGGGTATCATCATAAAATTGGACTGCAGGATTCATTTGTTTCAAAGAATTTGCTATATGTGAACACTCAGAACACATGATTTGAGCATCTAAAATAGAACAGTATGATTGATCCTCATCACTTGGTACTCCTTGGTGTATTCCATTTATATTTCTAAATGCAACAGGACTAACAAATTCAAGAGGCATAGACAATAGTTCCATCTAGGAATGAAGATACAAACAAAAGAACAATGAAACCATCATGTATATCAATGTATCTGCATTAAATTACATTAAAGAAAAAAGAAAGGTTCCCTAAAAATATAACTAATGTCTACGTCTATAGTCTTCCCACATCCTACATGCTATATCATGTTGAAATTTCCCCCAATCATCCCTATCATGCTAACTCAACCTATATGTCTCAACTATTGGTACATTTATCTCATCATGATCATCCTCCTCTTCAATAGCCACTTCAGATGGAACGTTGTCCTCTATAGTAGTAAAGTTGTGCAGTATACATCATGTTAAAACAATACGTTCTTGTGTCATGATTGGATAAGATGTTGCATGCCTCGGGATAGGAAAACGCTGCTTCAAAATCCCAAATGTACACTCTATTGCATTTCTAAGCAGGGAGTGTCAGTGGTTAAACAACTCTTGTGGACTGTTTATAGGGTTTTCTCTTGAAAACTCCTGTTGGGTATATGCTTAATTTTCTAAGGTTTTTGTCCAATTTTTGTTTTAGTCTCCTTGTAAGTGCTTTGCCTAGTCTAGGGTTTGTAAAATTCATAAAAAATTGTCATGACCAAGCTCAAAAAAACCCTTACCCTAGGTTTTGTCCTTAAAGAATTTTGAATTCATGTCAAAATCATCAAGTTAGCCCTGAATTCTTTTAATTCATTGTTACCTTTTTGGCCACTTAAGTGTTTAGCCGTGCACGTGATTATTTTTCTCATGTGTTCGCTGAATCGAAAAGTTTCATTGCATGTCTCATATAGTTTTCGGTGAATCAGCGAATAGGTTGGAACCTTGTTAAGTGTTATCCTCAGTCGCAGAGTCTCCAAGTATCCAGCGGTTATTAGAAAACTTTATGCGACTTGGTGAATGCATTATCTCTTCTTCGCTTATTCCTTGGTGGTTTTCTGTTAACACTCAGTGACCTAGCGACAATGGTTATCGCTCATTCTCTAAATTGAGCGGTTAAGGGTTATATCAATTGGTGACTTGGAGAATACCTTTGATCGATGTCAAGATCAATGGTTATGTTTTAATCTCAAGTATCTTTTGGGTCCTACATGTTTGACTTCGAAAATGAGCGACTGAGTACTTGTATTATTATCCTCTAAGTCTAGCGGTTCTGACAATTTGATGTAATGAGTTTGGCAGAGGTAAGGCTTTTTGTGTTCGCTTATTCTCGGAATAAGTTAGCAAAATGCTAAATGATCTGGTGATTCAGTGAATCATGTGGTCGCAAGTTCTCTTAAAAGAAAGGTAAACGCTAGAAGTATTTGGCGAATGGGTGAATCAAAGGATTAGCAAAGTATTAAGTCTTCAGTCGCTTAATCACGTAATGAAATACTCAATGTTTGAAGTATTGGGAGATTCAACGAACCCTTTGTTCGCTGAGTCTCGTAATCAAATGATTAAAGATCATATGTTTCAGTGAATTAGTGATAGCCTTGGATCATTGTCAAGATCAACGATTAATTCAGAATCTCAGAATGGAGATGATGGTTAAGGAAAGATTCAGCGATTCAGAGAGTAAAGGCTTCGCCAGTTCTCTAAATAATCAAGCGGTTAAGTGTTTCATTAAGCGAATGCGTGAACCCTTTGTTCGCTAAATCTCCAAGAAAGTTGATAGTTAGCCGGGACATTAAGAAAATGGGAGATGGCCTTATTCGCTAGTTCTCCAAATGATAACTGCAGTCAAGTGCTTGAAGGTGATCACTTTGTTCACTGATTCGCTAAGTGGATGAAGAGTTAAGAATTGCATTGCGAGAACCCATGAAGGCTTTGGTCGCTAATTTATGAATATGAGCTAGGTTTAACATTGTATTAAGCGATCATAACAAGCTTTCAGTCACTGATTCATTGAATGGGCTCAGTTGGAAAAGGTAATAAAGGAAAAGAAAAAGATCATTGCTACATGGAATAAAGTACATTGCCAAGCTGGAGAGTAAACCAATAAGCCATCCAATCAATTGTAAAAGAAGGATTTCATCACGTAAACAGGGTTCAAAAGTACAAAGCTGAAATCATTGCTTCTTGGCCTTATTTTCAACTTTTTAAATCTATCTGTCAACATCCTTGCATCGGCTAGCTATGATTTGAAAATTGGTGATATGTGAAATTGAATGTGGGAGCAATTAATGATTGATTTGCAATGATTGTGGTAGTTGTACACATTTGATCTGTACTGATAAATAAGCTAAGCTCGATCACAAGAAGCTTTCAGTCGCTGATTTGTTGAATGGGCTCAGTTGGAAAAGGTAATAAAGGAAAAGAAAAAGACCATTGCTACGTGGAATAGACTACATTGTCAAGCTGGAGAGTAAACCAATAAGCCATCCAATCAGTTGTAAATGAAGGATTTCATGATGTAAACAGGGTTCAAAAGTACAAAGCTAAAATCATTGCTTCTTGGCCTTGTTTTCAAGTTTTTAAATCTATCTGTCAACATCTTTACATCAGCTAGCTATGATTTGAAAATTGGTGATATGTGAAATTGAATGCAGGAGCAATTAAGGATTGATTTGAAATGATTGTGGTAGTTTTGTTGGAATCATTTACCGTTGCACCAAAAGCTCAAACTATCAATGCCCGATACAAATGCTAGATTTAACCCGATCCACAGGAGGTGGTTAAGCCATGTCACGAATCTCCAAGGAGGTGCTGACCACCAAGTCAACAATCTCAACAATCTCCCCCTCAGCACCGACTGAGCCTTCAGCTCCAACTGAAGGGAGACTCAAACCCATGACCCAAGGCTCTGATAACAATTGTTGGAATCATTTGTTATTGCAACAAAAGCTCAAACTATCAATGCCCGATACAAATGCCAGATTTAACCCGATCCACGGGAGGCGGTTAAGCCATGTCACGAATCTCCAAGGAGGTGCTGACCACCAAGTCAACAATCTCAACAAGTTGTACACATTTGATCCGTATCGATAAATAAGCTAAGCTCATTATTTCCTGTGTCCAAAACCAGTCGAGGAGAATTGTGTTTTTCTGAAGCACTTTTCGAGCGCCAAGAAAATAGAGTTTGCAAAATTGAGAGTATTTGTAGGAAAAATGAGTCAACCAAAGCATAATGTAGTTTCTTCCAGTAGTGAATCAAAGTCTAAAAGTGGCGAAGATAAGAGAAAATTGAATTATTCAGAAGAATTCATGAAATTGTTGCCGGAATCCAGTCAGAACAAGAGGGCTCTTGATGATGTTTTTGAAGATTATCTAGGTCAATGCAGAGATCCTATCACTTAGAATTTTTTAGGTTATACTATCTTCAATTTATTTTATGGAAATAGAAATAAGCATGTTCATGTTTGTAATGGTTGGGTTTTGGGTCTGGGGAAATTAGTTGTCCCTGATGTATTCTTAGATGTGGATTTAATTGTTGCACTAGCTAGCCATTATGACCCTATTTCCAAAACAATTAGAAAAGAGGACCAATCACCCTTAGTTACTCTTGATAGGGGTTCTTTTATGAAAACTTTTGGTCTATACACGTCCTCTTCAACTGAGATTGACTTGAACCAGGAGAAGGAAAAATACAAGAATAACATAGGGATAGTAAAGGACCAAATGATGAAGCACATCCCAAAATAGGATAAATATATAGCTCCCCTCCCTGTTCACATGAATTCCCATTACCAATTTAAATCCCTCCAGTATTATATGAGGGAGACTTGTTATGGGTTGTGTAGGGTTTTGGGAATTGATGGGGATGTAGAATTTTTACCAGCTGATCTTTTGATGATTATCCTAGACATCAAGAATTCCTTGGTAAATACTGACTATGATTACATCCAGTATGTAATTGATAGAATACATGAAGGGTTGATATCTCTTAAGGAAAGTAAAAGTCCTATTAAGATCATGCATTATTCTATCTTGATGCGATTGATTTTATATTTCGATATCAACAGTTTTGATTTGAAAATGCTAAAGCCAAGGTTTACTTTCCAAGATCAGCATAATCCAGTACATTTATGGGTGAGGTTATGGAATTCTACTTCCAATGAAGGGGATTTTTGTGTTTTTCAAAATTTCATTGTCTTTCCAATTATAAGGATGTTAGGCATCAATGTCACAAGGATATCCCCAAGGGTCCTTAGGCTCCTAAGACCATTGCAGTTTGTGGACAAGTGGGAAGGAGACCATAATTGGGGTGACTTTTACCTAGGGGAAAATTCTACAATTTTGAGAGTCTACAGTTGCCCCCAACCCCCACATTTGTTACCAAAATTTGTGCCTCCAAGAGTTGCCTGTTTGGAATTTGTTTGGCAGTTGATGTGCACAGATAGAGAACTTCTAGCCCCTCACAGGAAGGGTACACTCACAACTAGGCAATTCAAGATAGGTGACTTCCTGGTAGGAAAGAGGGCATTTCCTCAAATCACTGCATGGTTAAATCAATACAAGATGGTTGCTGGAGCTTGTAGACTTGTAGATCCTGAGGACTTTATCAAAACTGCCAGGATGGCCTATATTCCAAACATTGGTGTGATTAAGGAACGTGAAGGTTTAGATGAGGAAGATATAATCAAAAACACTATAGAGAATGATAAGGTTAAAAGGAGATGGAATAGGTTCTTTGATTTGATAGATTTGTCTAAATAGCTGAAGGCAGCTCAAATTCCTTTTGATGGCTTTTTCCCTGACCTTCCTTACTTGAAGAAAATTGATAGGATGATAGAGATGTATGATACTTTGGAAAACCAAATGGAGGGGCTAATTGATAAAAATAAGCCAGAGAAGAAAAGGGATTACTCATCTTCTAATCAGGAGGATTTTACTGATGAGTCACAAGAAGGAGATAGCCCTCCACAAGTTGGGGAGCCACCAGTTGTTGATCTTACTCACGATCAACCAGAAATAGAGAATCCTCCAGAGCCACCCTTGAAGAAACAGAGGCTTTAGGAAGGAGAGCCTTCAAGGCAAGGAAAACAAAAGAGAATAATTGATAGAGCATCTACTCTAGTGATAGGTGATAGGGCTTACCATCGTCAATTGAGAAAAACAATAAGAGCAGGCAAGAAGGTGGCCACTAATGAAACAGATAAGGAATAGTCCCTGTGGTTAGAAAAGGATACCAGAGAGGTTTATGAGGAGGAATTTTTTAGTGATGACCAATTTATTAAAACTGATGAATTCAAGAGTTTTCTTATTTCGAACAAGCAACAAGAGGTGAAGAAAGCTTTGCCTGAAGGTATGGAGCCAAGTGAAGAAACATTGAGAGCTTTAACTTCTTATGATCCTAGCCTAGATCCTATAACTGCAGATGAAGCTAGACAAATGGTTAAGTCAAGTGGAATGCTATTGACTCCAGGATGGGATCTGACTTCTACATTCATCATAGATCAAATAATGAAGCAACCACAGGGTAGCCTATCATATGAGGTTCACATTGGTGACATGATAAGAGGAAGTGGCTATGACCCTAAATCTCAAGCTGTTGCAATGTGGTCTATGGCCCCTAGGACACAAAAGCCATCTCTATTAAGTATAGAGGATAAGATGGAAGGGAATAAGATCATATGGACTATGTAAAATACAACTGACCTTGAAGTTTCCAAGGCAATAACTCATTGGGCTAACCTGAATGAAGCAAAGACAGTTCAATTGTCTAAGAGGTATTCAAAATTGTTTGAAAGCTCAAACCTGGTGGCCAAGGATAGAGACTTGAAAATGATGAAGATCAAACAATTAGAGGATGAGTTGGCAGAAGTAAGAGTCAGGCTTGAAGAAGCCTCAAAGGTAGTTCCTCCTCCTTCTTTGCAAATTGAGGCCCCTGTTCAGACAGATGTGGAAGTTCCTGAGAGACCTACTGAGGACTTGGAAAAGATAAGGATAGAGGCATCTTTGGACACTATGTCAAAGATTGTGCAATACAGGTGGGATAAAATAATAGAAAGGATGGAAACAATTTACCAATCAGTTAGTCAATTGCACCAAGCCAATGGAAAGGTGAATGAATCATTGGCTGCTCTAGAGCCACTTCATAGCATTTGGTCTGGGAGGAGCTTATTATTTGATAAACTTGATAGCCTACAAGAGCATAAGCCTGAGATCTCTAGGGTGGTGACTGAAGTTTTTGAGAAGATTGGCTTAGTTAGTGTTGTTTCAAAGTTTTTTAAGGGTAAGTCTAACCAGGTAAAGGCTAAGTTGTCTATGTTTGATAAACATTATAGCAAGTATTTACCTCCAATATGTGATGAAAATGAAAATGTGATTAAGTTGGAAGAATGGAAACTATCAATGGATCAGTTGGTGATTTCACAAGATGTTTTCCTTAGTGACAACTATATTTTGGATTTTGAGAGATGTAACAACATAATTGATAGTCTTTTTAAAATTGAGAATGATTGCATATGCTTTGTGGCAGAGGCCAAAAATATAACTGACTCCATGTGGGATAAGCAAATCAGATTACTACAAGAATTGCAGAATTACAACTGGCCATTTGATGATGATGTAGCAGCTTGGGAGAAGTTAACAATAAAGAAGAAGAAGAAGCCAGTTGTCCAGCTTATAGAGGAAGAAGAAGAATAGAGCTGCAGATGGCACCTGATCGAGAAATCAAGGGAGAGCATGTTTCAAATAGAGGATGATGTAAGTTAGCCTATAATGGCGGTCATCATTCATGCAACAAATTTAGCAACTGCTCTGAAATATCCTTAGACAAAGGTGCCACCTGCAAAATTGTTGAGAAATAGATATTTGTAATCTATTGTTGCAATCAAATTTTGTCAGTTTGTAATCTTGTCTCTAGTGTAAGATCTTTTCTAGCAATCCCAAGCTTTTTGCATCCTTTCGAGGATTCCAATATGGTTGAGATTATATATAGCAAGTTTTTTTCTCATTTAAAGGGTGGTTGATACATTTTTGTAAAGAAGTTCTTAAATATAGAACCTTGTTTTCTTTGAAGTCAAAAGAATATTGTATTAACACATTTTGATATTAATACAAAGCATACCGGAACTCTATTACTACTATTTGTTGTCTTTGTGTATGGATAATTTAGTTTTCTTATGCATTCAAATTGTAAGGCTTTTTCAATGCATTGTTCACAAGGTGAATATAGGGGTTAAACTTAAGTTTCTTTCAAGGGAAGAGTAAAATCTTAAGGGAGGTCTCTATGAATATATTGTCCATATATGAATTTGATGACAGTGATAGGAATTAAAAGAATGGGATGTCAGGCATGTCATTTGGGTTCTAGTATATTTGTCTTGATAGATTTTTGTGGAGATAGGGTTTGACTCTGATGCCCATGTAGAATAAGGCACTGGTTTGAGATACATTTGCATATGTTACCACCTGAAAATATAAACATTTGATTCATTTTACTTTATTTGCATAATCCTTGTCTGAATCATTCTGTGATAAATTCATGGATGTATATTGTAATGCTTTACAGAAGCACTGAGTGAGGTTAACCTTCCTTGAGTTTAACTCATAAAAAGAAGAAGGATAAATATCCTTAAGCCACTGATCAATATTGTTGCTTTCATAATTTCTATCATAGTGTTGTGTATCAAGATTGTTTGGGCCATACTAAGAGTTGCAATGTCTTATTGAGTTAATTCTGAGAAGGACAATATAATAGTGAAGGAGCTAATTCTCAATTCAAAGCTCATTTCAAACAGTGAATTGTTATAGGTAAACCCGCCTGAGTTTTTATACTCAAAGTGAAGAAGGTTTTTATAACCTTAATACCTTAGTGCTTGCAATTTTGTCAGATGCATCTATTGGGATTATATGAGTTCATGAATTATTAATCATTTGCAGATTTAAGCACTAATAAAATTGGCAACTCTACTGGGGATTTTTTAACATGAATACATAATAGCTTTGTGTATTACAGTCTATTGTGTCATTTGTGGACCAGCATAAAATAATTTGATTCCCGCTTAATAGTGGGTGGCGACTCTAAGAATCTGTGTTTACCATTTGCTAGTATCTCTACGTTCTGATATATTTTGTATCACATACCATGAGTTGACCAAGGTACACTATGTCTTACTACAAGGATCACCGAGAAGATAATATGGGTGATGAGCTCCATACACCAAGTAGAAAGCAATGGTCTAGGAGAGGTCACAATAATGGTAGTTCCCAAGGCCCTTCTTGAGAAAGATCTCATGTCCCACTTCCTCATCTTCTGATGATCCCGAACATGTCAAGAAGGTCACGCTAAATATTCATATTCAGAAAGAAGTTGTCACAGAAGTCACAGAAGTAGGTTATTTCCCTACGAGAGAAACCCTAGAACAACCAAAAGAAACCTCTACTGCTGAAACTGCTTCCTACGATTCTGAGAAGTTGAGAGAAGAGGTTATTTCTTTGAGAAAGAAAGAGTGTGAACAACTTGCTGAGATTGCTAATAGGGTGAAAGTGAGGGAACAGCAAATCTATGAATTGCTCATGGAGAGGCAGGAACTTCTCAAGAGAACCAAGAGAAATGAGACCCAGGTTAGTGATCTAAACCAAGATGTTCAAGGTTTAGATAAGGACTTGTTTGGCGATATGGAATATTTGAGAAAGCAGGCTCAGGATACTAAACCTAAAAAAGGTGAATTTGAGGGAACAGGCCATGTTCTAAGGCAATTGAATCCCTTTGAAATCCAGAGAAGTAAGGAGATTAAAATTGCTCCCAAAGAAGTCCCTGATAAGGGAAAACAAAAGGTGGTGAGTGTAAATATTAATGAGCCCAAGAAAATTGTGGCTGCTCCTAATGTACCTTCTCAAACAAATATAGACTTGGAAAAGGCTAGAAAAGCAAAAGAGGATTTGGCTATTCAATTGGAGAAACTCAAGTTGGAGGCTGCTGCAGATGAAATGAAGAGGAAGATTGCCTTCCTACATGCTAACATGAACACATCTGCTAGTAGTTCTATCCCTATTACCACAGGAACAATTCCACCCAGTCAGCCCAATACTTCACTTCCAAATTCTCAAGCCCTTCACCCTGGACAAATTCTACCTGGACAAGTTCCTAATCAAGTTCCCCTTATAGCTAGTGGAACAATGGGAACTATACCCTGTCAAAATGTTGTAGCTACCCCTCTAAATCAACCAAATATCCAAAGAAGACCAGTTCATTTGGATAAATATAGGCCTCTATTCTTTGATGGTATTCCTGGTCAACCTAATGCTATCCCCAATGAAATCAGAAAGAAAATCCCCTTATTTACTGGGAATAATGTCATTACCTGTGAAGAGCATCTAAAATTTTTCATAGATAAGGTCAATGATTATGAGATTGAACATGAAGATGTCATAATGAAGCTTTTTGTTCAGTCATTGATTGAAGATGCTAGGGATTGGTACAAGGGTCTTCCTGAGAATAGTATTGCATCTTGGGATGAATTTGTCAGGTGTTTTAAAGAGAAATATGTAGAACATGTGAACTCTAGCTACATGCTCAATGAGTTCAATAATATCAAGAAGCACTATAATGAGAGCATGTCAGAGTTCAATAGCTGATTCCAAAAGGCTATGTATAAACTGTTCCAAGTATTGAGGTTAGACGATGCAGTCTGCATGACAACTTATTTCAACTCTATGGATGGTAAGATGTCTTACCTTTTGAGAGATAAGAATCCTCGTACTCTTAGGGATGCATTTAAGTTGGCCATAAATATTGAGAGTAACCGAAAGGCATCTGGCCAAATATACAAGAGGGGTGAGGGTAGACTATGGAAAGAGACCAGGCCACAGCCTGCAAGGGCATCCAAAGAAGAGGATAGAATGGACAAAGGACCTAGTACTAACAAAGATTTCCCAGAAAGGTTTGATAAAGGTGGTATAAATTTTCAAGATACAAGGCTGCCTTATCAAAGGTAGGACAAAGCCCCTAACTTAAGAGATATGCCTTACAAAACAAACTGGAAAGATGGGAGGCCTATTCCTGATAATAATGAACCCCAAAAGGGAAGAGATACACCAGATCCTCTAAGGAAAAACACAACACACAATGTGGAAAATACCCCTTGGTGTGTGGCTTGTAACATGCCCCACTCACCATTTCAATTTGTTGTGGCTCAAGCGTTGGGAGAAGAGGCTAGTGATTTATGTGCAGGAGATTATGAAGAATCTGAAAAGCCTGCCATTAACATGTTCACTACTGAACTAATGGGGGACCTTTTTTCCTTAGATGATGAAGCTATTTGCCTAGATGTTGATCATAAGAGAAAGTTTTTCTCTAATTATGAGAAAAAAAATATTTAATCACTCTAATCATGAGGAGTCTGATAATAATGATTGTAAAACTCATATGGTAGAATCAGGATCAGATGAGAAACAGTGGAGAAAGCCCAGTGAAGAAGAGATCAGAAACCTAACTATGGCTGCCATAACACAAGCAAGATCCTCATATAATTTGAGGAACAGAAAGGTGGATAATGAGCAGGGAGTCCCCAGATCGGTGTTTGTCAAGAGTAATCCTCAAGATAAGGATTCTCCAAAGCCCAATGTTGTAAATAGTAAGGATCAAGGGCTTATGAGTGAAAAAAAGAAAAAGGAGGAAGTTATTATTGACAAGGTGAAAAAGAGAACTGGTAGGTCAAAGGATCACTCTGATTTTTCTACTGATTCCCCTACTTTTGATATGAGACATGCCTTGTCCCAGATGAAGGTCTCCATCCCTTTGCTTGAAATGCTGAAAATAGAGGAGCACAAGACAGCGGCCTTGGCTCTTATAAATGAACAGAGATCTATGCTTGCTTTGCAAGAAGAAGGGAATTCCATGGAGAAGCCCATTTCAATTCATGATATCTCTGATGTGTGTGTTGGAACAATTGTGACATGAGAACCTTCCTCTATCAACCCTTTCTATGTTACTTTAATTGTGAATAATTTGTTGTTGAAAAATTGTATGATTGATTCTGGTGCTGCCACAACTGTGATGCCCTATCATGTAATGAAAGAACTAGGGTTGCAAGTTGACACTTCTAATGGCAGGTGTTATGCAATGGACAACAGGGCAGTACCTATTGTAGGGACCTTGATTGGAATTGAAGTAAAAATTGTTGCATTCCCAGAGGCCACATATAAAATGGATGTGGTTGTTGTGGATACAAAGCCTCATTATGGCATGTTACTATCAAGGTAGTGGGCTATAGCAATGGGTGGAAAATTAGAGTTAGACTTATCATATGCCACTATTCCAATCAATGGGACTGAGGTAAAGTTGTATAGGGAGCCTCATTCCTCAGTCATGGTGGAAATGGTTGCTCCAGAGGATCTGAATTGTTTTGTAGATATTGACATGAGCAATTTTTTGATTGAAGAGGCAGTACCTCAAATGAAAAATATAGATCCAATTATGGATGAGCTGGTATTGCAATGAGATGGCCTATGGAAAATTTTCTTTGATGGTGGATGCTCCAAGGAAGGATCAGGAGCTGGTGTTGTATTCATTTCCCCATCAGGTACTACATTTAAGTATTCTTTCTTGTTAACTTTTGAGTGTACCAATAACACTGCTGAGTATGAGGCTTTAATAATAGGATTAGATGTGGCAATAAAACATGGTATTAAATTTTTAAAAGTCCATGGTGATTCCTAGCTGATTATAGCCCAAGTAAGGTCTCAATATGCTTATAAGGATGCAAAACTCAAGTTGTATAAACATGTTGTTTGGGATAGATTGGAGTTTTTTGAAGCTTTCAATTTGCTTTGGGTAGAGAGGTCTAATAATATCATGGCAGACTTCCTTCCTAACGTTGCCCTAACAAATAATGATATTACTCTTTTTGGTGTCTCCATGCTGGAGATCAAAACTAGGCCTGCAGTGCCTGATAATATATACAATTGGCAATTTTTTGAGGATGACCTTGATATCCTTAGGTTCCTTCAAGGCCTTGATCAATATGATGGTCAGAAAATAGATTTCAATGAGATATAGCAATGTGTTGAAGGAAAAGAATGCATCATAGGGAATGAGATAGTGCAGTTACCCTCAAATCACATACCTAAAGGGTTAGTGGAACTGGAGGGGATGTTTAAAATAAATGATGGTTTTTTGTCCCAAAAGTCTAACACCAAAATGGAAGACTTAGAGGAAATAAGCCTATGATTTGAAAATTTCCCCCAGATGGTGTACATTGGCAAGAAACTAAGCAGAGAGATCAGAGGAAATCTGATTAGACTTTTGAAAAAATATAAACATGTGTTTGCTTGGTCCTATGATGACCTCAAAGCTTATAGGGCTGATCTGTTTCAGCATGAAATCCCTCTAAAGGAGGAAACCAGGCCTTTTAGATAGAAGTAGAGACCCATTAACCCTTTACTGGCCACTAAGATGCAGGTTGAGTTGACAAAATTGAGAGATGCTGGTATCATTGAACCGATTAGGCACTCAACTTGGGTTTCAAACCTTGTACCAGTACGGAAAAAGAATGGTGGCATTTGGCTCTGTGTTGATTTTAGGAATCTGAATGTTGTCTCACTCAAGGATAATTATGGATTGCCCAATATGGAGGCCATGCTGCATAGGGTGACTGGATGTGAACTCTTGTCAATGATGGATGGTTTCTTGGGTTATAATCAAGTGTTGGTCAGAGAATCAGAGAAATTTAAGACAGCCTTTACAAGCCCATGGGGAACATATGTATATGTTTGCATGCCCTTTGGTCTAAAAAATGTTGGAGCAACTTTTCAGAGAGTAATGGATGTTGCATTTGAGGAGCTGATCAATGTTTTAATGGTTTTTTATCAGGACGATCACTGCTTATTCCAAGAAAGCTGATGATCATTGTTCCCATTTGGAAAAGGTTATTCTTAAGGCCTTAGAATTTGGTGTGTCCCTGAATCCCAAAAAGTGTCAATTTGATGTGACAGAAGGGAAGTTACTTGGACACATAGTGTCAAAAGAAGGAGTCAGGATTGATCCTGAAAGAATAGAAGCAATTAAAAAGGTCTCTCCACAAAAGAACATAAAGGGTGTCCAGTCATTCTTGGGACAGATTAATTTTGTAAGGAGATTTATTGCTAACTTTGCAGAATTGGTCAAACCCATAGTAAAGTTCCTAAAGAAGGAAGTGAAATTTGATTGGAACCTTGAAGCTCAACAAGCTTTTGAAAGAATCAAACAAGCAATTCAAGAGGCCCTGATTTTGGTGTCACCTGATTACTTAAAACCATTTTCTCTATTTTCTTTTGCATCTTTTCATACTATTGCGGCTATCCTTTTACAAAAGGATCAAGAAGGATATGAACATCCTATAGCCTTTTTCAGCAAGTCATTACAATCTCCTAAATTAAATTATGAACTAATGGAAAAGAAAGCCTATGCACTTGTAAAGGCAGTCAAAGCTTTCAGACC
Source organism: Chamaecyparis obtusa (assembly GCA_027943335.1). Lineage (NCBI taxonomy): Eukaryota > Viridiplantae > Streptophyta > Pinopsida > Cupressales > Cupressaceae > Chamaecyparis > Chamaecyparis obtusa. The sequence goes on along the minus strand of BSBK01001852.1, from coordinate 91,034 downwards.
ATATCTGGTCTGTGCAAAGGTTAGTGCTTATGTACCTCATGTTGCAGTAAAGGATATTCTAGTACAGAGTGAAGTCACAGGAAAGAGATGTAAATGGATAAACAGGATTCAAGAGTTTGACCTTGAAATTCACATTACCAAATTGGTAAGAGGATTGGGACTTGCTAAGTTAATGAGTAAAGAAAATATGGACCTTGTCCAGGTAAATAATGTTACTGCTAATAGTGATATGATCACTAGTATTGAAACACAACCTTGGTACAAGGATATTGCTTACTTTATCAAAAATGCTAAATGTCCACCTGAATTGAATGATAATCAAAGGAGGAGTTTGAGATTGGAGGCTCAAAGATATGTGTTGATCCAGGGTGATTTGTATTGGAAAGATAATGATGGCATTCTACTATTTTGTCTGGATAAGCACCAATCAGAGAAGGTGTTGAAGGAAATGTACTCTGGAATGTGTGGAGGACATCATTCTGCTTGGTCAACAGCTCATAAAATCTTAAGGGTGGGATACTATTGGCCTGTATTGTTCAAAGACACTCATTCTTATGTTAGAAAGTGTGAGCCTTGCCAAAGGTTCTCCAAGAAACTGAAATTCTCAGGAGCATTATTATTAAACCTTGTTGTTGCAGAAGCTCCTTTTGCAATGTGGGGTATGGATTTTATTGGAGAGTTCTCTGAAAAGTCCAGTGGGGGACATAGTCATATTTTGGTGGCTACTGATTATTTCACCAAATGGATTGAAGCCATTCCAACCAAAAGGGCAACCAGTGTTGTTGTAGTTGAATTCTTGATGAATAATATAATCACTAGATTTGGTGTCCCTGTTAAATTGGTTGTAGATAATGCCATGAGTTTCAGGTCACAGGAGATTACTGATCTCTGCTAAAAAATGGGCATAGTGTTGTCTTACTCCTCTCCTTATCATCCACAGGCCAATGGACAGGCCGGATCCAACAATAAGAGTATTTTGCAAATCTTGAAGAAAACCCTGGAAAAGAATAAGAGAAGTTGGCATGTGAAATTAAAGTTAGCACTATGGGCTAATAGAATTTCTGAGAAGAGAGCTACGGGTAAGTCCCCTTTTGAGATGGTATATGGTGCAAAATCAAGATTGCCAGTTAATAATTTCCTTCCAATCTATAAGTTTATGCAAGAAGAGGATGTGGAAATCAGTGATCCACTACAGGATAGAATGGTTCAGCTGATTGAATTGGATGAGATTAGGAGGGAAGGACAAAGAGAAAATGTGAAGCTGCAGCTAGAAATGAAATATCTTTTTGATAAGAGAGCAACTATGAGAAAATTCCAGCCTGGTGATATGGTTCTCCAATGGAATACCAAGGCTGAAGATAAAGGGAAACAGAAAAAATTTGAGTCTTTGTGGATGGGACCTTATATTGTTCATCAAACCCATGGTAAGGACTCATATTTTCTACAAAATTTGGATGGTGAAGAGCAGGAATTGTCAGTGCATGGACAGTTCCTGAAATTCTTCTTTAGTTAATTCTTTTTCCATCCACATTAGGCTTGTATATATGTATAGGTGTGTTTGTTTCTATTGTGTGTTTGTTTCCTATTTTAGGTTAGGGTTTTGTGCTCTGCCTCCCAAAGATTCATAAATTCTTGCTATGATCCTACAATCAAGCATCCTCAAATAGAGCCACTGTTGGGTATATTCGTAATTTTCTGAGGTTTTTGTCCAATTTTTGTTTGTCTCCTTGTAAGTGCTTTGCCTGGTCTAGGGTTTGTAAAATTCATAAAAAATTGTCATGACCAAGCTCAAAAAAACCCTTACCCTAGGTTTTGTCCTTAAAGAATTTCGAATTCATGTCAAAATCCTCAAGTTAGCCCTGAATTCTTTTAATTTATTGTTACCTTTTTGGCCACTTAAGTGGTTAGCCGTGCACGTGCTTATTTGTCTCAAGTGTTCACTGAATCGAAAAGTGTCATTGCATGTCTCATATAATTTTTAGCGAATCAGCGAATAGGTTGGAACCTTGTTAAGTGTTATCCTCAGTCACGGAGTCTCCAAGTATCTGACGGTTATCAGAAAACTTTGCGAGACTTGGCGAATGCATTATCTCTTATTCACTTATTCCTTGGTGGTTTTCTGTTAACACTCAACGACCTAGCGACAACAGTTATTGCTCATTCTCTGAATCGAGTGGTTAAGGGTTATATCAACTGGCGACCTCGCGAATACCATTGATCGATGTCAAGATCAACGGTTATGTTTTAATCTCAAGTATCTTTCAGGTCCTACATGATTGACTTCAGGAATGAGCATTTGAGTACTTGTATTATTATCCTCTAAGTCTGGCAGTTCTGACAATTTGATGTAATGAGTTTGGTAGAGGTAAGGCTTTTTGTGTTCGCTTATTCTCAGAATAAGTTAGTGAAATGCTAAATGATCTAGCGATTCAGTGAATCATGTGGTCGCAAGTTCTCTTAAAAGAAAGCTAAAGGCTAGAAGTATTTGGCGAATGGGCGAATCAAAGGATTAGCAAAGTATTAAGTCTTCAGTCACTTAATCATGTAATGAAATACTCAATGTTTGAAGTATTGGGAGATTCAGGGAACCCTTTGTTTGCTGAGTCTTGTAATCAAATGATTAAAGATCATATGTTTTAGCAAATTGGCGATAGTCCTGGATCATTGTCAAGATCAACGGTTAATTCAGAATCTCAGAATGGAGATGACAGTTAAGGAAAGATTCAGCGATTCAAAGAGTAAAGGCTTCGCCGGTTTTCTAAATAATCAAGTGGTTAAGTGTTTCATTAAGCGAATGTGCAAACCCTTTCTTCGCTAAATCTCCAAGAAATTTGATAGTTAGCCAGGACATTAAGAAAATGGGAGATGGCCTTATTCGCTAGTTCTCCAAATGATAACTGCAGTCAAGTACTCAAAGGTGATCACTTTGTTCGCTGATTCGCTAAGTGGATGAAGAGTTAAGAATTGCATTGCGAGAACTCACGAAGGCTTTGGTCGCCAATTCTATGAATATGAGCTAGGGTTAACATTGTATTAAGCGATCAGGAGAAGCTTTCAATTGTTGATTCGCTGAATGGGCTCAGTTGGAAAAGGTAATAAAGGAAAAGAAAAAGATCATTGCTACGTGGAATAAAGTACATTGTCAAGCTGGAGAGTAAACCAATAAGCCATCCAATTAGTTGTAAAAGAAGGATTTCATCACGTAAATAGGGTTCAAAAGTACAAAGCTGAAATCATTGCTTCTTGGCCTTGTTTTCGACTTTTTAAATCTATCTATCAACATCTTTGCATCGGCTAGCTATGATTTGAAAATTGGTGATATGTGAAATTGAATGTGGGAGAAATTAAGGATTGATTTGCAACGATTGTGGTAGTTGTACACATTTGATCCGTATCGATAAATAAGCTAAGCTCGATCATGAGAAGCTTTCAGTCGCTGATTCGTTGAATGGGCTCAGTTGGAAAAGGTAATAAAGGAAAAGAAAAAGACCGTTGCTATGTGGAATAAAGTACATTGTCAAGCTAGAGAGTAAACCAATAAGCCATCCAATCAGTTGTAAAAGAAGGATTTCATGACGTAAACAGGTTCAAAAGTACAAAGCTGAAATCATTGCTTCTTGGCCTTGTTTTCTAGTTTTTAAATCTATCTGTCAACATCTCTCCATCGGCTAGCTATGATTTGAAAATTGGTGATATGTGAAATTGAATGCGAGAGCAATTAAGGATTGATTTGCAATGATTGTGGTAGTTGTACACATTTCATCTGTATCGATAAATAAGCTAAGCTCATTGTTTCCTGTGTCCAAAATCAGTCGAGGAAAATTGTGTTTTTCTGAAGTAGTTTTTGAGCGCCGAGCAAATCAAGTTTGTGAAATTGAGAGTATTTGTAGGAAAAATGAGTCAACCAGAGCATAATGTAGTTTCTTCCAATAGTGAATCAAAGTCTAAAAGTGGCGAAGATAAGAGCAAACTGAATTATTCAGACGAATTCATGAAATTGTTGTCGAGATCCAGTCAGAACAAGAGGGCTCTTAATGATGTTTTTGAAGATTATCTAGGAAAATGCAGAGATCCTATCACTCTGAATTTTTTAGGTTATACTATCTTCAATTTATTTTATGGAAATAGAAATAAGCATGTTCATGTTTGTAATGGTTGGGTTTTGGGTATGGGGAAATTAGTTGTCCCTGATGTACTCTTAGATGTGGATTTAATTGTTGCACTAGCTAGGCATTATGACCCTATTTCCAAACAATTAGAAAAGAGGACCAATCACCCTTAGTTACTCTTGATAGGGGTTCTTTTATGAAAGCTTTTGGTCTATACACATCCTCTTCAACTGAGATTGACTTGAACCAGGAGAAGGAAAAATACAAGAATAACATAGGGACAGTAATGGACCAAATGATGAAGCACATCCCAAAATAGGATAAATATATAGCTCCCCTCCCTACTCACATGAATGCCCCTTACCAATTTAAATTCCTCCAACATTATATGAGGCAGACATGTTATGGGTTGTGTAGGGTTTTGGGAATTGATGGGGATGCAAAATTTTTACCAGCTGATCTTTTGATGATTATCCTAGACATCCAGAATTCCTTGGTAAATACTGACTATGATTACATCCAGTATGTAATTAACAGAATGCATGAAGGGTTGATATCTGTTAAGGAAAGTAAAAGTCCTATTAAGTTCATGCATTATTCTATCTTGATGCATTTGATTTTATATTTCGATATCAACAGTGTTGATTTGAAAATGCTGAAGCCAAGGCTTACTTTCCAAGATCGGCATAATCCAGTATAGTTATGGGTGAAGTTATGGAATTCTACTTCCAATGAAGGGGATTTTTGTGTTTTTCAGAATTTCATTGTCTTTCCAATTATAAGGATGTTAGGCATCAATGTCACAAGGATATCCCCAAGGGTCCTTAAGCTCCTAAGACCATTGTAGTTTGTGGACAAGTGGGAGGGAGACCATAATTGGGTTGATTTTTACTTGGGGGAAAATTCTACAATTTTGAGAGTCTACGGTTGCCCCCAACCCCCACATCTGTTACCAAAATTTGTGCCTCCAAGAGTTGCCTATTTGGAATTTGTTTAGCAGTTGATGTGCACAGATAGAGAACTTCTAGCCCCTCATAGGAAGGGTACATTCACACCTAGGCAATTCAAGATAGGTGACTTCCTGGTAGGAAAGAGGGCATTTCCTCAAATCACTACATGGTTAAATCAATTCAAGATGGTTTCTGGTGCTTGTAGACTTGTAGATCCTGAGGACTTTATCAAAACTGCCAAGATGGCCTATATTCCAAACATTGGTGTGATTAAGGAACATGAAGGTTTAGATGAGGAAGATGTAATCAAAAACATTATAGAGAATGATGAGGTTAAAAGGAGATGGAACAGGTTCTTTGATTTGATAGATTTGTCTAAACAGCTGAAGGTAGCTCAAATTCCTTTTAATGGCTTTTTCCCTAACCTTCCTTACTTGAACAAAATTGATAGGATGATAGAGATGTATGATACTTTGGCAAACCAAATGGAGGGACTAATTGATAAAAATAAGCCAAAGAAGAAAAGGGATTACTCATCTTCTGATCATGAGGAGTTTACTGATGAGTCACAAGAAGGAGATAGCCCTCCACAAGTTGGGGAGCCACCAGTTGTTGATCTTACTCAAGATCAACCAGAAACAAAGAATCCTCCAGAGCCACCCTTGAAGAAACAGAGGCTTGAGGAAGGAGAGCCTTCAAGGCAAGGAAAACAAAAGAAAATAATTGATAGAGCATCTGCTCTAGTGCCAGGTGATAGGGCTTACCATCACCAATTGAGAAAAATAATAAGAGTAGGCAAGAAGGTGGCCACTGATGAAACAGACAAGGAACAGTCCCTGTGGTTAGAAAAGGATATCAGAGAAGTTTATCAAGAGGAATTTTTTATTGATGACCAATTTATTAAAACTGATGAATTCAAGATTTTTCTTATTTGGAACAAGCAACAAGAGGTGAAGAAAGCTCTGCCTGAAGGTATGGAGCCAAGTGAAGAAACATTGAGAGCTTTAGCTTCTTATGATCCTAGCCTAGATCCTATAACTGCAAATGAAGCTAGACAAATGGTTAAGTCAAGTGGAATTCTATTGACTCTAGGATGGGATCTAACTTCTGCATTCATCATAGATCAAATAAGGAAGCAACCACAGGGTAGCCTATCATATGAGGTTCACATTGGTGACATGATAAGAGGAAGTGGCTATGACCCTAAATCTCAAGCTATTGCAATGTGGTCTATGGCCCCTAGGACCCAAAAGCCATCTCTATTAAGTATAGAGGATAAGATGGAAGGGAATAAGATCATATGGACTGTGCAAAATACAACTGACCTTGAAGTTTCATAGGCAGTAACTCATTGGGCTAACCTGAATGAAGCAAAGACAGTTCAATTTTCTGAGAGGTATTCAAAATTGTTTGAAAGCTCAAACCTAGTGGCCAAGGATAGAGACTTGAAAATGATGAAGATCAAACAATTAGAGGATGAGTTGGCAGAAGTAAGAGTCAAGCTTGAAGAAGCCTCAAAGGTAGTTCCTCCTCCTTTGCAAATTGAGGCCCCTGTTCAGACAAATGTGGAAGTGCCTGAGAGACCTACTGAGGACTTGGAAAAGATAAGGATAAAGGCATCTTTGGACACTATGTCAAAGATTGTGCAATACAGGCGGGATAAAATAATAGAAAGGATGGAAACACTTTACCAATCAGTTAGTCAATTGCACCAGGCCAATGGAAAGGTGAATGAATCATTGGCTGCTCTAGAGCCACTTCATAGTATTTGGTCTGGGAGGAGCTTATTATTTGATAAACTTGATAGCCTACAAGAGCATAAGCCTGAGATCTCTGGGGTGGTGACTGAAGTTTTTGAGAAGATTGGCTTAGTTAGTGTTGTTTCAAAGTTTTTTAAGGGTAAGTCTAACCAGGTAAAGGCTAAGTTGTCTATGTTTGATAAACATTATAGCAAGTATTTACCTCCAATATGTGATGACAATGGAAATGTGATTAAGTTGGAAGAATGGAAACTGTCAATGGATCAGTTGGGGATTTCACAAGATGTTTTCCTTAGTGGCAACTATACTTTGGATTTTGAGAGATGTAACAACATAATTGACAGTCTTTTTAAAATTGAGAATGATTGCATACGCTTTGTGGCAGAGGCCAAAAATATAACTGACTCCATGTGGGATAAGCAAATCAAATTACTACAAGAATTGCAGACTTACAACTGGCCATCTGATGATGATGTAGCAGCTTGGGAGAAGTTAACAATAAAGAAGAAGAAGAAGTTAGTTGTCCAGCTTATAGAGGAAGAAGAAGAATAGAGCTGCAGATGGCACCTAATCGAGAAATCAAGGGAGAGCATGTTTCAAATAGAGGATGATGTAAGTTAGCCTATAATGGCGGTCATCATTCATGCAACAAATTTAGCAACTGCTCTGAAATATCCTTAGACAAAGGTGCCACCTACAAAATTGTTGAGAAATAGATATTTGTAATCTGTTGTTGCAATCAAATTTTGTCAGTTTGTAATCTTGTCTCTAGTGTAAGATCTTTTCTAGCCATCCCAAGCTTTTTGCATCCTTTTGAGGATTCCAAGATGGCTGAGATTATATATAGCAAGTTTTTTTCTCATTTAAAGGGTGGTTGATACATTTTTGTAAAGAAGTTCTGAAATATAGAACCTTGTTTTCTTTGAAGTCGAGAGAATATTGTATTAACACATTTTGATATTAATACAAAGCATACCGGAATTCTGTTACTACTATTTTTTGTCTTTGCGTATGGATACTTTAGTTTTCTTATGCATTCAAATTGTAAGGCTTTTTCAATGCATTGTTCACAAGGTGAATATAGGGGTTAAACTTAAGTTTCTTTCAAGGGAAGAGTAAAATCTTAAGGAATGTCTCTGTGAATATATTGTCCATATATGAATTTGATGACAGTGATAGGAAGTAAAAGAATGGGATGTCAGGCATGTCATTTGGGTTCTAGTATATTTGTCTTGATAGATTTTTGTGGAGATAGGGTTTGACTATGATGCCCAAGTAGAATAAGGCACTGGTTTGAGATACATTTGCATATGTTACCACCTGAAAATATAAACATTTGATTCATTTTACTTTATTTGCATAATCCTTGTCTGAATCATTCTGTGATAAATTCATGGATGTATATTGTAATGCTTTACAGAAGCACTGAGTGAGGTTAACCTTCCTTGAGTTTAACTCATAAAAAGAAGAAGGATGAGTATCCTTAAGCCACTGATCAATATTGTTGCTTTCATAATTTCTATCATAGTGTTGTGTATCAGGATTGTTTGGGCCATACTAAGAGTTGCAATGTCTTATTGGGGCAATTCTGAGAAGAACAATATAACAGTGAAGGAGCTAATTCTCATATCAAAGCTCATTTCAAACAGTGAATTGTTATAGGTAAACTCGCATGAGTTTTTATACTCACAGTGAAGAAGATTTTTATAACTTTAATACCTTAGTGCTAGCAATTTTGTCAGATGCATCTATTGGGATTATATGAGTTCATGAATTATTAATCATTTGCAGATTTAAGCACTAACAACTCCTTCAGGTGGTAACGTGTACACTGATAAGGAGTGAGCAATCCTGGTACATTTGGATATCCAACATTGACTAAATAATATTTTCCTACATTAAAAAGTATATTGTTAAAACATGAAACATTTATCTTATTCTTCAGTAATATACAGTGTGAAATGGCATATACCAGGGGGAACTACAAGTGGATCTGCTCTACTGAGAGATGGAGCTAGAACACGGCTATCTGCAACAAACCCTTCACAACCAACAAGAATGTATTGAAACTTATAATCAAACGAAGAGACAGCCATAACATTTTGTGACAAGTTCCCTTTTCTATCACGATATTTACCCTGTAAGTTGACATCAACAGTGACTAGTCTATGGGTTCCATTAATTACTCCTACACAATCCTATAGAAAGAAAAACTATAGTCAATGAACATTCAGTAATAAAATTAACACTCAGGCAAAGACATTTGTACCGCTAGGGGATTTACCTTGAAGTATGGATCAAAACAATCCTTCCCACTAATTTCAAGAGGAGAATTTGGACCAGGTGGAATAAAATAATCCACATGGAGTGCTAAGACAGTCGTCAAGACTTTGTGGAAGTATCAGCTTACTGTCTCTCCTGCGTGGCCAAAGTTTTGGGCAATCTTACAATTCCTCATATTGTGGCCAAGGGTGTGGAGGAACATCACTAGTTGTTTTTCTAACTTTATGTTTATCATATCTCTAATGCTTCCTTTTTTCCTTAGAAGATTGGCTAGCCAAAAGAAGGCTCTTGTACTCACGCGAATTTGGTTGTGACAATCCACCTTATTGGAATGAATATTGTGTTTATAAAAACTTATTTCATCACTTCTTTCCTTATGCATTTGTCATCTACCTTCTTGTGCAAACACTGCTTTGGCTAGTGCAAGGACGCATGATTGTGGTCTTCCTAGATATGTGTCCTTGAACGTTTATATTATTGGGAAGATCCATCAAGGACCTGAAATGTGCACAGCAACAAAGATTTGATATACAAAATTTCCACTCATAGGTAGCAAGAGTTCAACTCCACAAAAGAAATGCAACAACATGATTTTGTTCCATGTAATATGTTTATTGCGTGTAGTTATTGATACTTTTGTTTGTATATGTAATCCTAGCGGGTTATTGTCTATAGTTGTTGAATTTGTTAGCATTGTTGCATTAGGAAATCAGTCAACGTGATATTGGTCAATAGTGATTTTGGCATCCCGTCTAATCATAAATGGAGTAGATATAATTTTTATATCATACTACTCCAGCTAGTACAATTTATCTAAATTGCTCCCAACACCTACTTAGTGCTTTGCATCATATGTACATGTGTTCAAGAACAATATCATAAGCCAACCATTAACAATATATTCCTATGAAGGAGATCATAAGCCCACCATATATATACTTGGTGCTTTACATCTGATATGTCTGTTATGGTTGAGCTTAGAGTTGGACTTTGCAAAAGAAAATGTATTAGATATATTAAGTTCTTGATATGTGATCAACATTAGATATTGCCTTATTCTTTAATGATTATAGCTTCAACCATATGAGCAAGTAAGCCTATACATAACAAAACTACATAATGTTGATCAACATTATGTAGTTTTGTTATGTATAGGCTTACTTGCTCATATGGTTGAAGCTATAATCATTAAAGAATAAGGCAATATCTAATGTTGATCACATATCAAGAACTTAATATATATAATACATCTTCTTTTGCAAAGTCCAACTCTAAGCTCAACCATAACAGAGATATCAGATGTAAAGCACCAAGTATATATATGGTGGGCTTATGATCTCCTTCATAGGTATATATTGTTAATGGTTGGCATAATGTTGATCAGCATGATTAATAATAATGAAATTATATACATATATATGGTACACACACACACACACACACACACACACACACACACACACACACACATATATATATATATATATATATCCTTATTAATCATGTTGATTGCTATGTAATCATATAATATGTATGTACCATTCCATGATGAAGAGATCAATCCATGTGAGTGATTAAATCATTATAATCTTAAGAAGATTGTTAAATTTGTTTGCACACGGACCCGAAATGGTTTCAAAATGGGGATTGAAAAAATAGGAATTTGGAGATGAAATTTCAATTCCACCTTTTTAAGTTGAAGATGTATATGCTCATTTTGGGTAAATTATTGGTACTTATATATGGCAAAGCATGTAATATAGGTAATTTACAATTTTGTATCCATATATAGAGCAGATGTAGTTTTTGAAATTACTATACCAATTTAGAAACAAATTTTTTGTATTTCATATAGAGAGGTTTAATTTTTTGTAGCAATTTGTCTTTGAAAATACTACTCCAGCTTGTACAAATTTTGTACATTGCTCCAACACATAATTTTTTGCTTGGTATCATATTACTGATATAGTCAAAGCATGTGTTGTAATGGTAAAGCATGTAATATATCTATACCTGATGATTGTATATTGTTTGTGATTGACATTATTCTATTCCATTTTATATGTCTATACCTCTTGACTTGGTTAGCCCTGATGCATTAGAAAATATAAATGGAATACACCAAGGAGTACAACATCATGAAGATCAATTATACTGATTAATTATGTTGTTCTATTGCAAAGTATCAAAACTGTACATTTTGAATTCTTCAAAACTGTTCCAATAGTACTCATATGGCTGCTCTACCCAAATTTTGTGTTTTTCATATTAGTTTTTACTGTTATTTCATATAGTATAGAGTCGAACTGTTATGATACTAAGAAAGATAGGTAATTTACAATTTTGTACAGATTTTTTAAAATACTACTCCAGCTTGTATAGATTTTGTGCATTGCTCCAACACCTACTTTTTTGTTTGGCATCATATTAATGTTACATAATAAGCATATAGCTTTAGCTGTATGATCAAACAAACATATACATAACAAGACTACATATTGCTAATCATAATCAACATGATTAATAATAACAAAATTATAAACACATATATGGTACTTATATATGCACATATACATATATATATAGTTATGTAAGCAGTTTTTATTAATCAATATGCAATCATATTATGTATGTACCATTCCATGATGGAGAGATCAATCCATGTGATTGATTAAATCATTATAATCTAGAGAAGATTGATTACATTCAATGATTGGTTTATATGTAGATTACACTCAGCAAGGAGACATTATCACATCTATATATATTGAGCATATATACTGGAGCATATGCTCACTACATATGATCCAGTATAAATGCTCTAGTATGTATGCTCAATATATATGCTCTAGTTATAGCACTTGCAATCTCAAAGTCAGCTTTGGTAGAACAAATGATTATGATTTACAAATGCTAAACCTAATGAACACCAGATATGAAACTAACAAATCTATTTTCCTTGGGCCAGGCAATTGTAAAAAGTGGATAAATGCCTAGATGGAACGGTTTTGTTGTTATATCTATAACAATCGATTCTATGATGGCAAGCTCTTGAATTTGCAGTCTTGTATCATAGTTTCAGAGATATGCTTATGCCCTACACTTCACACCATTTATATGGCACCGTGAACCATAAATACATTAGTACTATGTGTTATTTGTTGTTATAGTGTGTTTGGATTATGATAGAAGGGATTGTACATGCAATAATGTATCTTTTGTATTGTTTTATAGTAACTATGTGTTTGTATATTCAATACGAATCTTTGTTGCAATCAATCTCATCCACTTCTATCCCACTTGAAAGTCTAGGGCATTATTACCTTTGGCTTTTGACAACGAAAATGTGCATACTACTAAATGTCCAAGTCTAAGCTCGACAATAGTAGAAACCATAGTAAAGAAAGCAACGAATGGAGGAGAAAGCAATTTTCTTTTGCAAAGTCCAAGTTAAGCTAGACCATAGCAGCAACCATAGCAGTGAAAGCAACCAATGGAGGAAAAAGCACAGAGAACATACCACAACACAACAGCACAATTGTTCTAGTTAGGAAACCCACAGCTGCTCCAACACAATACAATAGCACAATCGTTCTAGCCAGGAAACCCACAGCCGCTCTAACACAACACAATAGCACACTTGTTCCAGCCAAGATACCCACAACCGTTCCAACTCAACAAAACAGCGCAACCGTTCCAGAAGGAAACCCACAGTTGTTCGAACATAACACATAGTCGCTACAACACAACATAACAACACAATTGTTCTAGCCAGGAAAACCACAACTGTTCCAACTCAACAAAACAGCACAACCGTTCCAGAAGAAAACCCACAGCTCGACAACACAACAACCCACAGGTCAACAACACAATGGCAGAGGAGCCCTAAACCCACAGGTCGACAACATAACAGCCCACGCTCAACGACACAACAGCAGAAGAAAAGGATGTGAATGTTTTAAATTTGTTTTCTCGCAAACCCCAGATGTTAATTTTGTTTGCGCACGAACCCGAAATGGTTTCAAAATGGGGATTGAAAAAATGAGAATTTGGCTCTCAAATTCCAAGTCCACCTTTTCAAGTGGAAGATGTATATGTTGATTTTAGGTCAAAATGAACATATACATCTCCCTCTTCCAATTTCGTTTTGCACCCTCAAACTGAGGATTTGACAAATTCAGAATTAGATTATGCCAATTCCAGGTCAATTCCTGCAACCAAACGGGGCCTAATTATGTATTGGTGGAATATATTGATTTGAAGTGGTTGTACTATTTCTTCGTCCACCTTTTTTGCTAGCATGGCTTTGATATGATGGATAATTAAGGTGAGGGTTGGATGTGTTGAGGTGGCATACTATTTGCTCATGTGGGAGTACCAAGGAAATTATGAATCGAGCTAGTGAAGAATGAAGGATCTAGATCCTTGAGTTGGTATTTCAAAAACTTTATTGTTCTCTTTTGTTGTCGTCTATCTTTGCAACTATTGCTCTCTGAATTGGGGTTTCAATCGAAGCGAACTTCTCGCTCAAAACTGTTCATTCCAGAGACCCTTTTGTGGGGAAATATCTTGGCAACGGTTAATGGGTCTCTTTCGCTTCAAGGAGAAGAAGCTAATGGAAATACCGAAGTAATTGTTAGGAAATGAGTTTACAGTTTCTAACTTTTGTTTTTTATTAAGGAAAAACGGATTTTGAAGGGGCCCCGAAACCCTGTACAAATTGGTCATAAAAAATATTCAAAAAAGCACTCTAAAATGGAACAGAACAAAACCACATCAAGGGTTTTACAACAGGCTCCCACAACCTGGAAATAAAAAAGGTACCAAAAGAAGAAATCTGTAACCCTAACAAGAAAAGTCACTACAAAAAAGCATAATACAATTAAGTCCAACAGCCCTGAAACTTCCAATAGACAGCAAAATAAATCCTACCAGCTAAGGTCCAATTGCCCGCAAAGAAAAGCCCAAGAAAATTTATTTCTTCCCCATCTAGGAACGAAGGGACATATTGAAAGAGAGCAAATGTTTAATTTTTTTTTCGTTTCACAGAAGTTCACTCATCTTCTGCTTTCTTAGCCATATCCTGCCAAGAAATCAAATCAAGTACCGAGACACCCAAATTTTGAGAATCAAGAGATTGTCCCAGGATAGGGCCACAAGTTTCCAAAGAAGTTGATTCGAGAGATGAATCAGTAGCAACCATTCCAAAGTGAGCCAATGAAGCATTGTCAGTAAGAGCAGCAGAAGCCTCACAACCAACAGAGCCCCAAACAACTGAATTTGTACAAAGAGACATTCCAAGGATGGAATCAACACCCGGGGAAGAGCCAATAGCAGTCCCAAAAGGCACATTGGCCTCAGCAGTCTCATGAGAAGAAGAACAACCTGAGAAAAGCTTCTGATAGACGAGTCCTTCACAACAAAGTAATGTTGGGAGGAGGCCCCCTTCCACCAAGAAGCAGGTTTCTAACTTTTGTTAGAGAGTTAATGTGAATATCAATTACATCTATGGCAATGGTGTGGTCTTTGCTGTTGGACTCTAAGGAAAGAAACGTTGAGGGTGATGCGTGTATTAGTGAAGCCAGAATGGATAGCAGGGATGATGCAAATTTTGGCTTTTGTTGAGCCGGGTAGAGGCTTCCGTGTGGTGAAAGAGGGTTGGCGAATGGTGGATGGTGTGTCGAATGACTTCCAACCATTTATCATATGGAGCATGACTTCTAGTAAGGCGCAGCAAATTGCTAGGGCAAAAAGGGTTGGCCTCTTTTGAAAGATTGTGCAAAAAAAAAGAGAATGAGGAGTTGATGCAAGCTCGGGAAAGGGCTATACACAAGCGAACAGCTAGGAAGGTTGTTGGGGTTTTGCGCGAGAGGAAGAATGAATCGAGCAGTGTGGGTGGCATCCTCATTCCTGAGGGTTCCTCTTTAGCTACAGAGATTAGAAAGATGAAGAAACTGCACAAGACAACTAGGGAGATGGATGACTTGTTGTCGTGCATGGAGTGGTGGTGGCAGTATGGTGGTTTATGATGTTGTTTTGTCCCCTTTTTTCTTAGAAATTTGTTACTGTAATCAAGAGTTTGGATGTTTCAGTCTTGTAATGTCGTTTAGGGCATTTTTGGCTTTATGTTTATGATAGTATTGGGACTTGCCTCCTCTATGTTAATAGTATGTCTATCTGTACTGGTGCAATGGTCAAATGTAAAAGGGTATGGTTTTAGTTAGTCGGTTTGTAAAGATGTGGATATATTGGCTTGATGAGAAGGCTTTCTGATTTTGTAAAAACTTTTTGAATTGTCAATAAAACAACTATTCTCATCTATCAAAAAAAATGAATGAAAATATGTGCAAATAAAATCAGATATGTTAAAGAACGAGTAAACAAAGTGTATTTTTTGCACAAAATTCTAGCCATTTGTTGATATGTAATTGCATTGAATCATTCCATCAAAACATAACCAAAACTAAACGAGAATTGGTATAGATATAAATTTTTACCATTACAGCCGTATGTCAATATTACTTCATGTGATGTAAAATATTTATCACCCTGCTCACATGCAGGGGCATCGCACCCTATAGTTGTTCACACCCTATAGTCTATGATTATTTAGTTTAATGGAATAGTTGGTCATAAGAATACCTGCTTGTGGCAATGTTTCTTCGTACCATGGCTTTTTTCTTTCCATCAAAGAATATCATTTCGTAAATCACAATAATCAAACTAGCAAAATATTCCATGTGTTTAAGAAGATAGCAAAAGACCAGTGACATTTATTAAAAAGGAATTAATTTATTTGAGCCGTTTCCAACATCTCTCATGACTGTCCTCAATGGTTGCCTGACATACGCGTCAAGCAATCCAAATGAGGTTTAATTATCATGGAAATCAAAATAATTGCACTCTGATAATATTTTAATTGTCTGAGGCGGAAGACCTGTTTTAGACAAAACAATCAGAAAAAAATATTCTAAGCGGTGAAAATTACACAACAAACTACTTGCATTTCAAATGTTAGTTTGTTAGAGAGCTCCCTTAGCAACTTGTACAAAATGATAAGCACAAAAGAATTTTTGTTATCCCATGAATATGTAAACAGTTGAAAAAATGAGTACTGCCCTACGACTATCACAGCATATGTAGACCACAAATATTTATAAGATTGAATGTCTCTCAACAAAAAATACAAGCTAATTTATTGTGTAAAGAATTACATATTGCATGACAGGGGAAGACAGGGGGCTAGCAATCGCCCAAAAGGTTTAAGGAATATTAGAAAATTACTCAACTAGGCATTAGCTACCCCCCATTAAAGTGCTTCAAGCCTTTAGACAAACCCGTAGCTCACAACTTCCATTTGAAAATGACTTTTTACAAAAAAATAAATCATGATTTCTGCATACAGAATGAGAATAACCATCAAAACAGTTTACAACAAAGAGACATTCTGCTGCCACTTCAGCCTGGAGATACTGACACCTTCGCTGCTAGATGTAATAATGTCCGCCGGTGATAAGACGTCCTGAGTTTTTTGTATTTTTGAATAAAATCAGATAGCTCCATCTCTCCAGCCAGGAGCTGTTGATGTAAGATTTCTGATTCTTCATCAGCTGCATTAGCAGCATCTGCAATAACAAATACCCAGCTTTATTATGGTCACTGCACAGCCAACGAAATCAATTGCTATCTAAACAATGGAATTTTAATTTTAAAGCAGAAAACAATTTACAAAGGCCCTTCCACTTGCCTCGAAGCCTTTCTAGAAGAACTCCAGGTGCACAAAAACTGACAGATTCTTGAACTCGTTTTTTAAGCTCGTGAAACTTTTCCTGAACAGCTGCTAGCTCTGTAGTTCTTATAATTGTGGACTGCATTCAAATAAATAAACTAGAGAAATCAACACAGAGAACCGTGACAAACAATGGTGAGGAACAGAGCTGTGAAAGAATTAAATGATATTCCATGCCCATAATGGCAAGCTGTAACAAGATACTGTTTGAGGCTGCCCTAAAATGGAAATGACAATTCAGCACTGACTAGTATATTAAGATGCCTACTCCAATCACATTTGATGACTGACCTGATTTCTCAGCTCTACAAGTTGTGACTCCTTCTCCAGGTTTTTTCCTGGAAAATATTGCAAACAGAAAACAATTTTAGTCTTGCTTTAAATATTTAAAATATTTTAACCTAATAAGTAAAAAAATCACAATTATTTGAATCCCTCCATCTATTCCAAATATGTGCCTTCCCATTCTGGTGTTATCCAATGAAAATGCAAAAACTGAAACAGCAGATGAAACAAACAAACAGATTACTTGCAAGTTGTGTTGTCTCCCTCTGAAGTTCATCATGCAGCTGGAAGATTGATCCAATAAAAAAATATCAGTGTCTTTTTACACATCCCACAAATTAAATGTTCACAATCTAGATTCTTATGACTTGCTGCTCCACAGTAATAGTGCAAAAGAGTAAGGGGACTAAATCATGTTCAAAATAACATTCCAAAGCATAGTTAAAGAATTCATCTGCTAATCAGAGTTTCTTAAAAAACATGGTCTTAGTGTCTTACCGCATCCTGGTCCCTGACTTGATCTATTGAATGGAAAACTTCATTATAAACTTTTTTATCCGACAATATCTTTCGCAGTTCATCCACACTGAAGAATATAACATGTATTATAGATCTGTCAGTTTAAAGTAAAGCAGAAACATTCCATTATAACACCATGAAGCATAGGCATTAGAATTACAGACTGATCGCTAAATTCTAAATTTTGCTGTTCCCTTGTGCCTTTACCAGAAGAATTTGTATCAGTGTAAATAATGTCACAAGATAGGAATACAGTGCAAAGCATGATCAAAAAAATTTATGATCACTGGAGTAGTGCCTGAGAAATCTCAATAGTATGATTCAATTAATCAACAAGACACAAATTTAGGACTGCTTTACACTTTGTAATGTCCCCTATTGGAACTTTACTCAAACTGCCCTAGAATTCCCAAATAAGGTATGGATGATGTTGGGAAATGTGATTGTCAACTTATTCCCCTGATTTAGAGCCTTCAACCAGGTTAGTTTTAAAGATAAATAAACATATAATTCAACAACGTTACAAATAGAATTCTAATTCACTATTATAATATTCAGTGTACATGAGGGATTCCTTTGAAGTTCTACCCAAACAACCCATCGTCATTATGAAGCACCAGTTGGGAGATCATACAAAGTGCATTCGAGCTGTTCCACCCAGCCTGGGAGCACAGAAAGACAACTGTCATCCGGCCTCCCAGCCCCACTTGGGATGTCTCTACTAGAATAGCTTCCTAGCTACTTACATTACTTGTATGTACCATATCTCCCATCCATAGTGGGATGGCATATTGGTTGTAGGTTTTAAAGGAATCATCTTCATCATTATACATGCTTACTTCAGTAGTAATTATGCATATATTAGAATAACAAAACATCTGCAAATATCAGATGAAAGACATATAGCAAATTAGCCCAATCATCATGTAATGCATTATACTTCCTACCAAAATATCAGATAAGTATATAAACTGCTGATTGCTATTTATATATGCTGAGTTTGCAGTTTGTATTTCGATTAAATGCTCATCGATCTAATTTTCTACAATTCAGTTGCTTGTTTATAGATTAAATATTTATTTCTGTTTTTGTTTTTTTCTTATTTGCCTCCTTCCAAATGGATCCTGATTCCTTCCTTATATAACCCTCAAGGAGGATGTAAAGTCACAACCTTTTCATAAGAGTAAGAAAGAGGTGTTCTTTCCAAAATATCTTACTTGTTGTCTCCCCTTAGGGTCAGGGCATGACTTACTCATCTGCTGACTTCCTATTTCCTCCTCAAGCCTTATGGGTATTGCTCACTGCCTTTAATAATAATGAAAAGAAAAATCAAAATGCTGAATACAAGAAAATCAAAATTCTGTAATGGTACGCTCCATCGGCTTCTTCTGGACATTACTACTCGTGAATCAGTCAGCCCTCATTATTTATTGAGTAGGCCCTGCTCTAGTAAATTGCTTACTGATTTTAGCTACAAATATTTGTTTATTAGATGTAGCCTGAACTTAATAGCTTTGTCTTGCTGTTGACAGACGACTGTAGTGTTTGGAGAAATTGTCAATGAAGTCTTATCTAAGACAGTTTCTTGCCTAGGATTTAGACTTACTCAATGTCGGGTCTGATGTCATAGCAGGGACATGACACACTTCAATTAAACTTCAGGTCATTAGCAATTTGCATTTAATTTCCTAATGTGCAACCCATTTTAACTCTAGACAATTACAAGGATATGCTTTTCAGCAACAGTCATAAAATAAAAATATCAAAATTGCAATGGCAAATATTTTTATATTTATAACAAAACTTCCAGTTAAGCAGTGCGGCTGGACAAGATTTAAATTTATAAAAATTAAGCATGTTATCAAATATTTTTTAAAGGCAATTAACAAGCCATTCACAGAACACAACATAATAGACATTGCTTCAAACACTATCACGTAAGACTCCCGTGTCAAGAATGTGAATGTACTAGGATACCACTGTCACCAATAGCAGGGTCACATGCAAGTTACAAGTGTTACATTTTTAGGGCACTGGTAGACCCATGAAGTTTTGAAATAGCATAGTGCTTAAAAGAAAGGCAATCAACAAGTTGTTCCCAGACCACAATAATACGAGACACTGCTTCATAAACTATCAACACTCTAGCATCATTAGTGTGAAAATCGTAAGAGGCTCAGCATGACTGATGGCTTTTAAGGCCAGGGAAGTACCATGAACTTTTAAATAGCATAATAAACATTTAAAATCTTCCCCTAAGGGAAGATACTAGAGTATAGGATCTACTATTTCAGCTATGGATGGAGAGGGTGAAATTATGCAGCTGTAGCTTAATAATAAGTTTGCCATATACAACTATATCTGTACCCATTTTTTATAATTTTCTTCCAAATTTTATTTCCAATGTTTTATATCTTCCCTCCTCTTTTATATTTTTCTTACAAATTTTACTTCAAACATTCCATCAAAAAGTTATCCCCAAAATATCTTTCCACAACATTATTTTGACAAAATATATGCAGCAGCAGAAAATTTCATGGAGCCACTGGTACCAAAAATGCTATAAAATTTACTGAGCAATGCCTGATTAAGAAACAAAGCAGAGCAACAAAACAGTACCCCTGTAATAAATTCATGCACATCAACCGCCTTATAAGAAATCTTACGGCTGTAACAAACTCACCTACTACTACTTACAATAATAAGCAAAGACTTCAAATCCATTATCCAATAGTAAAATGCTATGTATTGAAAATTTTAAGTACTGTTATGGAGAAACACATAGCAGCATCTACTAATCTACATAAAATATGTCTACATTTCTTAAAATTTCTCACCTTTTGTCTCTTAAAAGAGGAATTATACTTGCGCCAGCAGCTGGTGATGGTTGAGAATAAGATGGTGATTGTGGCCGAGAGTCCACATTGTTATTTCCAGCTGTTGGCGGTCGCAAGCGTGGACTTTGCTCAGCTGACGGCAAATTATTGGGAGTTCCAGGCCGAGAAGAGCTTGTAGATGGACTCAGCACGGAAGGGGGATACCATGACTGAGTTGGAATATTTGGAGCCTGCTGTTGTGGTGATTGCTGCTGCGTTCCCCTGATAAAATAGCACCATCACCCATTTCATAGCTTTTTAAAATTCAGATTGATGATCAAAAAAGTTCAACGCATAAAGACAAACACTCCATAGAAATTGCTATAAGACAATAGAAACAACTTACGCAACAGTAATCACTATCAGCTGTAAAACAAGGAAGCAAAGGAACAAATAGCAAGTAATAGAACTAGAACATATTCACTACAAGTTTAATTATTAATAGTGGTGTCAATATCTATGCTCCCCCAAATTTCCATGATGGAGACAGCAACAGAAGAGGGAACACATTTCCGTGACAGTTTTTCTAAGGCCATTTTTTTTAAGGGCAGCTGCTAAGAAAATACAAAAAAATTAAATGATAGGAAATTTTAAATATTCATGTGATAAAATTGACAAGACATTCATCGTATACATTATAGAACCTTAATACATAACTGATAACATTAGAGTTCAATTGAGATTTTACATGAGTGTGCTTCCAAATGAATTAACAAAATTCAATTGCTTTCATTGTCAATGGCCATGTACATTGTATAAAAATTACAACAAAATGCCCAAAGACTGCAAGTTTCAACTACAAAATGCCAAAAACATAGGAAATCAGGCATTTTCACTAATCAGCATTTGCTAACATTGCATCAAAATCAAAGTCCAAGTCTACATCACAGCCACTATGAAGGCCTGCCTCATCGAATGGAACCCCAACCAACCCCTCAGTGTCTCCCCCTAGTCTACCCATTAGGCATCTTATGAAATATTCCAACATATGGTTCAAGCCTGACAATACTCGAGACTCTAACAAACTTGAAGTCACAAAGCACCATGCACAACCACCAAATTCCCCAATTGTTGAGAGGTAAGCCTATTCTCATCAATGACTATATGAAGTTGTAAGCAGTGTCTGCAAGCAATGCCCCAGTGGGGCTGAGAGACAATGACCCCTTGGGCAGTGCCCCGTCGCTACTGAGCAGCAGCATCCCCAGCAGGCTAGAGGCCCAGCACCCCTGCAACCAAGCCCAGATTAAAACCTTGCACTATAGGGGACCACTAACATACCCAAGTGTTTCCAAATAATTTACTCACCAGAGATATTTCCTGAATTTCTGAAAATTTAGAACAGGGCAGGTACTTTTCTACCCATCCCCAAAACATCATCTATGAGGAACATGGTCAAATTTGACAAGGATCGTGTCCCCGGGAAGCATGACTCAATATTGAGTTCAAAGAGGAATAGGAAAGCACCATTTTTCTCTTCAATTTTATTGTTTAACTGTCGCATGATCTAATATGGAAAAGCAAATAGAGACATCCAATCATTAATAGTTACTAATTAGTAATTAATGCTCCACGCTCAATTCTCAGCCACACAGACAGCCTGCTAAAATTCATCTCCACAAATGGGGCACATGTACCATAGTAATTCACCCCTACACAAACAAGGAACCATGACCTTCAATTTCACATGATTTCAAGCTGCTCTGCTTTCCAGGATTCAAATATATTAGTTGTGGTTTATATTTCTTCTCTCCTATTCATTTTACTTATCCTGAACTATTGCCTGATAAAAAAAATAGTATCAGCTTTTACGCATGAGCTTCTATGAATAATGTAATGATTAGTGCATGCCAGATATAGAAGATCTATGATATGTTTTAATGTAAACAGGATTTTATGAAGCACTTCTTTGGCACCACTTAATCCGACAACTTAACAAACACTAAAAAAACCTGGAAATGGGTTCTAGCTATAGTGTTTCTAAACCAGCTAGACAACACAGTACTAAGTGCAGACTCAAAAACCCAAATCAACAAATTTAACCAAGCTCACAATAGGGCTCAAAAAAAATGAAAATAAAATATTTTCAAAAATGTATCAACAAAGAATATATGAAGCTCCACCCTTGCCCACATATAAGAGTCCCAAAAGGAGCAGAACCTCCTCTAAATAATTCACAAAATTGCCACTCATAGTAAAAAGTCAATTTTGTTGTTACCCATCAAAAAAAAGACAATTTCTACCTTTAGGCACTGGGGGAATCTCAGAAAATCTGCATAGTCTACAAAATCTGAGCCCCAAGTACCACTGAACTCACTTTCCTTGTCTCAGACTCCAACATGCTAGCATTTATATGTCCTACTACGAAAGATTCACCCAATGTTACACACCACTGAACCACTTTCGGAAATTCAGTCCCGTCAGATTTAGCCATGTCCTTATTCCATGTTCAATCAAAACAATTTGGTTCTATTGAAACACGTACAACATTTTCAATCTACTTATAAGAAATCACATGAAGATACACTCAAAAAACCAATTGCCCATGCTGATTAAGGCAATCAAGTTTAAACCTTGGCTGCAGAGAAAATTTCCAGCAACAATAGCCCAGGTAGTCAACACTTGTAATGGGAATTACACCTAAGTTGGAAGAAAAATCAGAGCAGCCCCCACAGTAATCAAAGCCCAGCATTCTCACCTCTGTGTACCAAGTAAAACAGATTTCCCTACCCAAGTGGACATCAGATAAACATCAGACCAAAGTGCCTCACGGTAAGCCTGTCAACCGTGTTTCTATTGTCTACTTATATGGGCTGTATTCAGCAATCAAGGGAGTCAAAAATTGACATGGCAAAAGCTCAAGTTATCAAAATTATGCTGGAAATTTCAATCTAATTATGCACAACATGAGTTTTCCCAAATTTAAATTGGCCCTTGTGAGTTATTATCCAGTCTTTTTTAAGCAACTGCTTTCCTGCTGATATGTGACCTTAACCGTGCAATTCAATTTTAGCAGAGACTTTGTTTGCAAGTCATATCAAGTCTACAAAGCTATTAAGTCCTACCATACTGAACATTTAAAAACAGGTTATTACAAACAATCCATTAATACCAGGTAAAGACGACTCCAACTGCGATTTAAATCTCCCCATCGAGCCAGATAAGCTTTCCAATTACAAGCTTTCTATAAATACACCAAGCCTGCCTAGCTGCCTCTACCACATCTAAGATTTTTGAGTAGTCAAGGCTGGTCTTGATCAATTAAATAAATTGCTGCGCACTCAATATATATTTAAATTTTCAATCTATAGCCACGTTGGCTATGTTTGTCAGATGTCTATCCCTATGGGCACAACTTCATTACATTTTCCTATAGTCGCCAGGAAGTAAAACAAGATTAGCTCAAGCGATATTAACAAATTGGCATTCAAAGCTAAGGCCCAGGTTCGTAGCCGCCCTAGAGACATAATAAAGCGCAAAAATGGAGTACAGATAAACGCATCCCACACAGTGGGAGCAAGTGACAAAAGACGAGGCCAAGTAACAAAAGGGATAACCCAGAAATAAGAATTCACCCCTGAAAGAGAACTTTACCAATCAAAAACATGTATAGCCTAGAAGGAACCCCTGAAAACAAGTTTCCCAATACCAATGTTCAAATACTACAACAAACAGAAAGTTCTAGGCCCATATAAGCCAAAGCAGTAAGTAAAAACGAATTCTCTAGTCTGTCGCATCCAATCATTTTAACAAACATCCTAGAAGGACCAAACTTGCAGAGCCCAGACCCAAACCCGATTTCGCCACATTTCACCGCAGGAAGGATCAACATCGCATCGACCCTAATAAGCTAAATTCACCGCGTGAGCTCAATTAAACAAACAATTCCGACAAAAATAAACTCATGACCGACTTAAATCCCACCACGCACATGGTGAAAACCTAGTTCGCGATATCTTCAAACAATTCAGCCATACATACATTAACTTAAAAGGAATTAAATTAAAACCCTAAATGCCCAGAAATCATTACTAGCCAGTGCCAAAACATAATAAACACTATCAAGATTAAACGAAGCGTACCAAAAAGACTTGAACATGACTTCTTTTGAGATAAAAAATTGCAGAAGCGCCCAACAATCTCGATCGGCCGAGGGCAATGGTAATCAAATATTTTGTTCTTGTTGTTTACCAAGAGCCAAATACTTGAATGTGCTTCCTTCAATAGAAAATTGAATTGAAGTGCACTGGTTAAATTAGGGTTTGAGTTGACTTCAGGAGGAGCTAACCCTTCCCTGCCCTCTTTCTGTTTTTCCTTCAGCAAGAAGAAATCGTGAAGCACTGTGCCGATCTGAATTTTTTGTAGAGGCGTGAATGAGGTATAAGAGATGATACAAACGCGTCCTACTTTGCTTGCTGCGTGTCGTTTGTTTTACTTTTATTTTACATTTTTATTCTCTCGCGTTTTCCTTTTAGACACTCGGATGTTTCCGAGAAACAAGATGAAGTAAAATTTATTAAATATAAATACAAAATAAAATATGAAATAGAAAAATATAAAAAGTATTAAAAAAAATATCTGCAACTAGCACTTGTGCAATGATTACGCTAATAGCAAGATATGCTATAAATATTATACTAATAAAATTATATTGAAATGTAAATAAGCTTTGTGTTAAAAAATAATGATACTTTGGGGTATCGAGGAGAAGATCTTTTCTTCTTCCTCCTCCACCTACTCCTCCTCTTCTTCTTCATTGTATTCCTCCTCCTCCTCCTCCTTCTTCATTTCCTCCTCCTTCTTCGTCTTCATCTTCTTCCTCCTCCTCCTCCTCCTCTTCCTCTTCCTCATCCTCCTCTTCTCCCTCTTCTTGAACTCTTCTTCTTCCTCTTGTTCCTCCTCCTCCTCCTCTTCTTCTTCATCTTCCTCATCGTCGTCTTCCTCCTCCTCCTCATCTTCCTCGTTCTCCTCCTCCTCCTCCTCCTCTTCTTCTTCTTCTTCTTCTTCTTCTTCTTCTTCATCCTCCTCCTTCTCCTCCTCCTCTTCTTCCTCGTGTTTTTCTTAAATAAAAATAGTATTAGATTTTAAAATTACATTATAATATATCAATTTTGCCATTGTAATAACATCCATATTAAATATTTGTATATAAATAAATTATTTTTAATTTTAATTTTCTTATAATAAAGAGACCTTAACAATAAAATTAAAATCAAATTGAACTAAGAATATCAAAATATAAATGTATTTTTTTAATATAAAGTAATTTTAGAAATAAAAATTACATATTATTGAATTAATATAAAAAAGTAAATAAATATTTACAATTGATTTTGTAATTTAAAATTAATTTGTTTTACATTTTTTTTACCATTGAATATAAAAGTCAATCATGCATCATATAATGCAATATAGAGTTATTACAACACAATATTCATGTGTTATGACATCCATCAAAGCATAGAGGAATGTAATAGAAAATGATTTTATAGTAATCAACAATAAAGTTTTAAACAATTCTTGTAGCATCATAGGAAAATTAGTATCCAACTCCTTGAACTAACCAATCTCAATGAATGCAAATTATGTGAGCACTCCTACTCGCCCCTTAGTTACATATAAAAACATAAGTTTATGACAGACATGTTCACCATGAGCACTGACATGCTCTATTATCCAACTCCTCCAACTAACCAAGCTCAATGAATGCTAATTATGTGAGAGCTCCTACTCTACCCCTCAGTTACATATAAAAACATAAGTATATGATAGACATGTTCACTGCAAGCATTAACATGCTTTAAGACAGATTTGTTTTTCTCTACAAGCACTGAACAATGTTGTCAAAAAAATCAGTCAACACCAACCATCTTACATCTCACGCCTAGATCTCCTTTGGCGAGTAGTTGTTCCTTTTCTCCTATCTCATTTTCACTTCCACTTCCTGATTTCTCTTTCTTTGCCACATTCTTTGAACATGTCTTGTCCTCATAAGAAAAATCCACCTCTTGTCAAGCTCGTCTTTTTTCTCTACAACCTCCTATCAGAATTGCCAAGTTTCATCATAAGCAACCAGCATTTACAATAAATAATCCCAAAATAAAGGACTAACAATAAAATAAATTGTTCTAAGAAGGGGAACAAACCTGTGGTTTCTTCCGACCAAAGAGAATCTTGAACAATATCCTTGAGATAACAACAAAAATGAATACCAAATTGCCAATTGTCAAATTCATTTTCTTTTCACCTTGCTCAATTAAATCTTGTCAAATACAACATACATAGAAACTTTATAAACACGAAAACAAGAAGGAATCTATAGAGGGAAAAAATTGTAGTTACAATGAGCTTTAAGTTGTAGGTAGACAATAATGAAAGGTTCGTTATGCTATGCAAAATGTCAAATACCTTATGCAAAAATACGGAAAAGTGTAATGAGAATTTTTGTAACTTATTCTTAGGAAAACCCCTCTCAAACAAACACAAACAGATACAAACAACAAAGCTTCCTTTCAAATGTAAATATAACATTTCTTGTATCCTTCAACATGAACCCTTCCTTTTTTATTATATTTCACTTCAAACCCCTCCTTTTTATTGTATTTCACTTCAAACTCTTCCTATTCATCATAATTATAGAATTATATATTATTCCTCTAACAGACAACACATATGAACCTATTCTTGGATCAACTTCCAGCATTTTATGACAAGTGTACTTTTCCTCAGACCTTTGGAAGCAATCTTAAGGAAATTCAACCATTCAAGTTTATTTAAGCTTTATTTTCAGAACTTCATTATGTTTAAGAAATGCCACAAAAAAAATTGTAGCTAGATATCCTATAAACTAGACAAAAAATGTTTTGAAAAAAACACCAACAACTATACAAGGTAGGACCAAAAAAATATATTATATTCCAAATTATTCAAAGTTATATACTCGCTTTATTGTTCCAGTAGATATTTGAACAAGGCATAGGCATTAAAATCAATAATCTACATCCTACATATATTTTTTCTATCAAATAAAATATTGCATTTAAGCCGCATTTCAACAAATTACAACACTTCTCCCTCTATAGAAATCTCACTAAGAAAAACCGTAAAGCAGCAAATAGATGAATGTTGTCAACATGGATACATAAAAATTAAAACCTTTCTATAACAAGTTAGCAAAGAATTCTAGGACATCGTCAAATAACAGAAAGTGATCTCAATCAAGATTTTGCGACCATAGCTTACGTACAATCAAGCTTCACCACTAATCAATATCAATTCTATGTTGCAAAAGGAACACAAGTCAAAACCCCATTAGATTTAAAATATATCTTAAATATAACTTGACTGTGAAGAAAAGGAAACAAATACTAAAAAGAACACCAATAAAAGTACCATGCATTTGAAATATTATTGAATTGCAGAAATTTCAAAAAAAATTATAATCGAAAAATGATATAAATATTGCTCAATGACAGTAAAAAAAAAAAAAATTGATGTGAACTTGAAAACTAATGGTATTGAATGAAATAGTTCTAATATTATTTAATTCTAATATATTTTTTAAATGGTGAAAGTCATTATGCTAGAAAAAAGAAATGTACTCCCAAAGATAAATAAGATCAAAGCAAATAAAGAAGAAAATTATAGTAAACTTGAAGACTAATTGTTATTAAGGCATAAGAAAATAGCTAAAATATAAGTCGACTATCAAAAGGCAAGTAAGATTTTCATAAAGGCCATGGACTTTCTTTAATGCACTATGCAACAAGATTTTTCCTATTCCAGTGTAAGCAAAGTTTTGGCCACATTTTTAGTATTTGCAATGTTGGGAACAATCAGATGTACCCCATTTGATTTGAGTTGCAATCTATTGAACCTCATTTACCCAAGCATACATTAGTAAGATTTCTAATAACAATGTCATGCTCAACAAACCCATTTAATCTCAATCACGCTCAAATATTTCCCATAATGTCTATAGTTATAAATTACAACAAAACCATCAAACTTGGATTACGCTTGATTATGTAATCCATATAGTACATTGTACTTAGGAAATACATTGTAGTTAGGAGTAGCTACATACCCATTCAACCTAACACACAATCAAATGCATTCTATAAAGTACAGTAGATTTACAAGCTGACTTATTACACTATATCTTGGATTGTGCTCTTATTAGTTTCCAAACTATTGTTACTCCATAGCCTATTGGCCAAAGAAGGAAAACTAATAATTTTATCTTATTCAAATAGATTTTATAGTCTTTCAAATCTATTATAAATCTGAATTTTAGTATTTTCTACTATTAGGATGTCACAAACTTGAGATTGATACAAGATTGCCTTAATCCCAAAAAATTATCCTAAATTGTGAAAATTATATTGTATGTATCTACCCCAAAAAGTCATAAAATGCTAGAAGTTGATCCAAGAATAGGTTCAGGTGTGTTGTATATCAGAGGGATATGTATAAATTTTAATAATCTATAATTTTTTAATTATCATGAACAAGAAGATTCAGAAGTCAAATATAATAAAAAGGAGGGGTCTGAAGTGAAATACAATAAAAAGGAAGGGTTTGTATTGAAGAATACATGAAACATTATAGTTACATTTGAAAGGAAGTTTTGTTGTTTGTATCTATTTGTGGGTGCTTTCATGGGGACAAGGATTAACAATAGTAAAATGATATAAAATTCAACCCTACACTTGTTCCCTTGATAAGCCTTCACCAAGCAATTCAAATCTATGTCACCTTCTTCATGTTTTTTCTATTCCTTCTTTCCACAACCCCATCTTCCTTGTACTCTAATTCCCAAACATTTAATAATGAGTCTATGGTAGTGTATAAAATATTTCCTCCTTCTCCTTCTCCTCCTCTTCCTCTTCCTCTTCCTCTTCCTCATCCTCCTCTTCTCCCTCTTCTTGTTCTTCTTCTTCCTCTTGTTCCTCCTCCTCCTCCTCCTCCTCCTCCTCTTCTTCATCTTCCTCATCGTTGTCTTCCTCCTCCTCCTCCTCCTCCTCCTCTTCTTCTTCTTCTTCTTCCTCTTCCTCTTCCTCTTCCTCTTCCTCCTCTTCTTCCTCGTGTTTTTCTTAAATAAAAATAGTATTAGATTTTAAAATTACATTATAATATATCAATTTTTCCATTGTAATAACATCCATATTGCGACATATTTGATGCTCCCAATACTAAAAGATGGGCGAGAATAGGAGCAGCGTGAGCGACAGAGGTCCTAGGGTTTCTGCTAGAAATGGAGAAGGGGAGGATGCAGAGGGAGGAGATGGCAGCAGTGATGAAGACGGTGGGGAGGACGAGGCTTCTGCATGCCTCCTCTTTGTCATTATGCAGCCTCTGTTGATGCAACAGGGGTGTTTGAGCAGCTTCTTCAATGGGCGTGGCTTGTGTTACCTTAGCTACAATGGCTAGGGTGACTAGGTTTTGTTGGTTCAAAGAGAGGAAGAGGAGGGCGAAGCCAAGGGTGTCCCTAATATTTTTGATGATGGAGATATGTCTTCTGGAGGGTCTCTGCAAGTTTTAAAGGATATATTTTCCAACATTGTTGGTGGCCAGTCTCTTGGGTGCTTCCTGTCTTTTCTGGAGCTTAAGGAGGTGGGGAAACAATTTTTTTTTTTGTTTTTTCTGCTTGATCCGTGGAAGAGGGAGTAGTTTTCATGTGGGAGAGCTTCTCTGGCTTTCTAACTTTGATATGCTCTACTAGGGGTCTGAGGATGCTTTTGCTGGAAGGCTTGACTTCTCTAAGGCTGAGTTTGTCTATTCTCATTCTACTTTATTTCTTATCATGGTCGGTTTTGTCCCTCCGTTGGTCAATATTTTTATATTATGCAGGGACTGTTCTCTCCCCGATTTTTTTCCTCTATGCAATACTCCTATTGAGGGGGATTACATCCCTATTGAGGTGGGATGTCTTCATGTGGTTTCTTGGTGGAAGATTCCTTCTCTACTTCTGTTATCTTCTTTCCCAAATCCTATAGAGGGGGAAGAATCTATTGAGGTGGAAGCCCATCCTACAGAGGTGGATAGTGGTTGTTGGGCGGAGGCTAGTAGTTGTGAGTGGTTTCTTCCTTTTGTGAATGACATGATGGTGCTTTGGAACTGGATGGAGGATGACCCTTTGCTTAACTCGGTGAAGTGGGTTGTTTTGGGCTGCCAACTTAATGTTGGGGATTTGCCTTTGGTGTTGGAAGGTCTATGGTTTTTGGACTTTATTCCTTCCAGGCCTAGCACTAAGTGGAATGGTGATGATGATAACCATAGAGATATCTCCTTGGTGCAGATCATTATGGCTTTAAGTTTTAGAGTTGTTGCTAAAGATGTGGCTGAGGGAATCTGTGTGTCCCAACTGTTAAAGTTTTTGGGGGCTATTGCTTTGCTGGCTACTGGTAGGAGTATGTAGATGGATGCTGAAAATTTTCAAGGGCCCTCCATGGCTGAGGGTTTTTGGTTGTGGTTAAAGGCAGTTTTGGGGCTTTTTAAACCTATGAAGGTGGTGTTGAGGTTTCTGGGTTCCTTGTTAAAACCATGGACATCTATTTGGGGAGATGTAATTCTCCAGTAAACTATTTGGTGTGAGGCATAGGTCTATTTTCTAGGCATTTGGGATCTAAGTGTCTTATCTTTAGCTATAGCTGTTTGTTTTTTCATTCTGGGCTGCTGGTTTAAAATGATTATTCTTATGCAGTGTTTCACTTTGTTTGGGTTCCAGATTCCCTCCAAAATCTGAGTGTACAGGGTTTTGGGGCCCCTTCAAAACCTATTTTTACCATAATAAAAAACATCCATATTAAATATTTGTATATAAACAAATTATTTTTAATTTTAATTTTCTTATAATAAAGAGACCTTAACAATAAAATTAAAATCAAATTGAACTAAGAATATCAAAATATAAATGTATTTTTTCAATATAAAGTAATTTTAGAAATAAAAATTACATATTATTGAATTAATATAAAAAAGTAAATAAATATTTACAATTAATTTTGGAATTTAAAATTAATTAATAACTAAGTTTTTAAAGTATATATGAACATGTATATAATTTGTTTTACATTTTTTTTACCATTGAATATAAAAGTCAATCATGCATCATATAATGCAATATAGAGTTATTATAACACAATATTCATGTGTTATGACATCCATCAAAGCATAGAGGAATGTAATAGAAGATGATTTTATAGTAATCAACAATAATGTTTTAAACAATTCTTGCAACATCACAAGAAAATTATTATCCAACTCCTTGAGCTAACCAATCTCAATGAATGGAGATTATGTGAGCGCTACTACTCGCCTCTTAGTTACATATAACAACATAAGTTTATGATAAACATGTTCACCATGAGCACTAACATGCTCTATTATCCAACTCCTCCAACTAACCAAGCTCAATGAATGCAGATTATGTGAGAGCTCCTACTCTGCCCCTTAGTTACCTATAAAAACATAAGTTTATGATAGACATGTTCATTACAAGCACTGACATACTTTAAGATGGATTTTTTGTTCACTACAAGCACTAAACAATGTTGTCAAAAAAATCAATCGACACTAACCATCTTACGTCTCACACCTAGATCTCCTTTGGCAAGCAGTTGCTCCTTTTCTCCTATCTCATTTTCACTTCCACTTCCTGATTTCTCTTCTCTACCACATTCTTTGAACGTGTCTTATCCTCATAAGAAAAATCCACCTCTTTTCAAGCTCATATTTTTTCTCTACAACCTCCTATCAAAATTGCCAATTTTCATCATAAGCAACCAATATTTACAATAAATAATCCCAAAATAAAGGACTAATAATAAAATAAATTGTTGTAAGAAGGGGAACAAACCTGTGGTTTCTTCCGACCAAAGAGAATCTTAAACAATATCATTGAGATAACAACAAAAATGAATACCAAATTGCCAATTGTCAAATTCATTTTCTTTTCACCTTGTTCAGTTAAATCTTGTCAAATACAACATACATAGAAACTTTATAAACATGAAAACAAGAAGGAATCTATAGAGGGAAAAAATTGTAGTTACAATGAGCTTTAAGTTGTAGGTAGACAAGAATAAAAGGTCTGTTATGCTATGCAAAATGTCAAATACCTTCTTATGCAAAAATACAGAAAAGTGTAATGAGAATTTTCGTAACTTATTCTTAGGAAAACCCCTCTCAAACAAACACAAATAGATACAAACAACAAAGCTTCATTTCAAATGTAAATATAACATTTCTTGTATCCTTCAACACGAACCCTTCCTTTTTTATTATATTTCATTTCAAACCCCTCCTTTTTATTGTATTTCACTTCAGACTCTTCCTATTCACCATAATTATAGAATTATAGATTATTCAAATTTACACATATACCTCTGACAAACAACACATTTGAACCTAATCTTGGATCAACTTCCATCATTTTATGAGAAGTGTACTTTTCCTCAGACCTTTGGAAGCAATCTTAAAGAAATTTAACCATTCAAGTTGATTTAAGCTTTATTTTCAAAACTTCATTATGTTTAAGAAATGCCACAAAAAAAATTGTAGCTAGATATTGTATAAACTAGACAAAAAATGTTTTGAAAAAAGCACCAACAACTATACAAGGTAGGACCAAAAAAATATATTATATTCCAAATTATTTAGAGGTATATACTCACTTTAAAATCAATAATCTGCATCCTACATATATTTTTTCTATCAAGTAAAATATTACATTTAAGCCTCATTTCAACAAATTACAACACTTCTCCCTCAATAGAAATCTCACTAAGAAAAACCTCAAAGCAACAAATAGATGAATGTTGTCAACATGGATACATAAGAATTAAAACCTTTCTATAACAAGTTAGCAAAGAATTCTAGGACATCATCAAATAACTGAAAGTGATCTTAATCAAGATTCTGCCACCATAGCTTATGTACAATCAAGCTTCACCACTGATCAGTCTCAATTCTATGTTGCAAAAGGAACACAAGTCAAAACCCCATTAGATTTAATATCTAGCTTAAATATAATTTGACTGTGAAGAAAAGTAAACAAATACTAAAAAGAATGCCAATAAAAGTACCATGCATTTGAAATATTATTGAATTGCAAAAATTTCAAAAAAAAAAGTATATTTGAAAAATGATATAAATATTGCTCAATGACAGTAAAAAATGAAATTTGATGTGAACTTGAAAACTAATGGTATTGAATGAAATAGTTCTAATATTATTTAATTCTAATATTTTTTTAAATGTTGAAATTCATTATGCTAGAAAAAATAAATGTACTCCCAAAGATAGATAAGTTCAAAGCAAATACAAAAGAAAATTATAGTAAACTTGAAGACTAGTTGTTATTAAGGCATAAGAAAATAGCTAAAATATAAGTCGACTATCAAAAGACAAGTAAGATTTTCATAAAGGCCATGGACTTCCTTTGATGCACTATGCGACAAGCATTTTCCTATTCCAGTGTAAGCAAAGCTTTGGCCACATTTTTAGTATTTGCAATGTTGGGAACAATCAAATGTACCCCATTTGATTTGAGTTGTAATTTGTTGAACCTCATTTACCCAAGCATACATTAGTAAGATTTCTAATAACAATTTCATGCTTAACAAACCCATTTAAGCTCAATCATGCTCAAATATTTCCCATAATGTCTATAGTTATAAATTACAACAAAGCCATCAAACTTGGATCACGCTTGATTATGTAATCTATAAAGTACATTGTACTTAGGAAGTACAGTATAGTTAGGAGTAGCTACATACCCATTCAACCTAACACACAATCAAATGCATTCTATAAAGTACAATAGATTTACAAGCTGACTTATTACACTATATCTCGGATTGTGCTCTTATTAGTTTCCAGACTACTGTTACTCCATAGCCTATTGGCCAAAGAAGGAAAACTAATAATTTTATCTTATTCAAGAAGATTTTAGAGTCTTTCAAATCTATTATAAATATGAATTTTAGTATTTTCTACTATTAGGATGTCACAAACTTGAGATTGCTACAAGATTACCTTAATCCCCAAAAATTATCCTAAATTGTGAAAATTATCTTGTATGTATCTATCCCAAAAAGTCATAAAATGCTAGAAGTTGATCCAAGAACAGGTTCAAGTGTGTTATCTATTAGAGGAATATGTATAAATTTGAATAGTCTATAATTTTTTAATTATGGTGAACAAGAAGATTGTGAAGTGAAATATAATAAAAAGGACGGGTCAAAAGTAAAATACAATGAAAAGGAAGGGTTTGTGTTGAAGTCCATACATGAAATGTTATACTTACATTTGAAAGGAAGTTTTGTTGTTTGTATCTTTTTGTGGGTTCTTTCATGGGGACAAGGCTTAACAATAGTAAAATAATATAAAATTCAACCCTACACTTGTTCCCTTGATAAGCCCTCACCAAGCAATTCAAATCTATGATATCTTCTTCATGTTTTTCTATGTCTTCTTTCCACAGCCCCATCTTCCTTGTACTCTAATTCCCAAGCATTTAATAGCGAGTCTCTGGTAGTGCATAAAATATTTATCTTTATTGTGGGGAAAATTATCAATAGTCTCATTCATTTCAAAAGATAAGTTTGATGGACTGCAAGATGCAGGACAAATGACAACATCTTCATAATTCTGCTATAAGACACATAATTTGCATGACATGATAAAAGAGGGGGAAAAGCTTGGGTGGTTGGGTATATTCTTAGATAGAATTAGTTATTATGGGGAAATTATTTGTAGATCATTGTTGAGAACATGGGCATGAATTTGATGGGCATAGAGGTTTTGCTAAAAATATTGATCAAAATTCTAGAAGGGGGAAAAAGGGAGAAGATTTTAAATAGATCATCAAATTTTGTATTGAATTTATTTAGATGAAATATATTATATCCGCTTCAAAATGATAACCCTCATTAAAAATTGTAAAGGCCATCAAATTCTAGTCCCAAACAAAGTATCGAAGATCGATTTGGATCTTAACTTGTTTGTGTAAGAGTCATCTCATTCATCCACATCGGAAAAGAAACCAACCAAATGGTCATATTATTTTCATTAATTTTTAACTATTTACATTTATTTGTTTGACTTGTTATAAGATTCAGTCGAGGCTAACTGACTAGTCAGTGACTAGCCATTTCCATATTTTGTGCAGAATGAGAAGGTCTAGTTCTTTTGTGGGAATATATATCCAAGGGTTGCTATATCTAAGTCTGGGAAAGGTAAACTTACCAACATATAAAACTCAAAAAATATCAAAACAAAACCTATACCACTATAAACAAGAACATATTTTTATCATTTTCACCTGGGAAGAATTTGCCCATAATTCTCAATATCTTTCTACCATCCTTGTCATTGCCTTGAAGCTCTGAAACCTAAAGTTGGTCCAGGTCTGAGAATTCCTCATCATCCTCTAGCATAAGGGGCATAAGCGAAGGATCACAATCATGTCATTCCTCTCCATCTTCGTCATTCTCGATGTTTATGTTAGAAAATTAATCTTTCCTTGGTTGTATTAAATAAGGGATATTACAAGGAATCCCTACAACTTGTTTATCTTCTAGTGCAAGTATGAGGACAAGTCATTTTTTTGTAATTCCTTTAATAAGGAAAATAGTGTATCCTCCTTAAGAGGATGTTGACACTTTGCACACACCTATTATGAATGGTGGAAATCATAGATTTGTGAGTTACTTTTGTAACTCCTCTCCCATCTCCATTTAAGAGATGTCTCTCTCTCATTATTCAACTATTGATGCTATTGTAAATGAGATATTTTCTCCTCTCTCTACTTATTTAAACTTTTTCCTCATTCATAATTCACAAGGGGTTTTTCTTTAATTTTCACCTTTCAAAATCCTCGTGTCTCCTTTGTTGACTATTTGGGTAATTTCTCCAAGCTCTTGCATTTCTCATGGTAACATTTTCTTCATCATCTAACTCTCTTGGATTTTATTATTTCCTTGCTCTTTTGATTTTCCTTTCATGGTATCAGAGTAGGTTACTAATCCTTGTTTGAGTGAAAGTTAATGAAGGTTACCATTTTGTGGAGCTCACCTAGTTTTGGGGACACATTTTGAGAAAAGGGATGAAAACTCATTTCTTTAACTCTTTGTGTTGCAGATTTTTTGGTTTACTTTTTTTTTTCTAACCCTCTTTGGAAGGCTTGCCGCCAGAGAGTTTGCAGGTTTTTTATTTAAATCTTGTGTACTAACCCTCTTTGGAAGGATTACCGCTAGAGATTTGTTTTACTTTTTTTTTTTAAATCCTAACCTCAGTTGTGAAAATGCAAAGTTAGAGCTTTTTGTTATTTCTAATCTATTTGCAAGTTTCAAAACAAAACAATCTAACTTCTTTATGCAGATTTCTAACTTATTTCTACTCAACTCAATCTCAAATTTAGACTAATTTGTTTGTATCTCTTTGTATTAATTTGTCATTTGCATGCAAGTTCATTTCTAAGTTTCATCTCTCTTTTTTACAAAATTCAATTAAATATTTAATATTTCATCTATAATCTGCATTATTTTCAAAAATATCTTTATTCTCTGTTTGTTTTATTTATATCTATCTATGTATAAATCTAGACAAAGGTAGAAATGTTTTTTTCCCCCTAATATCCATGCTCCTCTATAACATTTGTAATGCCTAAGTGTTGCTCAATTTCACCTACCTTTTATTCTTTTGTGTTTTTTTTAGTTGCATTCATTCATGTTATTAATATTTATCATTGTCTCTGGCTTAACTTTTCACAGTTGCTTTGTAACATCTATGTTCTTTATTTCTTATTGATGTATTTTTTTAACAAGGATGAAAAGCGTCAAAGTTCCTACCGAAATTAAATGACAAAGTTAAATGTGATTTGTTGAAACTATTTAGTAAGAAACTATGGGAATTGAATTGTAACTTTTGGACAGGAAATACATAAATGTTGCAACCTGATAGTAATAAATTATAGTATTTTAATAAAGATTAGATACAAATGAAGCATATACAAGAATATGTAACATATGAAGACATTTACCACAATTTTTATAATAGGAAAAGCAAAAAAGCCAATTTTCCTTCATTTCAAAATAAATGTAGGGACAAATGGCTATATATAATACAGTTGGAACCCACCTTTATTTTAGTTATTATATTTTATCTTCATTAGATTTAAAAGAAATTATTTCTTTTTAAAAAAATTGTGTAAGTGGCCCGTACTAAATGGCAGCCAACAAATTCAATAAACAACTTGACAATGAGAATAACTACTTGAGAAAGAAGAAATAAGGATAGTAAAATCATTTTGATAATAAGCTCAACAGAAATATTTTTAAAAATAAAAGTATGAATGACTACATTCAAGCCACTAGAATATATGTCATTGTAATCGTGTAATTGAAATTTGGCTATGAAAGACACACAAAACTAATCCACAATTGAAAATCATTTCTTTAATCAAAGTGTCAATGACTGCTGACAAGTAAACCCAAAACAAATGCAAACCCTGATCATCGTCGAATAGAGAGTGCATGTAAGAAAGAGGAAAATGTTCTACAGCTTGAAACTATCCACTACAATGCACTATACATATCCATATAAAACATCATACATGCTTAACACCATACAGAATTAATCAATAGAGAGAAATTAATACCCTTGATAATATAAAGTCTTTAATGAAAGATAGTTCCTAATGTAATACCCCAAAAATGGGCTATAGGTTCATTAACCTCCTATATCGACACATCGAACGAAATCGACATCAAAGTCCTAACCAAAGGCATATTGGCACATTATCGAATCTTAATTGATTATCATAAATTCTGTATCAAGGAATATTCCTAATTATTCTAATTATCTTTGATTTAATGATTATTTGGCAATAAATCCTATTTATCCTAAAGTTTGATTAATGAAATATTCTAAATATTTAATTAATTAGATTTAATTCTGCCACTTAATTGTTTAATTGAAGTTAATTATATTTATTCCTAAGTTGTATTATTTAATTTTGACAATAAATCCAAAATCCTATGAATAATTGATTAAATTCTTATTTAATTAATTAAAGCAAGTTGTCAATTTTTAATAATATTGTTTTTGAATAAAAGTTTGAAAAATAATTGATTAACCCATAAATCAATTGTTTTATTTTTCAAAATCAGTTAAGTTGGAAATAAATCACTTTATTATTAAATTAATTCATAAATAAAACATGCACAATCAAGAAAAGCAGACAACTATCAATTATCAATTAAAGCTAAACTCTATTTTGAGTTGAACTCTGCTTTTGCAGGTTTTTGTGAGTTAAATATCCTTTATTTAAAAATAACTCAAAAATCAACCTGAGTTATTTGAGTGATTTATGGCTTTCTTTCATGCACCTCCAAAGCCCTAGATTTCTATAAATTAAGGCTTTAGCTCTTCATTACAATCAATCCATGAATCGCACACTCACGTTGTCGAATTAGAGACTGAAGAATCGATCTTGAGAATTCGATTTGTTGTGCGATTTTCATTTGTTATTGCATAGTTTTCATATCATTTCTTAGCTTAGTTTGCATATCAGTTTTCCATATCATTGTTAGCATAGATTCATATCAAATTTTTCATATCATATTATTGCACAAAAAAACCCAAAAAAAAATAATTAATTGCATTCATTCCATATCTAGATTTTGCATTCAAATCCTTTGTTTAGGTGTCGTCAAGGTCACTGATCTCGGTATAATCTGAGAATACATACTCGCATCTACTAGAAGGCAGTAAATCGCCTGGTTAGTTTAGTTTTTCATTTATTTCATGATTTCAATTTCAACTAACCTCTAATGTTTTATTGAAGTGTTGTGTCTATAGATCAGGTACAAAATTCACACACACATTTCTGGCACCCACCGTGGGGCCCAAAACGGGTTTCCCTTCACAATTTTATCAATTTCTATCATTTTCTTATCTTTTTATGTTCCCAGCTATGATTTTTATTCTTTGTCCAAATAATTTTTGTACGAGTTTTGTCAGAAACTCATACCAGAAGACACCCATTATCATACAACAATTGATTTGATCGAGGATCACACAAGTAGAAACACACTATCATTTGGAAGCTCGATTGTCATTTGATCTAATACCCATTATTGTATGAGTTTCTGGACTGTCGTCTGGAAGGTAACCCACTATCGTACGAGTTTCATTGCCAAGGTTCAATTGTCGTTTCACTTTTTCAAGTAGTTTGTTAGATTTGGTTTTCAGATTTCGACTAACAGCTAACCCTAACAATTGAAATTTTTTGTTTTTGATTGATTTTCACTGGTTGTTGATTGGAAAAAGTGCAAGAATTGCTAAAAGTAGGTAAGAATCTACTAAGCACATTGTGAGGAATTAAGGTAACCTTCTCAGCTGATAACATTTCAATTTGGATTAAAACGAACATCTTGTGTGTCTAGCTTGAGTGCCTTTCTTTTCCATATCACACATTTCATTTGGGCTCTAAAAACAAGCATAGATTTTCTTTCAGCATCTTTGTTACACATAGTAAATAGGCCTTATGAACACTATTCATGGCTCTTGAGAGAGTGAGTTTCCAGCGAAACTCTTCTCAACGAAGGAACCCTTGTAGGTAGGGAGGATACTGAGGGAGTCTCACGTTCCACTAGATCCGTGTGTCTTCAACTTTTGATCAATGCATTCTCTCTCCGGAGAGGTTGATAGATCATAAGGGGTTGACATCATAGATCTTTGTGAGATAATCTTGGTCTTAGCGTGTCGGATTAATTTGTCCACTTTGTTTGCGTTAAAAGTGAAAAGGCTAGAGGATTATGCTCTACTCCCTTTATGGGTAGTAACAGAAACTCAAATCCTTGAATCTAGAACCAGTCTCCATGTGGTATATCTTGTGAGTCACCTTTAGAGAGGGTTAACCATAGTGGACATTCCCTTAATTAGGTCAACCACGTTGACAGAACCTCAAGCAGTAATAGCCATTTTTGTCGTGGTAGTGACAACCGGTATATAAATGTCCTATTGGAAGAAATCTCCACAGGTGTGGTCTCTTGTTGGGCTATCAGTTCTCCCTAGCAGATCTTGAAGATTAAGTTCTAGAACTGTGTCAAAACCCCGGTGCACTTGGATTGGAGTTTGCCCTCTTGGATCATAAAAGTTGCAAAGTCAAACCATTACTAAAAACCCTAGTGAGGCCAAATTTTTATTTTCTAGGAATATGTGTGTTAATGAAAAACTTTTTGGAACATACACAATTAGCACTTCTAAGGATTAGCACAAATAAGTCACTTGATTGTTCATGCGCAAGGTTGCTTTTGCCCTTGTTCATTATTTTTAGACATGCTTGAAATCACTTGTTTGCTATTTTGTGTGCTTGCTTATCTATCTGGTTACTGAGAACGAACAAATCTATTACAATCCTCAAATCTAGACATTGAAATTTGCAAACAATCTGAAACTGAAAACCCAAAATTTGCAAAAATTGAAGTAAAACACCTTTCTGGAGTCAACAATCATTTTGTAAAGTCAGAAAGTTGTATGAATTTTGGCTATAGTTGTTTCAAAACCCCCAGATTGTTGTATGGTATCAGGTACATTATCCTACGAGGTTTGTTGCCAGTCAATTCCAAAAAGTTAAAATTCCTGCTATCAACTGTCATGCGAGTTTTGCAATAATCGTACAAGTTTTTCAATTGTCATTTCATGCTATACCCATTGTCGTACGAGCCTATAGAAATTCGTTTGAGAAATTTCAAAAAGTTGTTAGAAAGTTGTCAGAACTATCAGAGACCCAGCTCTTCCAGCCTATTTCCAAAATCTGTCAACCAAATCACTATGTCAGGAATAGAGCAGCAAATACTGAGAATCCAATCATTTTCCTAAAGTGGCCTTTTGAATCTGATTTAGCCTTCTGTGTAATCAATTTGAGTCTTTTTCATCTTGTGTCAAAACCTTGTCATAACTATCAATCTTCAATCAATCATCAAAATGACTAAGTGTTGTGAACTCGTGTCCACTATCTTTTGGGAGTCTACCCATACATCCAAGGCACATTCTCCTTCATCTAAGTCAAATCTATGCTTCAATCAATCAAATCTTGACAAGGTTGCGTCATCTGATCATCTTGATTCAATTCATTCTTCAGTTGTCTTCATCTTATTCTTTTGCTTCACCCAAGGTTAATGGTGGAAACTAGAGCTTCCTCTCACAAGAAATCGGGAGAAGCACTTAACACCAAAATTTTGTCTACTCACATAGGTCCAACTTTTGAGCAACTCTACAATTCTGGTCTTTACGAAGATGACAGTGCTGGCAACCTTCGATTAAAAAGTGGTTACATTCCTCCTTCATCAACTCACGGAGGTACCCAACAAACCCCACATCAATCTATCCCAGGTAAGACTCCTACCATGTCTCAAGCAGGGACAAAATTTGGCTCTCAAAGAGCTCAATATCAACATGGGGTAGATCAAGAACCCACACCTGAAGAAATTGCTCAATATCAAAACGATGATAACTTCAAACGAATGATGAAGCATTTCTTGAAAGAAGACAGAGAGGCATACTTTTTACAATTGGCTCATCAAGGAGCTAAACTTCCTCCCAACTTTAATGTTGAAGATATCATTACACATGAGGAAGAAACTCCACTCACAGTTATGATGAAATAGATGCATGCCATGCAAGTCAAGCTTAATAATCTTGAGAAATAAAAGGAACCCAAGGAGTTCTCCATGGAGGCCCTATGTCCTTTTCCATTCGACAAAGACTTGTACATGCCACCATTCCCAAAAAGAGTGGAGATGCCTAAGTATGATAAGTATGATGGACACTCAGATCCCCAAGACCATGTGAGAGAATTTTGTACACAATCTATGGAGTTCATGCATGAACCTACCTATCTGATGCATCTATTTTCTCGATCTCTAGGAGGAGGAGCCATTCATTGGTTCTCTAGATTGCCTTCTACTATCAAAAATTTTGAGGAGTTGATCAAATTGTTCTATCAACAATACTGCTACAACATTCAACATCCAATCACCATGATTGATATCTGTAATCTCAAGCAATATCCAGGTGAACCATTCTTGACATTTCTCAAGAGATGGAAGAAGAAATTCTCTCTATATGCTAGGCCTATTCCAGAAATTGAAAAATTGGAAATCTTCATCAATAATCTTGTCCCAGAGATCAACTATCCTTTACAAATGCAAGATCATACATCTTTTGATAAGATGGTAGACAATGCAATCAAAATTGAAAAAGTACTTGTGAAAAAAGGAGAAATCACACTTCAAAAAGACAAGTATGAATCAGGATCCAATTCTAAAGACAAGAATAAAAACTGGAACAAGAATAAAGGCATTGTCACAGATGGTGTTGTTGATACTATTCATGCCCCATCAAAGGCACTAGCTTTCAATCTAACTATTGGTACCCAAGCCATAAAAGCTTCAAAACAAAAGGTGCCTGAATCATCTCAAAAGAAGCCAGAATATAAAAAGTGGTCCGCTAATAACAAGCGAATGTTCACTCCTCTTGGAGAATCTTTAGAATTAGCTATGAGAACTCTGCTAACCAATAAAATCATCTCTTTACCTAAGATCCGACCATCTGATTCTGAACCTAAACCAAAATGGTGGAGAGAGAATGAATTCTATGATTTCCATCGGGGTAAAGGTCATAAAACTAATAATTGCTTACGCTTGAAACATAATATTCAAGATCTGATTGATAAGGCAGATATCACCATTAACAATCATAAGAGCAATAATGATCATACGGCATTCACAGAACCATTTCCAAAACATGGTCAAGAAGTCTCATCTTCCCAACCTAATATGGGGGCAAAGGTCAATTATGCTTACCCTAGAAATAATGTTGTCATCAATATGGTTGAACCTTGTCTCTCTAAACATTGCAATGTCATCACAATTGTGCGAAGAGATAGAGATCATTCTTCAACTAATGCAGTTACTCGATCACAAGCTCAGGCACATCTGAACGGACAAATCCCAGATTCATCAAATGTCCCTAAGATGCCCTTCAATCTTTCTTCCGCTTCCAAACAGAAGGTTGTTTCTAAATCTTCCAATCCTAAAGATACAAGGCCAACATCTTATAGCATTGTTCAACAACTCCAACACACTAATGCAAAAATCTCCATGTTTGAGTTGCTTCAAATATCTCCAATTCATAGAGCCATTCTTGAGTCACCCACATAACCAGCCCTTGCATATAGAAGTCTTGATCCAGAACCATAGAGTTAAACGTGTGTTGATAGATGGAGGCACTGGCCTAAACATTTGTTCTTACAACTTGATCACAAAATTGGAATTTTCAGAATTGGCTATTGATCCTAGAAAGAAAATAACTATCAAAGCCTATGATGAACAAGAAAGATCTTCTAAAGGCACCATTGTCTTACCTATCAGAGCAGGTCCAATTATCAGATATACTATATCTCAAGTTCTTGATCTACCTTTGGCTTACAACATTCTTCTAGGGAGACCATGGATACATGAGATGAAGACTATTCCTTCTACATTTCACCAATGCTTGAAATTTCCTTATGAAGGAGTAGAGGTCACTATTCTAGTAGACATATCCACCACTTGCAATACATTGAAGGAAAGTGCAGATAAGCTTGTGCCTAATAACAAAGAATCTTCCATTGAACCAACTAAAGAAGCATCCACATCTAAAATGGAAGATCTTGCAAAAGAGGTTAATATCAAAGAAAATAGTATGGGAGAATATACTATGGAGCCGGTCTTATCTTTGACATCTCTCCCTATCTCACCTAAGTCTTATGGACAATCTTTGAAACAATCCAAACCAGATTCTAAAGAACCTCTTGAGGCATATAAAAAGAATTTTGTAGTAGAACAAGTCTCCAAGCAAGAATTTGAAGAGGATGAAGTTGTGCTTGCATGGCTATACAAAGATGAATCTGAATCCCATGATATTCAAACTAGTGATTCTACAGTATCCAAAATCCCTTCTAAGGCATATGGTCCAGGAGATAAATTGATAGCTAAGATGAGATATCTAGGTAAAGGACCTCTAGGAGTTAGAGGAAAAGGTCTTGAGGCACCTCTTCCACATACTGGTAGAGCAAATAAAGACAAAGTTGGCTTAGGATTTAAAAAGAAACCCTTTCACCTCAAAGGTAATTGTTCTCATGTCATAGAATAGATCGCACTCGGCAAAACTCTTCTTACGAAGGAGGAAGCTGAACCATCAGATAGTGATTCAGACAGCTCAGAACTCATCCCATATGAAAAATTTCCTAAAGAGATCAAAGACCTTCTTGATGATAAAGATGATCCAATCAAAAGAATTAATGTAGTA
Source organism: Chamaecyparis obtusa (assembly GCA_027943335.1). NCBI lineage: Eukaryota > Viridiplantae > Streptophyta > Pinopsida > Cupressales > Cupressaceae > Chamaecyparis > Chamaecyparis obtusa. The sequence continues at coordinate 46,103 of BSBK01001852.1, read as the reverse complement.
GAAACACAAGAACATACTATCAATCAAGAGATAGTTGCAACACAAGAACCAGCTAATCTCAAAAATAATCAAGAAGAGGAAGGTGGTAGTTGTTCTTAGACAGATTCTCATGAGTATGAATTCAAATCATAATTTGAAGGTAACCCTTCTTGGGGTATTCATCCTAACTTTACTCATGTTCTTAGATTTCCTAGAGGCATAGATGAAGAATCTAATGACTATGAATGGGGAGCCATTCCAGAAGAAGATGAGCTTATTATAGAGAAACATGTTGATGTTATTCACCAATATGCACCTGAACCCAATGTAAGTCCATAGCAAAATGATGAACCTATCGAGTCTGATCCACCTATGGCTGAATTGGACTCCCATAATGACATTGAGCCTATTCGTGAATTGAATGTCTTAAGTTGTAATATCACCTTTGAACTCGAGCATCGGGTTAGGACCAATGATGACAAATCCATATCCATAAACACTATCTCCCAATCTTTCCCCACTTTGACTATCCAATATCCAGAACTTATTGATCAAACCTCCACAAATCCAAGCCATGGTATTCATACCTTCCCAAATGACTATTCCCTTGCTTGCTACCTCAATGCAGTTGAGCCTATGAGTACTTCCATCAGTGAACTGAGCATTAGCATGATAGAGTCGGACATCAAATATCTTAGTCAAAAAAATAAGAATACAAAGAAAAAGAAAAAGAGTTCTAAGGGTGAAAACCACTTTGTGGCAGTCTTAGAACCTACAAAAGTAAAAATAAAAGACGTATCCAAAGGTGAAAACCTCTCTAAGGTGCCTAAGGATGAGATATTTGATGTCCTTTTGAGTCATTTACAGGACAGATCTATGGTTCTAATTGAGCCCACTCAATCTATCAATTTGGGAACAACAGAGGAACCACAATTGATTCATGTAGCACAATCTTTATCAGCAGAAGAGAAGAAAAAATTTACAACATTCCTAACAGAGAAGAAAATCAACTTTGCATGGAAATATTCAGATATGCCAAGGTTGGATCCTAATCTTATAATGCATCATTTATCTATAGCTCCAAACGTCAAACCTGTTAAACAAAAGTTAAGAAAGATGCATCCTCATGTTGCACTCTTGGTGAAAGCTGAATTAGAGAAGCTCCTAAAAGCCAGATTCATCCGCGTTATTGACTATGCAGAGTGGATCTCTAATATTGTACCTATTTCAAAACCAGATAAATCAATCAGAGTGTGCACAGACTTTAGAGATGTCAATAGAGTGTGCCCTAAGGATGATTTTCCACTACCTAACATTGATATGATAGTGGACATGACTGCGGGCTTTGAGATGTATTCTTTAATGGATGGTTTTTCTAGATATAACCAAATAAAGATTGTTGCAGAAGATCAAGAGAAAACTGCTTTTACATGTGCATGGGGTACCTTCTGTTGGAATGTCATGCCATTTGGGCTTTAAAAAGCGGGTGCTACATATCAAAGAGCCATGACATCTATTTTTCATGATATGATGCATAGGACTATGAAGGATTATGTTGATGATACTTGAGCAAAATCTACGATTAGAGCTGCACATCTAGATGACTTGAGCAAGATACTAGACAGAATGGAGAAATTTAGTCTCGGACTAAATCCTAAGAAGTGTGCTTTTGGTGTCACTTCTGGAAAGCTCTTAGGATACATAGTTTCAAAGAAGGGCATTGAAGTTGATCCAGCTAAAGTAAAGGCTATAATAGAAATGCAACCTCCAAAGGATATCAGTCAAATGAGGACATCACAAGGAAGAGTTCAATCTATCAAAAGATTCATATCACAACTAGCCGACATCTCACAGCCTTTTACAAAAACATTACATAAAGGTGTGACCTTTGCATGGAATGAAGAATGTGAGAACAACTTTAACCATATCAAGAAGTATCTATCAAATCTGCCTATCTTGATGCCTCCTAGTCATGGGAAGCAATTGATCTTATATGTCTCCGCTATAGATACATCACTGGGGGGATTGCTAGCACAACATGATGAGAACAAAAAGGAAAGAGCTATATACTATATCAATAGGACATTGGTTGCATATGAGAAGAACTATTCAATGATTGAGAAAGCTTGTCTAGCTATGATCTTTGCATCACAAAAACTGAGACATTACATGTTAGCTCATACCACACATTTGGTAGCTAAGATTGATCCACTCAAGTACCTTCTAAGCAAAGCTGCCCTCATAGGTAGATTAGCTAAATGGGTCATGCTCTTAAGTGAATTTGACATTGAATATGTTGAGAGAAAAGCTATCAAAGGATAGGTTATTGTTGATTAATTAGTAGATGCACCTATGATTGATGATACACCAATGCAAATAGAATTTCTAGATTCCTCTATCATGACTCTTTCTTCTAGAGAATGGCAGTTATTCTTTGATGGCTCCTATACATAGAATGGATCAGGAGTGGGCATATTGTTCATAACTCCTCAAGGATACTCAATCCCAAAAGCATTCAGATTAAAGTCCCCTTGCACAAACAATATTGCAGAATATGAAGCCCTTTTGAATGGTATGAAAATAGAGATTGAATGGATAACACATTCATGGAGACTCTCAACTTGTTATCTATCAAGTCAATGATGTGTACCAAACTAAATATGAAAAGCTCATTCCTTACAAGAGAATGGTAGATGATCTAAAGAAGTATTTCCTATCTATCACATTTGAGCAAATTCCTAGAATAGAGAATAAGGTTGTCGATGCAATGGCAATGCTATCTAATTTATTATAGTAGCCTCAACATGAGCTACGCTACGAGTTCCTGGTGGAAGCACTATCTTATCCTGCATATGATTCCCCCGAAACCCACATGATCTGCACTATTGTTGGTCATGATTCATCCAGATACAAAAACCTATTTTCCTATCTCCCAGACCAAATCATTCCCAATACCTTCAACCGCCATGAAAAGAGATACCTTATTCGTAATGCCTCCCGATATGTCATCATTGGTCACGATCTGTACAAACGAGGTCTAGATGGTACACTACTTAGATGTTTAGAATAGGAAGAGTCTCAACATGCATTAGAAGAAGTTCATGATGGTATTTGTGGGTCACACTCGAATGGTTTAACACTAGCTCGAAAATGTATTAGGGTTGGGTACTATTGACCTGAAATGGAGAAAGAGGCTATCAAGTTTGCTAAGAACTACCAAAAGTGTCAAGTACATGACAACCTAATTCATGCTCCAGGGAGAGATCTAATTCCCTTTACTACACAATGGCCTTTTCACCAATGGGCATTTGATCTTATAGGAGCTATACATCCTCATTCTTCTAATGGACATACCCATATAATCATAGCTATAGATTATTTTTTAAAATGGGTAGAAGCAGTCCCTTTAACACAAGCAACTAGAAAACAAATATCTATGTTCATATTGAACTATATCATATGTAGAAATGGGATACCTCATTCCATAATTAGAGATAACGGTGGACAATTCAAGAACAAAGACCTAGATGATCTATGTGCCAAATTCAAGATCACACAACATTGGTCTTCTATCTACTATCCTCAAGGGAATGGACAAGCAGAGGCTTCTAACAAGAATCTATTGAAAATCTTGCATCGAACAGTTAATAAAATAGGTAGAGACTGGCATCTCATGATCAATCCAACTCTTTGGGCCTATAAAATAAGTATCAAAATGCCTACTGGGGCTACACTGTTTGCTTTAGTTTATGGGTCTGAAGCGGTACTGCCTATTGAGGTTGAAATCCCTTCACTAAGAATCAGAATGCATGGTCTAGTAACTAATGATGACTACAAAGTGTCTAGGTTGCAAGAACTTGAACTACTAGATGAGCACAGACAAGAAGCGTATGATCATCTCAGAGTATATCAGAAGAGAATGTCTAGAGGTTACAACAAGAAAGTCAGACACAGAGAATTTTAGGTTGGTGATCTAGTCTTGAGAGAAAATCCTAAAAATCAATCACATCGAGAATGCAAGGGGAAGTTTGAACCCAACTGGCTGGGTCCCTTTGTAATCACTACTACTTTTGGCTTTGGTGCCTATCAACTCTCAATGACTGAAGGAGAACAGCTCTGAGAACCAATCAATGTTCTCCATCTGAAGAAATTCTACACCTAAGGCATTCAGTCTATGGTAAAATGTCCTGAAAAAATCTTAAAAATCTGAAAAAGTCCTTAAAAAAATGAACATCTTGGTGAAAACCTAGCAATAGGCACCTTGATGATTCACAAAAAAATAAAAAATAAAAAATGCAAAAAAAATGAGAAAAAAGAAAAAGTGCCTTGGTGAAAACCTAGAAACAGGCGCCTTGGTAGCAAAAATAGAATCTCTACCAAGATGGTGAAAACCTAGCAAACGGGCACCACTTGTTTCAAAATGCTCCATCTATCAGTGCAATCTTGGTCCTTCCCAGCTTTCAGTCTTGCTTTAGTTTGTACATATCTCCCGGTTTGTTTCTGCATTTCCAATTTTCAATAAGTCGGTCTATACACCAATCGGCTCAAGTGTCTGTATCCTATCAATGTCCAAACTTAGGGGCAATCAATGTCATATCCTATGGCCTCCAATGTATCTTAGGTGTATCATATCCAATCAAAGTCCTTTGAAGCTTCATTTGATTCAGTCAGTCAGTCTCGTCTCCAGAAAGGATTTTGCATCAACATCAAACTGAAAACTGAAAACTGAAAACAATCTATGCTTTTTACATGCTTTTATCTCCTTGTATGCTTACTGATTCGCATTGAGATTTTTGCACATTGTGTCCCTTCAAGATCTTCAATGATGTCCTTTATAGGATTTAGAGAGTGATGACTAGGGGCATAATCTTTTCTTTATTTTCTTCTTGCATGTGAAAATCTAACAAATTTGGAAATTTTGGATTGAAATGGTGTCCCACTGTAAGAGCCTCTATCTCGAATTGGATGGCCATGCATACCTCGACCATTGATACCAAAAAATTAAAGGAAGTTAGATCTAACTATTGTCTTTTTTTTTTAGTGAGTTCTTTCTCCTATTGTGAAATGTGATCTTACCTGAGGATGTGAATGATAAAGGGTCACTACGGGTAATTCACACTGGATTTAGAATAATCTCCTGACTGTTTGATGTGTTTGAATGCAAGGCGTATTCAGGTCATCATGATGTTTATGTTTTGATGCTTATACAAATTTCTATATCAAAATGGACATGATATTCAGGTCATCCTGGCACTTATGCCTTGATGCTTATATCTAATCCGACATTCCAAAAACAAAATCAATATTCATATAGCCATGGTTTCCTAATCGGTGGGTGTTGTATTGATTCTTGCGCATCTAAATTGATATTCATATGTCTATGGTTTCATAACTGGTGGGAATTGTATATATTTATCCGGTTACCTAAAAATTCAATGATGAGAATAACCGACACATGATCAGTGACTAGGTCCTAGGTCTTAGGTTGCATTTCATTTTGCATGTCTCTTTGCATTTTTCATGTTTGCATGATCTCACAATGACTCAACGAGCTTCAAAGCTTAAACAATTCTTCAATTATCTCTTCAAATCTAGCAAGAGTTGAATCCTAACTTGAAGGTCTCTTCAATTGAATCGCAAGCAGTTACTATACTGGGTTAAACATCCTTTTTGACATAAGACTGAGTACTTGTCTTCATCAATACCTGCAAAACATATCATTTGTATCATTGCATTTACATGTCATAATCATTTGTTGCATTACAATTCATCCATGTGCATAAGCATAAATCATACATACATATTTCCATAATCAAATACATTTGCATAACATCCATACATATGAAAGAAATCATTGCATTACATATAATCATACATACATTCTACTCTACTCATAGCATAAGCATCACATGATATCATCATAAATTGAAATATGACAAGTACATATGAAGTCACAACCAAAATATCAATCTCATATATATCAAAAATCTTGAACTAGTCAGGGGTGCACTACTGGCACAGTATACAAAGAATGAGCTCAGCTGAGCTATCAAAATCAGTACAGTATATCAATGATCAAAAAGAGTATAGTATATCAAAATTAACAGATCAAAAATGTCAGAACATATCATAGATCAATCAGCTATCAGCATGATCCTCTGCATCTGGTGGAGGCGGAGGTGGTGCATCAGGCACTGGCTCTGCTCTCGGGGCCCTAGCTCCCTCTGATGCCATCATGAACTGCAAGTAGGTAGGAACTCTCTGTGCTGAAGGAACTGTAGTATAATAAGCTGATACATAATATGCAGATCTCAAGGTCTGATGAATCACCTCTACCTGTAAACATTGTACCTCTCTAGTAAGTGCAGTGTGTTGTCTATCAGCCTCTATGGATCTCTCCTCCCACCTAGCACTGCGTATCTTCAGGTCCCTAACCTGAACTTTGAGACATCCAATGGTCTCCTGTGGGGTAAGAGGAACAACTGGATCAACATCTAGCATATCAGTATCAGGGGCAACCTGCTCCATAGTCTCTACTCTATGCACCTTGCGGTGTTTGACCTCTACACCCAAATCTCAACCAATATCCCCCTCTGTGAAGTCCATACCACCACCTACCACCTGCTCAATTGTAAGTACCTCATCTGTTGAACCAACTCCACCTAATATACCACCCTCTCCTCTAGTCCATCTGTGAGAACCATAAGATCTACCTATTGTGAAACTAGTGGGACGAGGGGCCCTCATTTGTCCTGATGGTCTCTGTGGTGGAGCCATTGCTCTAGGTCTTGAAGGTGTGGGGTGTATGATAGGAGCCTGTGTAGGTCTGGGACCCTATCACATCGGAGCACCAGTCACATCCATCACCTCCTCCATGGAGGGTATTAGCTCAGTCGGATTAGAAAATTTGTGAATGGGGTGATCAACAAGCCATGAGATGAATCCGTCAATAACACCAGCATCTAGTACATTTGGTCTATACTCCCAATCCCTGTCGATAATAGCACTATACTCCTAAGAACACAAAGCATAAGAGAGCCTTTGTGTCCATCCAAGTCCAATCTCATGCCCTATCTGTGCATATGTAGCATAATCCTCTAGGGCATCCTGAATGCGTCCATACTTCTGCTAGACCCTGGTAATCAGAAATCTCTCTATGGTGGAGGAGGACCTCCCAATCAGTACATGGCTCTAGAAGAAATAGTTAAACTACTCTCGAGTAGTAGGCCAAGGCTCAATGGCTACATATGGTCTCCAATGAACAAATGTCATATCATCGAGGCATCACCTCCAGTACTCAGTATGGCCCATCCATCCCTAAATGACATATCTAGCATAAGTATAGATGACAGGCTCCTGAGGCTGCCTCTGTGAAGTACAAAAAGGTCTCAACACTAGGATATGCTCCCATGCCCATATCTATAGAACAAGAGCTCCTACTGCAAAAGATTTGCTCTCCTGATACACCACCTCATGCATCTCGGAGAACATATGTGCTAATAAACACTGACCCCAAGCCAACTCAGAGGGAGTGGCCATCAACCGTGCTACCATAGGGGCCCAGCCCATCAAAAGATAGTTCTGCTGACGGTCAGACATGATAATGCCACCAATCATCCCAACAATGATGCACTCCAACTGATGTGTCTGTCCATATCTCTGAACTAGGGTCTCCCAAGAAATGGAGGCCGTCATCTGGGTATCATCTCCGAAGAGACATCTAAATGCTAAAACACCTGAGTTCCCCGAACTCACATACTCTGGTCTCCTAACAGCATGGAAAGGAATCTATAGAATCCAATACACATCCTCAGGGGTAACAATGATCTCCCCTATCGAAAAATGAAAGGTCTGGGTCTCTAAGTGAAACCTCTCAATCAATGCAGTCAATAAACCATGATTTACCCTAATCTCAGGTAAATGTATCAAGTGCTTGAATCCACAAGAAGCAAGGTGGACCCTCATAGGGTCTAGCAAGGAGACACATAATCTCTAAGTGGCAGGATGCGAGATCTGAACATGTACATCTAGATATACGACCTACATAGCACAAAAATAGGGAATCCTATCAGTAATTAGGTCACAAAATAGGTTACAAGGATAGAAAGGGGGCAGTTCAGTGTTTCAGAAGGTAGGTTAACAGGTCAGCAATTAGGCTAAGAAATTAGAAAAAAAAAAAATTGGACCTAATACTAAGTTTTAAGCTCGTTGTTTTCCATACGACAACTCAGACTGACATGAAAAGTTGTACGACTTTCCGCACCATACCAAACGACAAACCATAGTAGCACAACAAATCATCCCTCCTCGTATGAGTTATGAGGGACCTGACGAAATGTCATACGACTCATGGGTCCCTCTGATACGAGTCATGGGGGCTTATCAGATGACAACCTAGCTACTGTTGAAAAGTCATACGAGTCCCGTTGGGGAGTCATACGATTTTCCGTGCATGCAAAATTCAAAAATGAAAAAGACGTATAAAAATTGCTAAAATCCTATAAAACATGGAAAAATTGACATTTTAGCAAAGCACAGAGGTCCACCTACCGCATGTCTGTACTGTCGAGGTCTCTGGTGTCTCCGACTGCACTCAAACCGGTGCGAACTCATAGGTACCTTCAGTTCTACTGCTCTATCTGCCATTTTGCTCAGAGGGCTCCACAAAGATTTCTAAAGTCAAAAGGTTGAAATGAATTGAAAATGACCCTTCCGACCTTTATATAGCTTTTGACCTAATTTTCAAAAGTGCTATGTTTTTCATGAAAATTGCACCCCTGGCTAATTTCGACGTTCTGAATCCATTTTCAGGATCAAAATTTAAATCTGAGATCATTTACTATGTCAAAATCATGATTTAAATTTTTTGGACCCAGGACGGTCTACTGCTTGCATAATCGACCTTCATTCATCACAAAAATCTAGAATTCAACTTAACTGATTATCTTCCATCAAACTATCAACATTTCAACTTGGTGACCCATGGTCAACTCATGGTTTCACCTAGTCAAACTTGGTCTCTAGGACCTTCCAATGATGTAGAATGCATTCTCTGACGTGTTTAACCACTTCTCAAATCAATCAACATGCTTCTGAACTATCAACGCTGACTTTTCTTGTCAGATTTCAATTTTAATCCCGAAGGGGGCATGGTATCACACATCATTCAAGTCTGTAATCTAAATTTTGAAATCATATCTTTCCTCAGTAATCAAGACAACAACCACGTCTAATTGTTGATTCATCAAAAAGACCTCATCGCTTGGGGCAAATCAATCATCGCTCGGGGCATATCAGATTCATCGAGATCCATATCAATCTGGTATTCTCTTAATCTTGTAAATTGTATCAGTTTTTTAACTATTGGTTCAATCATGTTATTTCCTTGGTTCTTCGGAAACTAAAGGGTTTGGATGTGATACCAATGTGATTCAATATAAGGACAATTGGGTCTGGAATTGGTCACTCACTTCTTCGCAATCATAAGGTTCAGAATCAGGCATTTTGACACTTTTTCGCAATCATCGATTCATTTGTTGTTATAGTTAACATTATCTTTGGTCATTCAGGACCTAATATCTTCAAATATCATATCATAATTTCTGTTTCATATCAATATCAATTTCAACATCTTACACAGACTATCTTTGAACCACTGCACTTCGCACAACAATTCAAAGAGGGGCAAAATGTAAGACCCCAAAAATGGGCTATAGGTTCATTAACCTCCTATATCGACACATCGAACGAAATTGACATCAAAGTCCTAACCTAAGGCACATCAGCACATTACCGAATCTTAATTGATTATCATAAATTTTGCATCGAGGAATATTCTTAGTAATATTCCTAATTATTCTAATTATCTTTGATTTAATGATTATTTGGCGATAAATCCTATTTATCCTAAAGTTTGATTAATTAAATATTCTAAATATTTAATTAATTAGATTTAATTCTGCCACTTAATTGCTTAATTGAAGTTAATTATATTTATTCCTAAATTGTATTATTTAAATTTTGACAATAAATCCAAAATCCTATGAATAATTAATTAAATTCTTATTTAATTAATTAAAGCAAGTTGTCAATTTTTAATAATATTGTTTTTGAATAAAAGTTTGAAAAATAATTGATTAACCCATAAATCAATTGTTTTATTTTTCAAAATCAATTAAGTTGGAAATAAATCACTTTATTATTAAATTAATTCATAAATAAAACATGCACAATCAAGAAAAGCAGACAACTATCAATTATCAATTAAAGCTAAACTCTATTTTGAGTTGAACTCTGCTTTTGCATGTTTTTGTGAGTTAAATATCCTTTATTTAAAAATAACTCAAAAATCAACCTGAGTTATTTGAGTGATTTATGGCTTTCTTTCATGCACCTTCAAACCCCTAGATTTCTATAAATTAAGGCTTTAGCTCTTCATTACAATCAATCCATGAATTGCACACTCACACTGTTGAATTGGAGACTGAAGAATTGATCTTGAGAATTCGAGTTGTTGTGAGATTTTCATTTGTTATTACATAGTTTTCATATCATTTCTTAGCTTAGTTTGCATATTAGTTTTCCATATCATTGTTAGCATAGATTCATATCAAGTTTTTCATATCATATTATTGCACAAAAAAACAAAAACAAAAAAAGATTAATTGCATTCATTCCATATCTAGATTTTTCATTTAAATCTTTTGTTTAGGTGTCGTCAAGGTCACTGATCTCAGTATAATCTGAGAATACATACTCACATCTACTAAAAGGCAATAAATCACCTGATTAGTTTAGTTTTTCATTTATTGCACGATTTTGATTTCAACTAACCTCTAATATTTTACTGAAGTGTTGTGTCTACAAATCAGGTACAAAATTCACACACGCACCTAAAATAAGAGAACTATTGTCCAGCTCAAGAGACAATAGCAAGCTATCAAGATAAACAATATTGAGTGGAAGCTTTCAAAGTTGAGATTATAAGAAAAAAAGTATATAATCATTGGCATTGCCAGGGAAATCTCAAAGTCATGGAATAAAGGAAGTCTCTCCAACTGAAGATACGACTTGTAATCCTCTTAAAATTCCTAAATTCTAATATAACTCGATTTCCATAAAGCTTACCATTCCCACAAATATTTTCTATAAGCCTATAAAACCTATGGTTGGTAAAAATGTCTCAAGTAAAACACAAATTATATAGCTATAAAGTAATCAACCTCAATTGGGTTCCTAAGTGATATCAGATTGTCTCAATGTGTAAAGAAGATTTAAGAATATCAATAAATTATCTATCATATGATGTTTATTGAAACTTGAAAACCCAAATCAGTAGTGTATGCACCCTAAAATGGTCACCTAGACTTTGGGCCCCCATTTAGCAATTTATCAAATCCCTGAATCAATATTTTTAAAAATCAACATTTTCAGTTCAATATCAATTTCCTTGATCAAATCTTATTTTCATCATTTTTTATTATTTGCCTTGGGCTAACCATTTTATCCTAAGTCTTTATTTATTTAAAAAGAATATTTCCTCCCCTTTTAATAAATAAAAAGCCCCCACTTTTCCTCTTATCCTAGGTTGCACAAATAAAGCATTATTCTTATTTTATAAAAAGGAGAAAAGCACTTTTTGTCTTATATGGACACAAAAGTCAACTCTTATTTTCCTATTGGAGGATATTTGTGCACATGGATTGCCCCTCTTTGATGCTCCACCGTTGATTAAGTCTTTTGCCTCTTAATCTCCATGGTCCATTCCTTTTCATTTCCTATAAAAGAAGAGCTCTCTTCCTCATTTGCATATCATCCATCTTTTGAATACTAATGTTATGCTACAGGTTTTCTAGGTCATTTGGAGCTCTTTGAAGACTTTATTGCATCCAAGCTTTGAAGATTTTGTTGTTGCATCTAATTTAGCTTGCTTTCATAGTTGTATAATCATGGCATCTTTAGTATAGACTTTCTTTATGCAATAGATTAATCTCACATAGTTTAAATAGGAAGAATTTGTAACACTTGTTCTTTCCTTTCATAGTTTAGTTGCATTGTACTTTCATTTCCATAGCTTAGCTTGCATATTCATCTTAATCTAGCTTGCATTGAATTTCATTTTATTCTTGGGGATATTGGCATTCTTGCCCTTGTCTTCACTTGAATCTCTCATTGTGTGGTTGACTAGCAAGGTCATTAAGCCTATTAGCTCTAGCTAAGAGCAATTTTACAATCTTGCAACTCCATACATAGAGAGCTATGGATCAATTTTTGAGACCTCATTCTTGAGTGTTCTTGATTGTAAGGATTCATAGAAGTGCACTACTTTTGTGTGTACATTTCTGGCGCCCACCGTGGGGCAGAGTAGATTAGCTTTGTCCTTTAAATTTTACATTTTCATCATATTTTCGGTGATTTTTGGACATTATTCGTGGTCTCTGGGTTTTCTATCTCAGTGTATTGCGTGATAGTTCTAGGAATATCACGCGATAGTTCTCTGTATACATGAGCGATACTTCACCTGTTGGAAGTATCGCCCGCCTGTTTCAGGAATTGTCACCTGGTCTCAGATGAAGTATCGCCTGGGTATAGAGTAGAGTATCGCTCGAACTAATATTATCACTCTAGTAAAATGAGAAGTGTCGCATGATAATTCTAGTGTCTACAATCTATTTCTGTACTCGGTAGTGAGCCTTTTTGAGGTTTTTTGGCCGAATCTTGATTTAGTTAGCTTGTTGTTTCTATTTCCTGCACTTAGATAGAATTAATTTGCATAATTGTACTTAGTTTCTTGCCTCTTCATTTGGATTTTGGATCTAAAAAGAACCTCTCATGTGTTTGGCTTGAATGTTTACTTTCTTTCATAGGCACATCTCTTTTATGCTCTTAATGGTGAATGAAAGAACATAGATTTTTTTTTTACAAGTTTGTGTAAGTAAATGTTTCTTGATTTCTAATATCAAATATCTCATTGAGTGATTGGGGGCATGGATTCATTCCTTGTTTACATAGGGAGTTAAATGCACCACTTTGTGGACTCACTCTATGTTTGCTTGGAAAGTTAAATATTCCATTGATTCAACCATTTTTCATTTGTGAGTAGTATTGATAAGCAACTTTAGAGTACTTTTGATTGATTTTGTTAGCTAAATTGGGTTGTTGGACTCGCTTATTTCTAATCGCCCCTCATTTCCACCCTTTGGATACATAGGGGAGGGGTCTACTTGAAAAGAGTGTTAAGTGTTCCACAAAGTTTCCCCCTTTTTATGCTTTCTTGATCTCATTAGTTTTCTAAGGTGTGGACTCACCTTGAGTTTGTGTGAGGAGTTAAATGTTCCACCTTGTGGACTCACTTCACACTCACTTGAAGAGTAATTTTGATTGATCTTGTTAGCTACATTGGGTTGTTGGACTCGCTTATTTTTAATCACCCCTCATTTTCGCCCTTTGGATGCAAGGTCAGCATTCATACATAGGGGAGGGGTCTACTTGAAAAGACTGTTAAGTGTTCCACAAAGTTCTCCCTTTTATGCTTTCTTGATCTCATTAGTTTTCTAAGGTGTTGACTCGCTTTGAGTTTGTGTGAAGAGTTAAATGTTCCACTTTTTGGACTCACTTCACATTTATTTGAAGAGTTAAGTGTTCCACCTTTAGTGCTTTAAATACTTTTGATAGTGGATTGCTTGGAGCTAATTGAATTTTGGATTGTTCTAACCTTGTTGGCCTAACAAGTTGTGGTTGTAGGTGCATTTTCTTGAAATATTTTGCTAAAAGAATGCATGTCAAAGCTTCAAATGCACAAGGGCTATTAACAGTTTTTGTAGGGCTGCCCTAAGCATAAAAACCCAAATCAAGTGCTTGTTTAATTGCTTTCTTTATTGAGTGCGGCATATACTAGTTGTTTCATTTCATAAGCACTTAATATCTTGTAGAAAATATTTTGAGGTGGTAGGAGAAGTATGCTCTTCACCATTGTGGTGAACCAAAAAATCTTGACCCATCTTGAGATTTTGAAAGCAAGAGGGTAATTGAACTTTGCTTGGTGTGTTTGGGAGAAAGCTTTGAGATAAAGGAGTATGTTCTTCACCCTTGTGGTGAAACAAAATCCTTGAACCTCATAAGTTGGTCCACTTTTTGTTTAGATTTTTAGAATCCTTTAGTGGGCCTGCTCTTGAGCAATCAAGAGGAACGACCCAAGTGGGGACAAGCTTATTGCCGGCTATTCTGACCCACTATAAACTCAAGGCTATCAAGGACACAAAATCTTGGTAGACGTAGTGCTTTTCTTCGCTTGATGTGAGTACTTATGGGATTGTGACCATGAGGAAAATGTTGAGCAAGAATGCTTAAGGTACTCTTGAGGCCGTGAGGTCTCAGTCCTTTATGAGGAGCAAGAGGGGTACTACAAACGGAAGCCCTTATTAAGAACCATAGTTAAAAGCCACCCTATTTTGTTGCTTAGCTTCTTGGTGCAAGGATTGATCCAAGTGGAATAACTCAGATCACCCCAAGATTACTCACCATATGTGTTCCTTTGGTTGTGTCTTTGGCACTTCCATGACAATGCCAATATCTATTGTGGGCAACCACTTTATGTGAGGCAAGGGAGCATCAAGTGTGGGCCAAGTTGTTAAGTATTGAGCCTTGACTTTCTAGGATAGATATTGCTTGAAGTGTCTTCGATTGTGCTATACTTGTGTGAACGTTCTCAACATTCAAATAAAATGATAGTATTCATAAGGTTTTCTATTTTGATATCACAAGTGTTTGTCTTGGCAAGGTTGTTTTTGCCCTTGTTTCAAGTGTTTTAAGACATGTTTGATCCCTTACTGTTTGCAAACCTATTGAATTTCTACTGATATTGTGATAAAGATCAAAAACATCAACCCTCAGACTAAAATTTTTGATCAAACAGACCCGAAAATGCACATTTCACACAATTCTGGTCAAGTCTCGTGCAAACTAGCAATAGTATCACCTGCTTTGAGGAGAAATATCATGCGATAGTTCGTTCTTTCTGGACTATTGCCCGACTTGCCTAGAGTCTATTGCCTGGTGAAAGGTGAAATATCACCTTAGTGAGAAGTATCGCCTGGTTAGCTTGGAAAGTGTCGCCTAAGAATTTTTTGTTGTATACCTTGCTTCAGTCATTTCGCAGTTGCTTTTAGTTGGCTAGGTCTTTAGGAAGGTAACTTATCTTGCCATTGGAAGCCTATCTTTACCCTAAATTTTTGTTTTAGCCCTCTAGGGGTAGTGTCATTCGATTTATAAAGTCACCTTGGGAAGAATTGTCAAGTTAGAAGATTATTCCTGTTGAGAAAGTATATCTCTAGAGTTGTTAGTAACATTCTTGGAGAATTCTAGTGCTCTTTTTGTCCAAATCATTTCCATTCAAATTCAATTTTAATTATACAATTTGGCTAAGTCCATCCTCCTGGTTCAAATGTGCAAGGATATTGATCCTTTGATTTAAGCACCTCTTTGACAATGTTGGTAACACCTTTTGTAATTTCTATCTTACCATCTCTTTTCGGATATTAGAGAACTTTAATTATCTTAGTTTGGTGTTGACACTTTGAGAGGTCACCTTATCATCAAGACTCATTTTCTTTCATGTCAGTTACAACAAGGTACCAAGTGAATCAAGGAAAATGACCCCTGGTGTCTTTAATCAGTTATCCTTAGTTAAGACTCATCAACAGTGAAAGGGAAAGGAACCCATTTTCGATCAATCCCCTAAGAGTGAGTTTGAGGTTGGTTTTGACCCAAAGAGTAATCCTAACAGATTGAGTACTTCTTTACCACCTAGTTCCTCAAATATGGATATGAGTTACACCTTCACTAGACAACAAAGAGAAGCAATGAATCAAACTCTTAATGACATGTTCCAACAACATAGGGGTGACACGATGTCTGTTGGGTCTTCTTTTGATAGTCCACCTGGATCACCCCCTATCAACACAAGGTATCTAGATGCTCATCAATGAGTTAAAAGACATCATAGGCAAGCTCACTCAGATGCACGGTCACAACATGAAGACCAAAACAATGAATCTAGTGATGCTCATATCAGTGTAGCTAATGTATCCAAACATTCAAGATAACCCTCTCCACTTAGAGATACCTCACGATACACAAGTGAGAGGTTGAAGCGCATTGAGAGAGAAAAGCAAGCTTTCTTGGATGAACAAGCTGCTAAGGAAGAAAGGTTCAAACAATTGGAGGATGAGGAACAATCTTTGCTAGACATAAGGAGAAGAGCCACACAAGAAGAGCAAGATAGGCTCCTAACGCAACAACTCCATAATCAATTCAACAATAGGGGTACCAATAGTGGAACCAACTCTCCACCATCTACTCCCTCACCAAGTCCAAGAGCTAGAAGAAGGTCAAGGACCCCATCAAGATCACCTAGTCCTAGAGGAAGAAGGACTTCTCGGTATAACCATCATAGGAGACAATCATCTCCTAGACATTCAAGACAACCCTCCCAACAAGCTCATCATGGCTCTCAACATGGAGGAAGTAATGCCAACTTTGACACTATTGATTTCATGACAATGCAACAAGAACCATCCTTCCAACAATATGTGGAGAAGTATGTGGAGCAAAATAAGGATTAGTTCTTGGAAAGTCTAATTAATAAGGGTGCAAAAGTCCCATACAACTTTGATGTGGACCAAAAGATTAAGAAGCAAAACCCTTCAACTGATGAGGTGATTAAGCAGATGCAAAAGACTATGGAGAAAATGATGGCTCCTAAGAGTTCCTTTAAATTGGACTCCATATGTCCCAATCCCATTGATAAAAGTGTGGTTATGGTAGATTTTCCTAGAAAGGTTGAAATCCCCACATATGACAAATATGATGGTACTGGTGACCCCCATGATCATGTGCGTTAGTTCTATATCATGAGCTTTGAATTTCATCATGAGGACTCCTATCTCATGAGGTTATTCCCAAGGAGTCTAAAAGGTCAAGCAATGGAGTGGTTTACCAACATTACCCCTCCTGTCAAAACTTTTAAAGAACTGGTTCAAAGATTTGTGCAACATTTTGCATATAATTTATCAAGGTCAGTCACCATGCTTGATTTGTGTAAATTAAAATAGAATCAAGGGGAACCCTTTGTGACATTTTTACAAAGATGGAGATGCTTGTGTTCCAAATATTCTAGGACCATCCCTGAGGAAGAAAGGATTGATATAATTGTGAGCAATCTAGTGCCAGAATTAAGATATGAAGTTAGAAAAATGGTCTTTAATTCTTTTGACACTATGGTAGAAACTGCATGTCGCATCGAGGATGTTCTAAAAGAACAAGGTATTTTGGCCAAATAGAGTAACAACAACAATGGCCAAAACAATAACAACAACAATAAGGATAAAAAAAACTCATATTAGAACAAAAATAAGCATGTAGTCAATGACGAAGTTGTTGACTCTCCACAACCTAAGGAACAAGGAGTTCTTAATTTATCTAATGCAGTTCAAGCTATGAAGCTACAGACATCCTTAGGCCAACAAGAGCACAAGCCCAAGTATCAAGATAAATCTAAGTTGGCAAAGAGGCAATTCACTAAACTTGGGGACTCTTATGAAGACATTTTTAAGACCTTGATTGCTCATAATTTGGTACAACCTCATGATCCTTCAAAGTTTTGCATACCAGATCCTAAACCTTATTGGTGGAATGAGAAAGCTTACTGTGTATACCACAATGGGATTGGACATGACATTGAAGGTTGTTTTAAATTCAAACATCTTGTTCAAGACCTTATTGAGAATGGGAAATTACAAGTTGATGGGTTGACCACAAACGCAGACCACAAGGCCTTTAAGGAGCCCTTGCCTAAGTATGAGAAGGGGGAGACTTCTACAAACAAGAATGGCAAGGCCACAATCAATTATACCTATACAGCTACAGAAAATGTCATTAATATGCTTGAGGTTGTAGATAATGATGTCAACATGATGAGAGGGAATGATCCCTATGATTATAATGTAAGCTCACCTCCAATATTTGATGAAGGACCCGTTGTTGTGCTTAGAAGTCCTCAATCTTGAAGGTCATCTCAACCTCTCAATGTTGTTACTAGGACTCAGTACCAAGGTCCTATTATCATTAGAGGTCCTAATTCTAGTAAATCTAAGCAACCAGTGTCCAAAAATGTTCCTTCCAAGTCTGCAGTTGGTCCTGATATGAGTTACAACCTTGTTGATCAGTTACAGCAAACGCCAGCATAGATTTCCATTTTTGAGCTCTTAGAATTGTCTCCTAGACACAAGTGTGTCCTTGAGAACACTTTGCGTGTAGCAAATGTCCCTAATAATATAGATGTCGACCAATTCCAGAACATGGTCAACCACCTTGCTAGCCCACATTACCTTACATTTTTTGAAGAAGATGATAAAGCCTTGAGCCATCTGCACAATCTTGCCCTTCACATTGAGGTCATGATCCATAAAACCCATGTTAGGTGTGTGTTGATAGATGGGGGTGTTGGGCTCAATATTTGTTCTCTAAGTCTTTTGAAAAACCTAGGTTACTCAGAGTGTGCCATTGATACCAGGAAGAAAATTACTATCAAAGCCTATGATGAGGCTGAGAGAAGTTCTAAGGGGTTAGTTGTTCTTCTAGTCAGAATTGGTCCTATTGAAAAGGACATTTTGTTTCAAATCATTGATGCTGGTCCTCTAGCATACAACATCCTACTAGGTAGACCATGGATTCACGACATGCAAGTAGTACCGTCTACCTATCACCAATGTGTCAAGTTTCCATACAATGGTGTAGAAGTCTACATACCAGGTGATAGTACCTTATCTGTTAATACCATTTTAGCAATGGCCTATGTTCCCTTAAATAGAGAAGCAGACAATTTTGGGGCAGCTCTTGAGCAATGTAAGGATAAATTCAAGTCCATAGACCTTGGTATGGGAGGATATCAAATTGACTCCTTTACAAAATTGCCAATTTCACCTAGGTCCTATGGTAAACCGTCACAAGAGATGTGTCCCTCATCTTCAGCCATGACTCTGTTCAATACTTTTGTAGAATCTTCAGTACCTATTCAAGATGAGAAAGAAGAGGTGGCTGTTAGAGATTGGATATATAGAGAAGAAAAGTACCTACATAATGAAGTTTTTTCTCCATCTCCTAAGACTTATGGGAGAGGATACACGTTGGTCACCAACATGGGCTACCCAGGTCATGGCCCTTTTAGTCATAGGTTAGATGCCAAGGCTAAACCACTCAACCATGCTCTTTTTGGTTATAGGACTAAGTCAATGGTTGGCTTGGGGTTTGATAATGGAAAGAAAAAAAGTGTTCCTATCCTAGCTGCGACGGATAGTGACAGTGACTCAGATTATACACCTAATCTCCAAAACCAGCAAGACATGATTGATGATTGGGTGCCTCCCACCAATCTCCTTTGGGGAGATTTAGATGACTTAACAATTGTAAGCATAAACACAAATGCCAGAGAAGGTGATACCCTTCACAATCTCGAAGCTTCTACATCGAGGCATCCCAAGCCTTCTTGGTGTAAACATCCCAGCAGAGATTCAAAAACAGATTCACATGAGTTCAAGTGGGACTCTCTTTCAGATGGAATAGTTGATTTGGATATGGATGTTGTCCACACCTATAGTACTCAACCTGATGTGACCAACGAACCTAGTGTAGGACTAGAGGATTGGACTCCTTGAATTGCCTAAGTGGATGATGCTTCGTTTGGTAAGATAAGCCCTAATTCGGGTATCTTAGAGGAGACTTGATAGATCCTAACTATGTGATCACCAGAAATAATACCTTTTATATCAATAATGTTGAACCAGTCATTGACCTACCCCTTGTAAACCATCATTTGATTGATTGGTCACAACTTTGTCAAAAGCCTTAGCTCCTCCCTTTTCACAATGACTACGAAATAGCTCTCTACTTGAATGCTCTTGAACCCGTAGTCTCTTCCACCAGTGAACCTACAACAAGTATGATGGAGCTGGATATTAAGTACCTTAGTCACAAAATAAAAGAAAAGAAAAAAAAGAGAAATGGTTCTGATGGCGAAAACCACTATGTGGTGGTGTCAGAACCCAAAAAAGTAAAAAGAAAGGACGTATCCAAAGGTGAAAACCTCTTTGAGGCACCTAAGGATGGGGTACTTAATCACCTACTGAGTTATTTCCAAGATAGGTCATCAGTTCTTTTTGAGCCTACGCAATCAGTCAATTTGAATATGGAAGAAGCTCCACAAGTGATTCATCTAGCTCAGTCTCTGTCAGTGCAAGAAAAAGAGGCATACACAAAGTTCTTACAAAAGAAGAAAATCAATTTTGCTTGGACATATTCAGACATGCCAGGGCTTGACACTAATCTCATTATGCATCACTTGTCTATAGTTCCAAGAATTAAACCAGTAAAATAGAAGTTGAGGAAAATGCATCCTCACATAGCTCTCCTTGTTAAGGCTGAATTAGAAAAGCTCTTAGGGGCAAGATTTATTAGAGCTATCGACTATGCCAAGTGGATCTCAAATATTGTTCAAGTTTCAAAGCATGATGGGTCCATTCATGTATGCATAGACTTCAGAGATCTTAACAAAGCTTGCCCAAAGGATGACTTTCCACTCCCTAACATAGACATGATAGTGGATATGACTGCGGGCTATGAGATATACTCTTTAATGGATGGTTTTTCTAGTTATAACCAAATAAAAATAGCTCCTGAGGATCAAGAAAAGACAGCCTTCACATGTGCATGGGGAACCTATTGTTGGAATGTCATGCCATTTGGCTTAAAAAATGTCGGAGCCACATATCAAAGAGCTATGACCACAATATTTCATGATATGATGCATAAAAGCATGGAGGATTATGTGGATGATACCTTGGCCAAGTCTAAGAAAAGGGATACACACCTAGAAGATTTGGAAGTAATTCTAGATCGAATGGAGCAGTTTCAGTTAAGATTGAATCTGAAAAAGTGTGCCTTTGGGGTTACCTCAGGTAAACTTCTAGGATTTATAATTTTAGCCAAAGGAATAGAGGTGGATCTTGAAAAGGTTCAAGCTATATTAAATATGCCTCCTCCTAAGAACATTAGTCAAATGAGAAGTCTTCAAGGATGACTCCAATCCATACGGAGGTTTATTTCACAGCTTGCAAATAGAGCACAACCATTCAACAAGACATTGCATAAGGGAACCACATGTGCCTGGAATGAGGATTGCCAAAAGAGCCTAGATCAAATAAAGCAATACTTGGCTAATCCTCCAATTTTAATGCCTCCTATCCCAGGAAAACCATTACTTTTGTACATCTTAGCAACAGAATCTTCCTTGGGGGCATTGTTGGCTCAACTTGATGATACTAGGAAGGAAAGAGCCATCTACTACATTAGTCGTACTCTAGTATCTTATGAGATCAATTATAATAGTATTGAAAAGTCTTGTCTTGCGGTAGTGTTTGCTTCCCAAAAGTTGCGACATGACATGCTTGCCCATACTATACATCTCGTTGCAAAAATTGATCCTCTTAAGTATTTGCTTAGTAAGGTTGCTCTCACGGGTAGACTTGCTAAGTGGATGATGGTTTTGTCAGAATTTGATATAGAGTACATTGAGCATAAGGCTATAAAGGGGCAAGCTATTGCAGATCAACTTGCTGATTTCCTAGTCAAGGATAGCATGCCTATTCAAGTAGAATTCCCAGATGAGCACATAATGTACATGACCACGTGTACTTGGAAAATGTTCTTTGATGGTTCAAATATGCAAAATGGATCAAGAGTTGGAGTATTGTTTATTTCTCCTCATGGGTGCAACATACCTAAGTCTTACAAACTTCTGTTCCCATGCACAAATAATATTGCAAAATATGAGGCTCTAACCAATGGACTTAAGATGGCTATTGAGTGGAATATAACAAAGTTACATGTCTTTGGGGATTTGCAATTGATAATCAACCAAGTAAATGAATAATACCAAACTAAGGATGATAAGTTGATCCCTTACAAAAAGATGGTTGATTCATTATGACATTACTTCACATTTGTGACATTTCAACAAATCCCTAGAGCAGAAAACAAGGCTACAGATGCTATGGCTACATTAGCTTCACTCCTTCAGTTGGAACAACATGAATCAAGATTTGAATTCCTATTGGAAGAGC
The DNA here is from genome assembly GCA_027943335.1 of Chamaecyparis obtusa. NCBI lineage: Eukaryota > Viridiplantae > Streptophyta > Pinopsida > Cupressales > Cupressaceae > Chamaecyparis > Chamaecyparis obtusa. Next base: position 23,949 of record BSBK01001852.1, on the reverse strand, counting down.
TACATCATCCCATCTTTGACTCCTCTAAAAGCCACATCATTTATACCTTGGTCACTCATGAGTCTTCCCGTTATGGTGCTATCTATTCATACCTCCATGATGGCATCATCCCCGAAACCTTTAATCATTCTGAAAGAAGAAACCTTGTCCATAATGCCTCTCACCATACCCTTATCTCTGGTGATCTATATAGGAGGGGTTTAGATGGGACACTTCTTAGGTGCTTGGAAAAGGATGAGTCCGACCGAGTGTTAGTTGACATCCATGAGGGCATTTGTGGAGGACATTCCAATGGTCTTGCCATGGCCCGAAGGTTGCTTAGGGTGGGGTACTATTGGCCCACAATGCAGATAGATGCTATAGCTTTTTCCAAATCATGTGAAAAGTGTCAGAAACATGGAAACCTAATTCATGCTCCAAGTAGGGAGCTTATTCCTTCTATTTCTCATTGGCCATTTTAACGCTGGGCCTTTGACCTTGTTGGGCAGATTCATCCCAACTCATCAGGTGGACATAAATTCATCATTACTACTACTGACTACTTTACCAAATGGGTAGAAGTCATTCCATTGTCTGTTGCTTTAGGGAAGACAATCTCTTTGTTCATATTGAATCACATCATTTGTCAATTTGGGATACCTTTTGAGATAATCATTGACAATGGAGGTCAGTTCAAAAACAAGGACCTTACACACCTCTACAAGAAATTCAAGATAAAATAACATTGGTCCTCCATTTACTTCCCACAAGGAAATGGACAAGCAGAGGCCTCTAATAAAACCATTCTTAAGATTCTCCATAGAACAGTTCACAAGAATGGTCGAGACTGGCACTTACGGATCAATCTAGCCTTATGGGCCTACAGAATGAGTATTCGTACTCCCACAGGGGCTACTCCTTTTTCCCTCACTTATGGTGCTGACATAGTATTACCTTTAGAAGTTGAGATTCCCTCACTTAGAGTCTCTCTCAAAGGTTTGATTACAGATGAAGATTATCGTGCCATGCGATTGCAAGAATTGGAACTTCTTGATGAGAAATGTAGAACATCTTTTGATCACATGAGAGTTTACCAAAAGCATATGTCCAAAGCATTCAATAAGAAGGTTCACCCTAGAGAATTTCAAGTAGGAGATCTTGTCCTGTGTGAGAATCCTAAGAACCAACAACATCGAGAACAAAAGGGCAAATTTGAACCTAATTGGCTTGGACCATACATTATTACTGCAACTTTTGGGACAGGTGCTTACTTGTTATCTGATGAGGATGGAGAACAGCTCCCTGATCCTATTAATGTTTTGCACCTCAAGAAGTTCTATCCATGATGCCTATTCTGTCTAGGGGCATCCTTTGTACATACTTATTGATCCTGAAAAAATCTCAAAAAAATTCATATATGATGCTAAAAAAATTCTAAAAAGCATATAAAGTCCTGAAAAAATACAAAAAAATGCAAAAAATGCAAAAAATTCAAAAAAATAGAAAAGTGCCTTGGTGAAAACCTGGAAACAGGCGCCTTGGTAGCAAAAATACAAAAAAATTGAAATTTTTTTAAAAAAAGTCAAGTGGTGAAAACCTAGAAATAGGCGCTACTTGAGGCCTTTGCACCCTTGTCTTTTAGCATGTGCCCTCGACACTTAGCCATTCTCCATCATGACTTGACCTTGTTGCCTTGGTTTGGAATTGGTCTTTGTTTTTGTCTAGGGGGCATACCTATTAGCATAGGTCCTTTAGGTGCATTTGTCTCTTGGGGCATTTCACAAACAGGTGTTTTTCAACACCAGCCCAAATAGTGTTTTTTCAACACTACCCTTGCGTCAAGTGTTTCTTAACACTTATCAGATATCCTACCCATAGTCTAGTATGATATGATATTCCTCACTAGAAGATGCAATACTCAGGGATTGACTCTATGACCTACACATGCACACTTAAACACTCGACTCATTGAGACTTGTTTGACTTTATTTATTTTATGTGTTGTCTATGATGATTTCTTTAATGAGTGTTCTCTCCTTATGATAGTTTTCGATGATGCATAGCTAGAAGACTGAGGGTATGAGAGCATGTTTTATTTCTTTATCTGTTTGTGGGTATATTTCGTTGATCCTAACTATCATGAGCATTTATGATGGTCTTACTTGACACTAGGGATTGACAAAGTATTATCTTTGACTATTTACAAGTGCATGCTTATAGCCATCTTGACCTTCTTATGTCCTAATGCAAGCATAATCTCGCTATAGTAAACTTAGGTAATCTCACTGCACTAGTCATCTTGACCTACATGTCTTTGGTGCCTAGGTGAGATTACCACATTTCATCTAATAGAGATCATATTCATATATCCATAGTCATACTAGTGTGTATTGTATGATCTTACGATGCTACCAATAAAAGCTCGATGATGATAATTAGATGTCTATAAGCGTTGTGACCTTGCAAGTCAACCACTTTTCATAGTAGCTTGCATTTCTAGGTTCATGTTAGATTAGTTTTGCACTTTGCATATGGAGAGAGCTCTCCTTTTATCTTTCATGGACTAGTCGGTCAACTGCACTCACCTTTCCTTTTCTTCGATCATGTCTTTTGCATCTTGTCTTTCATATCACATCCTTTTCACCCCTTTTATAGCATTTTGACTTTTTGACCTAATTTTCAAAACTCTTTAGAATTGCATGAAAATTGCACCCCTAGCTAATTTCGACGTCCTGGATCCATTTTCAGACTCAAAATCAAAATCCAAGTTAGTTTTGATAGTCAAAATCACATTTCAAATTTCACCCTCATCTACGCAGTTGGCTGACCATTTGAGGCCTAATCCTTCGATCTTCGCTTGGGCATCTTCATTTCTTCACCCCCATCTCTTTCAAACTCCTAATCTCTCATTCATTTTCAATCACTTCATTTCTCTAAGGTTTGACTTAATTTTTATCCTATATCTTTCCCAGTCAAACCTAGTCAACCTGGGGCATGTCCTCACTGCTTTATGGTTATCCTATTGTCCTATTCTTCGACTATGATTTCTAGTGCTTTGATCAAGTTTATCAATTTCCTATTCTCCTCTCCCTAATTTTAATTTCAATTTTGAGGGGGTAGTACCTATCAACTTTAATCTTTGATTTAGCTTTATCATTCAGCTCAGCTTGAGATTCTTATTTTTAGACTTGATTATCACCTAGCAGTGATGGTGGTGATTTTGTCTTTCGATTTTTATCTCCTATTTTTCAGACTTGATTGCCTAGCAATGATGGTGATAGTTTTTTCTAAGGCTTGATTTGCACCTAGCAGTGATGGTGTTGGTCTTCTCTTTCAGCTTTTGCTTATTTTTGTCTTGATGTGTTCCCAAAATGAACACACATCTGGATTGTTTTGTGATCCCAAATCGATCTCACATTTCAATTCTTCTTTGACTACATGTGGTCCCGAAATGATCACACATTAGTCAAAGAGGGGCAAATGTATGCACCCTAAAATGGTCGCCTAGACTTTGGGCCCCCATTTAGCAATTTATCAAATTCCTAAATCAATATTTTTAAAAATCAACATTTTCAGTTCAATATCAATTTCCTTGATCAAATCCTATTTTCATCATTTTCAATTATTTGCCTTGGGCTAACCATTTTATCCTAAGTTTTTATTTATTTAAAAGGAATATTTCCTCCCCTTTTAATAAATAAAAAGCCCCCACTTTTCCTCTTATCCTAGGTTGCACAAATAAAGCATTATTCTTATTTTATAAAAAGGAGAAAAGCACTTTTTGTCTTGTATGGACACAAAAGTCAACTCTTATTTTCCTATTGGAGGATATTTGTGCACATGGATTGCCCCTCTTTGATGCTCCACCGTTGATTAAGTCTTTTGCCTCTTAATCTCCATGGTCCATTCCTTTTCATTTCCTATAAAAGAAGAGCTCTCTTCCTCATTTGCATATCATCCATCTTTTGAATACTAATGTTATGCTGCAGGTTTTCTAGGTCATTTGGAGCTCTTTGAAGACTTTCTTGCATCCAATCTTTGAAGACATTGTTGTTGCATCTCGTTTAGCTTGCTTTCATAGTTTCATAATCATGGCATCCTTAGTATAGACTTTCTTTATGCAATATATTAATCTCACATAGTTTAAATAGGAAGGATTTGTAACACTTGTTCTTTCCTTTCATAGTTTAGTTGCATTGTACTTTCATTTCCATAGCTTAGCTTTCATATTCATCTTAATCTAGCTTGCATTGCATTTCATTTGATTCTTGGGGATATTGGCATTCTTGCCCTTGTCTTCACTTGAATCTCTCATTGTGTGGTTGACTAGCAAGGTCATTAAGCCTATTAGCTCTAGCTAAGAGCAATTTTACAATCTTGTAACTCCATACATAAAGAGCTATGGATCGATTTTTGAGACCTCATTCTTGAGTGTTCTTGATTGTAAGGATTCATAGAAGTGCACTACTTTTGTGTGTACAAGTAGAACAAGACATTTAATGTTTCAAGGAAAAGTATGAACAAAACCATGTAGAAAAGTTTAAATGGAGTGGTATATAGAGAGGCATTTAGATTCAAAGAGATAACTTAAAAATTTTAGATAGGAACCAAGTTTTCAATTAAAACCGGACATTGTTAAACTTCAAAGAAATTGTCTATGGAGTTCTAGAGAGAAAAAAAGAAGATGAGACATTTAACTTTTTAATAAATCTACTTTTTGAATAGTAAGGGGAAATATAGTGCCACAATGATGATACAAATCTTAAGAAAAAATATATCCCAAAAAAAGTTCATGATGGTAGTGCCTATTTTTGAAAAAAGAAAAAAACAAACAAACAAACTATCAAAATAAAGGCAACAACCATTTACTATTTCATCCATTATAATATGCTAAAATCTAACTAGTTTCACAACCAACAACTCCCTAATTGGACCTATATATATTCCTTGTACAACGTATGCATAGCTGATTTTAGGATATAAAAGTTATCACTATTAATATAAATTTTGCCGCACAATATTCAACAAAACCATAACAAAGTACATAAGAAACCAAGAAACATTAGAGAAAGACAAGTATAGTACCTTAAGTGACTTCTCAAGATGTTCAGTTTTAGCTATGAAAATCTCAAATCACTAATAACATAGAAATGATGCTTTTAGAAGAGTAACTTTGGTGGCACAGATGGTGGAAAAAACTTTCCAAGCATTGATATAGTGGTTCAAAAGAACCCATCTCTCATAAAAATGAATGGAATACTTAGCACTATCAACCTCGTCCATGCTTTTATCACTATCTAATTCAAATATTATTTAATAAAACAAATATCACCATATAGTTTATTTTTATTTATTTTTATCTGTAATAGGTTATATTTATTGATAAAAGATAGTTACAATATGAAGGTTTGAGTCTTCTTGACCCATCATAAAAGTATCTAAAACCATACTCCCCTATACCAAACAACCATAGTTGCTATCTGTTTGCAACAATATAAAAAATAATACACAATACATAATTTACTAAGTAGCATTTCATTACATCCCTCCTAACTGCATATCACCCGAGACATCAACATTTACACAGGGCTACTATACTATTCTAAAAAATTACACACACAAGGCCACAAGTGGCATAGATCTCACCCGCAGCAAGACAGTGATGAGCCCAACAAAAAAACTTCACTGGTGGTTGGAAACTAGAAGTCAAAATGAAACTGCATCAGAGAGAAGCCACCACAAAAAAAACCCTGCCACCAAACCTTAAAAATTCCTAGCACGATAGAGCCTTGCAGACCTTTTCTTTCTTGGAACCTTTACCAGCACAACCGCCCTTTTGTTAGCTTCCTCAGCCTCCAGAATAGCTGCAACCAAACTTTGCCAAGCTCTTCCATGATCCTCCATGTAAACCTATTTATTCACCCGCTTCAGCCATATTAAAAAGGGAACGATGCCCACTTCCTCCCCTTACAGCTCATCGTCAAACATTTCCATGTAATCAAATGCCCTACTTGGGTGCACCCATTCTAGTAACTGCTCAAGACCCACCAATAGAGCCTTTTCAAAGAGGGACTCCATCACCCATTTGACCCTCTCTTCTGAAACCCCTAATTCAAGCCCCTAGGCCATTATCATGCCTACTATGTACACCTATAATTTCCATCTCCTATCATTATTATTGAAAAGAGGGCCAAGAGTCTCCTGCACCACTGAAATCACCCTCTCGGTTGGAATCAATAACATTTTTTGCAACTGAATCTTCTCTATCGGGCCATATAAACCTTTCTATTGTTTCTTAGTCCTGAATGTGAAGTTCGGCTCCATTGATTTTACAGAGAAGACCTTTTCCAAAAAACAAATGAAGCACCATACTTAAAAGAAACCAAAAAGGTCTTCTTTATGCTTCTGTAGCAACCCCACACCAAAGCTAGTCCTTCTCATTAATACCCTGCACCTTCTCACGTAATTGTCCCTTAAACAATAATATAAAGCTGCCATCTTCTACTACACTTAAAGGTGCACACCATCTCATAATGAGATTGTTATAATGAAGGAATGCATATAAAATTCATCACCCCAACATGAACCTATACAACATCATAGTAATTATTACACAGGATGTTTGTCAGAAAGGATTGTCCACGTCAATCACCCATTGTCCACTTCTAATATGTGGCACCTCCAGCTCATCTAGAGTCGTGGCAATCTTTGATAATTTATCTGCCTCTCTGTTGACCTCCCATTTTATATGGGTGATTTGGAAATCATCAAAATTTCTTAATTCTTCTCTAATTAAATCAATGAAATTCTCCAAGTGCCAAGCATTAATTGTTAACTTAGCAATTGCTTGCACAATTATCATTGAATCCCCTTCTAGGTGAATTTTTTAAACACCATACTATTTTGCCATCTTTATTGCCATCAAAGTAGCTTGTCCCTTAGCCATATTATTTGTCCCGTCTTTCAACCTCATTGCACCCACAGCCACCATCTCACCCTTAGAATTTTTTATAATAACACCAACACTCGATCTACCAGGATTACCCTACGCCACTCCATCAAAATTTACCTTTATCCAACCCTCCTCTGGGGCCTTCCAAACAACCTCAACCTCCTTTTCCTTTTTAGATTTAACAATAAAAGAACCCAAAGGAGACTTAAATCTGATCCCCGACCATTTTCTTTGTATAAGAGTATCACTCTATGTAAAAGGCACTCGAAGAGCTTGTTTTCTCAAGGCTGCCACCCCCATAACCTCTTCAATAGCATGATCAATCTAGTTAAAACACCTTTTCAAGGTTTCAGCTTCCCCTTTGAAAATTCTTCTATTTCATTCCTTCCAGAGTTTCCACAATATTAACAAGAGGGAGATAATCCATATGCTTGAAAGTGTCGACTTACCAAAAGTTCTTGGCCATCCATCTAGAATGCCCTTCACACTATTATGTCTCGGCCCCAACCACCCTAACTTCATCTGCACATGGTCCCAAAATTTACTAGCAAAGTTACATTTCACTAGTAAATGATCAACAGTTTCCTCATGGCCTTCACAAAGAGCACACCTCGTCAGTCCTACCATGCCTAATCGTTTCCTTCTTTCCGCTATTAAAATTCTTCCTTTTCTTGCAAGCCATATGAAGGCTCCAGCTTTTGGGAGAATATCTTGGTGCCAACATAAGTCCATAGAAGAAAAGAGAGCATCTTCTGAGCCATCAATAAATCTGTAACCCAACTTAACAGAGTAATTACCTGACTGTGAGCCACACCAGAATAACTTATCCTCCTTACCACTGTGATTAAGAATTCTATTATCAAATATAGATTGCATATGCACCTTTTGCTGAGGTGTAATATCCAAGCTCCTCCATCACCAATGAGGACCAACATCTTCAATATCTTGAACCAAATAGTCACAGACCCTATCTCCCTAGTTCAAGGAAAAATAAGCCTGAAGATCCTCATTGCCTCTATCATCCACCAGAGCCTTATGACCATCCCAGGAGTCGAGCCAAAATTTATCTCTTGATCCATTCCTAATTTTCCAAGAGAGATGAGTTGTGATAACCTCTCTATAGGATAAGATAAAATTCCATATTGCAAATCCTTTAGGCAGATCACGAATAGTTAGGATTCGGTCAACATCAGCATGATCCAGATATTTTTCTTGTAGAATCCTAGCCCAATATTGAGATGGATTTCTATACATACTCCAAACCAATTTTGCTCCTAGAGCCTTATTCATATAGTGTCAATTACAAATTCTAGCACCACCATATACTTTCGGCCTGTAGATTTTCTCCCATGCTAAGAGAGGAATCTTGTCATCTTCATTAGCACCATTCTAGAAAAATTTCCTCATTTTTTGAGTTAAAATTTTTAGGACCTTTTTTGGTATATCCATACACATCATAGAGTATATTGGTATGGTTGAAATCACTATTTGTAACATGAGAATCCTTCCTACAGAAGACAACCATTTCCCTTTCGATCCTTCCATTTTCCTAAAACACTTATCAATTAAATATTTCCATAACTTAGCTTTGTTTCCACCAGTAAAGAAGGGAATACCTAAGTATTGATTAGGCATCTGGCCTTGTTGCATATCCAAAATTTTGTAAATTCTAACCTGTAACTATTGAGGTGTATTGAAGAAAAAAACCTCTAATTTTTTCCAGTTTATAAACTATCCTGATACTCTACCATAAAGCATGAGAGTGTCCCTCATCATCCTTGCTTCTTGTGCAGAAGCTTCTCCTCCCAAAAAAGTTTCATTGACAAATTGCAAATGAGTCATAGCCTCCACACCATCTGTGATCTTGATTCCCATCCAGTCCCCCTTATCCCTACACTTCTTAATCAGTCATCCTAAAACCTCCGCCATAATTATAAAAAGGGGGTGATAAAGGGTCCCCTTGTCTAATGCCTTTCTCTTGAGAGAAAAAACCTTGTGGACTCCCATTCACCAAAACAGAGAATCTTGGAGTATCTATGCATCCTTTTATCCATTGGATCCAATGCTCCCCAAATCAAAACTTAGATAAAACCTTCACTAAAAAGCTTTGATCAACTTCATCATAGGCCCGCTTAATGTCTAATTTCACCATCATCTTTTGAGCTTTAGACAATCTTATTGAGTGAACAACTTCATGAGCTATAATAATACCCTCAAAGATAGATCTCAATGGAGAGAAGCCACTTTGTTCTTCAGAAATGATTTTGTTTAAAACTTTTTTGATTCTATTAGTTATCACTTTTGAGATGACCTTGTAAACCATATTACATAGAGCAATAGGCCCAAAGTCCTCAAAAGTGACCTGTTCACTATTTTTAGGAACAAGGGAAATGAAGGTTGAGTTAAAATCTTTAAGAATAAAACCACCCTTTCTAGATTCTTCAACCACCTCTCATAAGTCATTTCCAAAAATCGGCCAAGGTTTATGAAAGAAAGTTGTAGGAAAACCATCTTATTCGGGAGCTTTGTCACTTCCCAAACCAAAATGAGCATTTTTCACTTCCTCTTTAGAAGTAGGAGCCATTAAAAACCTGTTCATGTCTTTTGAGATAAGAGGGGGGATGACCTCCAAGATAGAATCATAGGTTCTCTCATCAATAACTTCCTGAGGTTCACACTTTGAGAAGAAATCCATAGCCTCCTTATTGATACTAATCCTGTCAGCAACCATCTCACTTGTACTATTCTTGATGCTGAAAATGCTATTCTTTGCCCTTTTGATTTTGACAGAATTGTGAAAAGCTTTATGTTTTTATCACTAGCCTTGAGCCATGACTCCCTAGATTTTTGTTTCCAATAAATTTTCTCTTTTCTAAGCCAACCATCGAGCTCCTTTTTCAGCCTATTTTCTTCTTGAAAATCTATCTCTTGCATACCCAATTCAATTACTTTGAGGCTTAACTATTTCAGTTCATCTTCAAGCCTACAAATTTTTTCAAAAATATTTCTAAAGTTTACTCTATTCCATATTTTAAGTTTCTCTTTTAGAAATTGCAATTTTTTGAAAAAGATAAAAGCTTTGTTACTTGCTCACTTTGGAGCCTGTTCCCACCATCTTGATATAAGATTACCAAAGTCCTCTACCTGGAACCACATCATCTCGAACTTTAAGGGGCATATTTCTGGAGTTTTTTCATCTTGAATATATAAACAAATTGGGAAATGATCCAAACCTTGAAATGACAATATCTCAGCTTCACAGGTCCATAAAGTTTTAGCCCAGTTTCTGGCTAAGAAAAATATATTAGGCTTTTCAGCTATGTTCAAAAATCCCTCTCTGCGATTAGTCCGGGTAAAATCACCTTTTTTGAAAGCAACTTCAATTAGACCCCCATCATCCACAAAGTCACTAAAATCTTGTTGGCTGGTGTTGCGCCAACCTTTACCTCCTTTTTTGTCTTCAGGTTTTAGTATGGCATTAAAATCACCACCTAGAATCACCATCTCATATTTTAGGTCAATGATTAATGAGGCTAAACTTTCCCATAACCTCATTTTGAGCGTGTTGTTATTTGGGCCATAAATATTGAATAAAGAGAATTTACACCTTAGTTGTTTAGAGTAGACATCCAACCATTGCTAGTTACTGTCTTGTTTCCTGACAGTTACCTCCATGACATCCTCATTCCAGAGAGCTCCTAAACCACCTGAAGCTCCTTGTGATTCAATCCAACTACATTTCCATCTACTAAACTTCCTATCATAAAACATAAAATCCTCCTTCTTAATCTTTGTTTCTTGTAATAATATGAGATCAGGTTGTGTTTGATCAAAACACCGCTTGATCAAACGCATCTTTTCAGAGGCATTGCAGCCTCTGACATTCCATGATAGAAGTTTCCCGCAATGGCCAACTTCACTCTATTTGATTTAGGACCTCTCCTATTATTTTCCCCTATTCTTGGTTTGAGAAGTTGTGAGGGAGTTTGTTCTACTTTCCTAATGTCTGCAACCCCTGGTAAATCAGCTAGGCATAGATCATTCAAACAACCATCCACCTCTTGCCTAGCATAGTTTGATTTCCAATCTTCTGAACCATCACCACTATCTTTATTTCTATCAAAAGTACTATTTAGATTTCTTATCAGAGAAATTTCAATATCCTTGAAATTTAAATTATCATCTATTTGCTCCTCATCATCTCTGAATGAATGGGTTTGAGATCCCTGAAACTCCTGGAAGACAAGGGCATTTTTTGTCTCCATATTAGGTTTCTTTTTTAGAGTAGGGCTCCTTTGATCATTGGAAACTAGAGTCTCCTGAACTATGAAAGGTGATTGAATTGTTGCTACTACTAGAGCTTCATAATCACTTGGAGGGCATGCTCGATGAAGATCTACTTGTAGTAGCAATACCTTTGTAGAGAGAATGTCTTTCCTTTGAGCATCAAAAACACAAAGAGGGGTTTCCTTAACAACCTGTGTAGACAATCTATCTTCCCTCGGAGAGCTTTGATAGACCACGCCCTAAATCACATCTTCCTTTGCCATATTATACTCTTTCTGCCATTGGGAAGTATTGCCTTTTCCTCGATCAAAGGAGCATCCATGATTTACAATTGGGTCTCCAGAAACCTTCCAGCCTCCTATAAATTCCTATTCAATCTGATCAAGGAGTTTATCCTCTTCAAGCCCTTTCCCTTTAGTCTACATATTCTGTTGGGGTGGCATATGTGTGCTCTCTATCTCCTCTCCTTCCCATATTTCCACCATTTGTTTCCAAGACCCATGCTCTGTCCCTAGGATGATATAATCTAGAATGGGGTCATTGTTTTGAATCTTGATAAGGATACGGGGGTGAATAGAAGCGTCTTTTTATTGATCACTTCTTTCACTGTCACATAAGATCCAATCTTATTACCAATTTTTTCTAATGTAGTTTCATCCCAATATTCCATTGGGAGGTTGTGAAGGTTTAGCCATACTGGGTACTCATTGAGCTTCTCTTTCTAGGGATTGAAATTTTCCTCCCAATCTTTCAAGTAGGTTCCCCGCCTGCTTATCAAGTAAGGGCCATTGTTTAGAATCCATAATTTCTCCTCTTTAACAACACATATCCCCATGTAAAAACCATTAGATAGGTTTTTGAGTTTAACATTTTTCCCCAAGCACGACTACACCAATCTCTAACTAGGGTCATCGAAGACCAAGGTCCTAACCATTTAAAGAAAAAATTCCTTTCTTTGAGAGACACTACAACATCTACCCATTGAGGATTAGCAATCTTAAGAGTTGACATTACCTCATATTTGATATTACTCTCATCTTCATTGTTAGGTTGCGGAGAAACCACTGGTTGCACCTTTGGGTGATAGAACCTTCGCTTGATCTTTTTGAAGTTGAAGTTACCACCAATCCATGTGTATAGAGGTGCATTACCACATGATGCTTGACCACCAAACCTATTCTGATTCTCCCTACTCCTTCCATTCCTAGAAAAAAACCCGTCTAGAGTTTTGAAACTCTCTATTTTCATTTCTCATTTCTGAAAAAATGCTCCTACTATCGAAACTGATTGCAATGATTGAAAGGCCAGCCTTTCTATCCTTGTCCCTGATAAAACTGACCCGGATGTCTTTTGAAAGGTGCTCTTGTGCCATTATTTGTTCCCCCACAAAAAAATCAATTTGCAAGTGACCGTTGCCTGCCAGCTAATTCCCGTTGCTCCCGCTGCTTCCACATCGTGCTTTTAATATAGTTAATATTTATTAATTAATATATTCTTGCTAAAATATTTATTTTAAAAACAACACCTGAATATTATGAAATTCTATAGCAATTTATACATCATATGACTCCAAGATGTATGTGATTCAATGGTCGTGCAACGGTCCATATGATTCAACTTCTTTTACGTAAATTCAAGCAACAGTTATAAAAGTTGTCATAGATATAATATGCATTGTTAAGTTAAACTACCTCTTTTATGGTCCCTCTTTCATCATGTGGTACTAAATGCCAAATTGGGGGGATCGCAATAAAAAAAATATACAGATATATCCCACGCCATATGTTTATTAAAACTATCCTCCAATACCACGATTTGACAATTTATAAATTCACAAATTTAAAATATTTTCAAATTTGATAAGATACACATCATATAGGATCTTATATTGTATTGATCTATGTTACTAGATTTGCTATAGTACTGAAGAATTGAATTGGATTGAAGGAATGTAGATTTAGGTTAATTTTACACAAGCTTATAAATGAAATATAAATTGATGTAAATTAATTAAATATTAATTGACATGAATATTTATAATGAATGAACATTCTTTAGCATAAGTGTAAAGAATTTGACTAATTTTTAATTGAAAAAATGGAATAAATAAACCTATAAGAAGAAAAATACAGACAAACAGTAACATTCGATGCAAAACATTTGATAGTTCTTACAACACTTCAGTTGCAACCATTTTGAAATGCTGCTATAAATCCACTACAACAAGCAACAACAAGAATACCACAGTAACAACACAAACAAGAGCCATAATCATCACATTGAAATTAGGAGGAACAAAGTCATCTATTTATTTAAGTTTGAATTAATGATAAATATGGATTGAATTGATTTGGTAATTGTGAATCCCTTCACTTAAGGGGTGGTCCAACAATATATAGCCCACTATGCCAACATCCCCTAAGCTATATGACAAATGTTGGTGCTCTATGCTTTAGTTAATATGTTTTTAGAGCTCTTATCATTCTATCCTTTTGTCCCTCCCTCCTGTTGGATAATAACATTTGCAATTAAAAAATACAAGGAGCTGAACTGGTAAATGAAATGTTTCTAGTGGTAGGATATGCTTGAATCATTTCAAGTGTGGTCCTGCAAGCTTAAATTAACATCCAAAATTATCTATCTACAAGATTGCACATTTCCAAAGATTTAATTTGCAATAATTTCTTAATCTCAAACTATTGTTGAGCTATTTCTAGATCAACAACAAATATTTTTAGTACAATAGTTACAAAGATAATTACTCTTCATCATATGACACTTGTTTAATTTGAAGAATATAACAAAAAAAAAAAAAAAATGTTGCAAATGGTAAATAATTTTTTTATTCATCCACTCAAATATGAATACAATACTTCATGATTCTATAAATCAAGAATCAACTTATCATATAGATGAGAGATAATAATTTTAAATATATAGAAGTCTTGGACAAATTGCATGAAAACTGGAAACTTACAAAATCAAATATTTTTCCTTTTCAAGGCTTTCTATTTGAGCTCAGAGACAAAGTTGTGCATGTTTATTCGATGTACCTAGAAATCATCCCTGGTTAGGAACCTGCTAATCTTCAACAGTAGATCTGGATCTTAAAAAGCTTTGAAATTCTTTGATGAATCTGAAGATTTCTTTAGTGTAAGTTTCAAACATTTATTTCCCTTAGGATTTCATGTCTCATTCTCAAACCAGGTGAAGACAATTTACTACTTGTGGTAGAACTTTCCAGGTGGGAGTATGACACAACAATTCTTTGGGATTATCTTATCTTGTGGAGATAAAAACAAAGCATTGACAAATGACAGAGGTTAAAATTTTGATGAATCCCATGAAATTGAAAGTTAGAAAAAAGACATCGTAGATCTTGTAAAACAAGAAGAGAAATGTGAAATATTATTGAAGATATATGTTTTACAATGCCATGTAGAAGCTAAAATCAATTGACTTGTCTCCCACTTGTCTTGGGTTTATCTCAGACAAAACACCATCATTCCCTCCCAGTTGGCACCCACTATATTAACTCAAACCATCATTAACAAAAAAATAGAGAGATTTGTGATATTTTCGGTTATAGCTAGATAGATCAGCTAGAAGGAAAAGAAAACAAATTTGGGTAGATTATACAGAGAAATAATAGAGTAGCTAAAAATAATAGAGCATTACAAAAATAAAATTCTATTCATTATGTTGTTCACTACTGGAATTGATTATCAATTACCATGATTACAAATCTCAGAAAAAAATCCATTTGTGCTTGCGCAACAATTAATCTAGAAATTGACTGATACTTTAGCATCTAATTGACAGTCAACTAATAGTTAGAGTGGTGGACCAGTCTCCATTAAAAGCCTAAGTTTGGGCATAGAAAAAAGGCCAGATCAAACCTAACAGCAAGAGGTAACCAAAATCTACGCAAGGTGAACTGAAGATCAAATTAATCACAACACCCCCCTTAATTCTAACTGAAGAGAAAAGAAAGCCTAGGAAGAGAAAGAGGAAAGAGGGAAAACCCAGTGGGAAGAAAAGCCCCCCTCAAAAAAGATGCTAAAAAATTAAGAAAACTACTATGTTACAATTCCTTTCACCCCAAGAAGATCTCGAAGAAAGTGAAACTTCTGCTCGGTGAATGTCTTCATGAAGATGTCAGCAATCTGGTGAGACGTTGGACAATACTACAAATCTATGATGCCATCATGAATCAAATCACAAATATAGTGCATGTGTATCTCGATGTGTTTAGTCCATTGTCATTGTATTAGATCTCTACAAAATGCCAGTGTACTCTGATTGTCACACCAAATGAGAGTTGGACAATGAAAAGAGATACCAAGCTCAGTCAGGAAGTTCTACAACTAAATAGCTTGAATGGTAATATTGACTGCACCTCTATATTCAGCCTCTATAGATGATAAAGCAATGGAAGATTAATTCTTACTTGACCCACAAATGGGACCAGATCCCAAACTGAGAACATATCCTGAAGTGGATTTGTGATCAATTCTATCACCAGCCCAATCAGAATCAGTATAGCCAATGAGATCCAATGTACATCCAGCTGAATAATGAATCCCATAGTTAATGGTTTCCTAAACATAGTGAAGTATACACTTGGAATCTTTCCAATGTAGCTCATGAGGCTCCTACATGTATCTAGAAACAACACCCACTGCATATGATAGATCTAGATGAGAGTGAGTGAGATAGAGAAGACTCCCCACAAGTTGATCGTAGAGTGTGCAATCAACCAATGGTGTATCCTTGTCATCCTCAAGATTGACTCCTGATAGGAAAGGTGTGGTTTTTGGCTTATAATCACTCATTTGAAATCAAACCAAAAGATCTCTTGCATACTTGGATTGAGAAACTTTGACACCGGATTCATTTTGGCTGATTTCAAGACCAAGAAAAAAGTTGAGGAGACCCATGTCTGTCATAGAAAATCTATCATGCAAAGTTTCTTTGGTTGCAGCGATGGCTGTGGTTGAATCACCTATTATTAGAAAATCATCTACATAGAGTACTATGAGCAACAAAGAGTCAGATGTTCTCATCATATAAACATTTGGATCAGATTTGCATCTTATAAAATTTTGAGACAAAAGATAAGAATCCATTTTAGCATACCAAGCTATAGGTGCTTACTTGAGGCCATAAAGTGACTTCTTGAGCTTTCCTACCAATGAGGAATCATGTACATACCCATGTGGTTGCTCTATGTAGATCTCCTCCTCAAGATCACCATGAAGAAATGCATTCTTCACATCCATGTGATGAATCTCCTATTTTCTTGTTGTTGCAATGCAAAGAGCTAATCGAATGGAGTCCATTTTTGCCACAGGAGAAAAAGTCTCATCATAATCAATGCCATGAACCTATTGAAAGCCTTTGGCTACCAACCTTGCTTTGTATCTACTCACTTGACCATCTTCTAATCCCTCTGTTCTGTAGATCCACCTACACCTTACAAGCTTGTGATTAGATGGAAGTGAAACCAAGTCCCAAGTTTGATTTGCAATTAGAGAATCATACTCCTTATCCATAGATGCTTCCCAATGAGGATTTCCTATGGTTGTTGCATAAGTTTGAGGATCAGATCCTTGAATCACATAAGCATGAATTGGCTTGATTGGATCGGTAGCTGAAAATGTATGAGGGGCAACATATATATCAGCCAAGCTCCTTGTTCTTTGATTTTTCACTGGAGAAACTGAAGCATTACTAGAGGCCCATGTTGGAATTGGTTCTAGATCTACATTTGCATAGGGATGCATGTGTTCATCTGATTCTAATTCAAAAAAATCTAAAATTAGATCAGAATGATTGCATGTATCATCCGAAGATGTATGCATGGTACTTTCATCAAAATAGACACTCCTCTCAATGAAGAGAATTTCTGTTGAAAGATCAAGCAATTTGTAGCCCTTTGTACCATCTAGATATCCAATGAAGATGCATTATTTTCTTTGAGGCTCTAAAGCCTTCCTCTTTTCTATAGGAATGCGAGCCCATGCACGTGATCCAAAAATATGAAAATGTGTAACTTCTGGTTGTATGCCACTCCATGCTTCAAAAGGAGTTTTTCCTGTAACAAATTTATGAGGAGATCTATTTTGTATGTATGAAGCATAGTTGATTGCTTTAGCCCACAATTTAGAGGGAAGGGATCTAGCATGCAACATGCAACTGGACATCTCTTTCAAAGATCAGTTCTTCCTCTCAACTACCCCATTCTATTGTGAAGTGTAAGGAATTGTGTTCTGCAACTGTATTCCTACTTCATCACAAAGATGTTGGACATCATTGTAAACATACTCCCCCCCATTATCTATGTGGAGGATCTTGATCATTTTCTCAGATTGCTTCTCTGCATGAGCTTTGAAAATCTTAAGATTCTCAAACACTTCATATTTGAATTTGAGAAAATACACCCATGTGTATCTTGTGTAATCATCAATAAATGTTAGGACATATCTAACTTGGCTGATAGAAGGTTCAGGAAATGGGCACATTAGATCACTATGAACAAGCTCTAGAGGAGAAGAGTCTCTCCATGCAATCCCTTTTGGAAACTTTTCTTGCGGATGCTTTCCAAGAGCACACCCTTCACAAACTCCATCAGAAAATTCTATGGTAGGCAAGCCTTGCACCATCCCCTATTTGTTAAGTTGTTGCATGCATCTAAAATTTAGATGTCCTAATCTTTCATGCCAAATTCTACTTTCATCATTTGCATGTGTTAGTAGTAAAGTAGAATTTGATTTGGAAATAAAGTCAAAGAAAGTGTACAAATGAGATTGATGATTCACCTTACCAATAGCAATTTTGGAGTTGTCTTGCATGTCATAGATGCTCATTGAATCTAGTGTGAATTCAACTCTCCTACCAGTTCTAGTATGTGTCATTTGATACACAGAAAGGAGATTAACAGAAAGTTTTGGAATATGTAAGATGTTCTCAAAACTTCCAGTTTCAAAATCTACTCTCCCTATTCCAGTTGCCTCTATAGGAGAGCCATCTCCCATGAGAATAGAAGGACCACAATATGGTTTCAAGGAAGAAAGAGCATCTTTTGTGGCTTCCATGTGGTGTGAAGCTCTAGAGTCTATGATCCATGCATCTAAAGAAGAATTAATAGCAATTAATGCATGACCATGGTTTTTAGTTTCTAGTGTTTTCTCTTCCTGTTGCTTCTTGATACTTTCTTGGATAAGGCTACCAAGATTATGTTGTTGAAGAGTTTGAGCCATGATATTGATGGTCTTCTTCATGCATAAGTCTTCTGGATGGAACCCAAGATCACAATAGGTGTACTTTGATTTGCCCTTTTTGTCATTTTCTTTTGAGCCTATAGATCCACCTAGAGGTTTGAGGTTTCCTTCCTTTCTTGGATCCAAATCCTTCTTCTCTTTGCCTTTAAATTGCTGGTTGGATTTGGAATTGTACTTCCCACTTTCATGCACAAAAAGTGCATGAGGTTGGGAATTCTTCAATGTACCCATCTTTATAAGCTTATCTTGCTCATGTATTAGAGACTCAATGAATATAGCCAATGTGGGCATCTTCCAAGTTGCCCCTGTTGTAAGCCTAACTGTGTGGAAAGAAGAGACAAATACTCCATATTCTGGACCCAATTTTGATAGAATAAAAAGGATTAATTTTATTTCTTCCTTGGATTTGTCAATACCACATCCTTTTAGCTAAAGCAACAAAGCCTTGAATTTTGTGAAGAAATCTTGAATATTATCAAATCTCCTTGGATCTAATAAGTTGAGTTCATTTTCAAGGATATGACCCTGCATCTCATCTTGCTTTCCAAAGAGTGTCTCCAATGCATCCCAAACTTGCTTTGGAGTTGTGCATGTATCAACATGAAATATCAATTCATGAGAGATGGATAAGCATAGCAGACCAAAGGCTTCATCCATGCGGTTGAAGTATTTAGAATTTTCAACTGCTAAATTGGGTTCAACCTCTATATTCATAACTATTCAATAGAGGCCTCTAGTTCTAAGATGAAGCAAAATATATAGCTTCCAATCAAAGTAGTTGTATGGTGTGAGAATAACATAGTCTGTAAACTCCATTCTTTAGGCTCTGATGTTCTATACCTGCAAAAAAAATCAATACTCTCTTTCCTAGCACCTATGCTCTAATACCATGTGAGATTTTCAGTTATAGCTAGATAGATCAGCCAAAAGGAAAAGAAAACAAATCTGGGTAGATTATACAGGGAAATAACAAAGCAACTAAAAATAACAGAGCATTACAAAAATAAACTTCTATTCATTATGTTGTTCACTGTTGGAATTGATTATCAATTACCATGATTACAAATCTCAGAAAAAATCTATTTGTGCTTACCCATCAATAAACCTAGGAATTGACTGATACTTTAGCAACTGATTAACAGTCAACTAATAGTTAGAGCAGTGGATCAGTCTCCATTAAAAGCCTAAGTTTGGGCATAGAAAAAAGGCCAGATCAAACCTAACAACAAGAGGTAACCAAAATCTATGCAAGGTGAACTGAAGATGGAATTAATCACAACAAGATTTACAAAAAAGTTAGTACTAAAGTATCATTATTATCATCCTTTGAAGATACCATTTTTGGTCAAGAACATGATAGAGCCCTTAGAAAATAGAATTAAAACAAAAGAGAATAGAATTAAAATAGGTGAGGAATTTTGTGTACACAAAAGAGGTATCAATATGTCGCTTGATTAGAATACATAGGAATGGGATCTCACTTTCTTCCAACCCTAAAACTAACACCACAATCTATTGTTGGGTGAGAGCACATTCATTGTCGAAAGAGAGATGACCAATTGAGTCAGTTGCTAGTCCAGCCAAGCCAGGCATGGGTTCGCAATTGGTCACGGTGGTATGATTCATATCATAACCCCCATAGGAAAAACATGTCATCCAATGGATGTTTCAAAATATTCTCTAAATTTTCCTTCCAAACAAGGCAAGTATTACATGCAGTTGCCCAACTCTCCTCCAAAGAAACTCTTTGAAAGGCTTATGGAAAAGATCTAGGGCTTTAAGTAGCAACAATATTAGGTTTAAAGCTCCAAACATAACAACATACCCAACTTCTTCATGGAAAAAAATGTGAGGATATCTTGTATTGCCTGAACATCCCACATCACAAAATCATAATTAGGATTTACAATGTCTGATGGAAGAATTGTGTTGAATGTGAATTAGATGAAAGGTACCAACCTATTTAATACTCCAAAAACTTACATCAGTGTAACACATAGCGGTGCATATGATACTGATGCGAACTTATAGATCCTATGGTGGGGCTACTTGAATTTACTCCATTACCAGAGCTTCCCCAGGTGCCCAACACATAGAAACTTCAACAAATCCACCATTCATCATGTTTCTTTGTCAAAATCTCAATTATTAGATGTAAGATCATAATTAAACTCTGAAAAATCACAATAGAGAACAACTTACAAGTGATGACTTTTCCCTTGGAGTTGCCAACTCATCCATTCATGGTTGTCTGATTGTATAGCATAAACAGTGAAGAAGATACATATTGTTAAGGAGATATGAAAGTTGTATGAAGATGAATACTAAAATGGTCAAGGGTTCCTCATAAATATATCTCATGAGTAATAAAACAATCTAGTTGTTGTTAGTTACAAGAATATTCTTAAAATGTGTAAAAATAAATAATAATGTCGGAGATTCAAATGAACTACTTCTAAGGCAAGTTTAGAGTCCAGCTTAGCACAAAGTAATGTGAAAATTCATTAAATACAGATGACAAGACTCCTTACATTTAATATGTATTGAATAGTAGAACTGTCAGCCACCTTCCATATACAAAAATGTTCACAAATAATTCTTCAATTCAAATAATTTATAAAGTGGATGTAAAGTTGCTATTCATATACATAATAAAGATAAGCACAAAATAAATTTAGGTAGATGGGATATTCTGGTGCTTTTAATACGTGAGATAGAAAAGTGAAAGGAAAATTTTGACTAGAAAATGACAACACATCATGACAAAAAAAAGTAAAGCTTTATGTCATATCCCAAGTCACAGTTGAGAAAAATTATTATTATTTCAATTGAAATTCATTTTTTGCACTGACTATTGACATTATAAGCCAATAGAAAAAAAGAAAAAAAAAAAATTTTAATTTATGAAAACATGAAAAAAAGAAAAAAAAATGTCAACTATAGACTTT